>JANVCC010000142.1:0-311084 GCA_025345505.1 Todiramphus chloris collaris | reverse complement strand
CTCCCCCCCCCAGCCGCCCGCCCGCAGTCGCCTTTTCTTGCTGCTGTGGCGGCCAGCCCGAGGGAAGATGGCGAAGACCTACGACTATCTTTTCAAGCTGCTGCTGATCGGGGACTCGGGTGTGGGCAAGACCTGCCTTCTCTTCCGCTTCAGCGAGGACGCCTTCAACACCACCTTCATCTCCACCATTGGTGAGGGGCCGCGGCCGGCCGCCCGTACCGTCCCGGGAGCGAGGGAGGGTCCTGTCTGGGGCTCTCCCACCGGGAGAGGCGCCGCCGGGCGGGAGGGAGAGGGGTAGGTGGGCTCCCACCACTTCTCTCGCCGCCCGCGGCCGGGGCCGCGCTGGGTGGCCTGTGCGTGGCCGCTGCGCGGGAGTGGGCGGGAGCCTGCGGCCGTTACGGGCCCCGTGCGGGAGGAAGCGCCGAGGTGCCGTCGCTGTGTCCCGGGCGCTGCGGGGGCAGCGGGAGCACGGTCCGCCGGCGCTCGGGAGCGCCCTTCCCGCTGTCCCCGTGGAGGCGGTGGGGCACCCATCGGAGTCCCAGTGCGAGCAGGCCGCGCGGGAGAAGGGCTTGTCGCCGGTGCGGAGGGCCCGAGGTCGGCTCTGTGACGCGGCCCCTGTCAGGGACTCTCAGGATGTGAGCCGGTCCTCCGGCGTTCCCTGCAACAGCAACAGTTGACTCGGCCTCGGCTGTGCGCAGCCGTTGGGCCGCTCGCCTGTTGTTTATGATTGTAGTGGGAATGATATTTCTGTGGATCTGCCTAAGCGATGGCCTGTACAGGACTACGTCAGTAACGAGTCCTACACAAAATCCAGAACGTTGCAGTGGCTGAATTACAGGATGATCTTTCTGTTCGTTTTTCTTGCTCTTTCGTTATTGGTCGGTTTATGTTTTGATGTACATTTTGAGAAAGTGGAAGAGGTCTTGGACTGCCTAAGTTGGCTGTGGCTCATGCTAAGCTGCTTAGTGACAGTGACTGCACCTCTTTTGTCAGACACTTTAACTCTCTCAACTTTTCTAAATACATGTGTGTATTCATATACACAGAGCTCATGTTTCTGAGATTTACATTAGTTCTGTTCAAGCTCCTTTGTCAATTAGATAGAGTAACCTTCTTGACAACAGTTGAGTTTTGTTATAAATTTGATGGTAAAAAGGGGTTTCTAAAGTTCTAATGACAATGAGATGTCAAAACAAATGCTGTGGGTTATGTTTCTGTAAGATTTGTCAGTCAAAATACGTTCTGCTGAAGTAACGTAAGCAAAGTTTTCAAGTTATTCACTGAGATATTGCTAAATTGAAATCTCAGTCTGATAAGACTCGAGATTTATGGTTATCTACTTGCAGTTGAGGTCACCTTTAAAGTGAAATGAAGTACGCTGTTTTCAGGACAGAGGACTAAACTGCAGTGTAGGTTACTGGTATTTAGGAGGTCAAAAGTAATGCTGGCTTGGAAAAATAACATCAAAAGAATTAGTAGATCCTTTGTTGGAAGGAAATTGTTTTAAAGATGAGGTGGGATAAAGTGTGACATGGTTTGTTGCCCAAATGCCATATCCTCTTGAGATGTTTTATTGTGCTGAAATTGGTGCGTAGGGAAGAAACAAATTTTTATTTAGGCAGATATGAGTGACTAAATGATTTTTGGCTGGCATTCCTAATGCTTTAAGACCAGGCCTTCTGCATTGCATATTCATTTGATCTCTGCAAAATGCTGTATCAATAATACCAGCTAGTTAGGGCCCGAGTAGCACTTTACTGAAAAAAGTTGAGGTAGAATAAAAGACTTAATAAACATTAATAAATGCTGTAGAGTTTTAAAAAAACCCTACATTGGTACTGTGCTAAATGTAAAATACCTCTTTATACGTGTAAAGAGATAGCTAGCACAAATGGATGTTTCTGTCATCCAACAATTTTCTTTGTTTCTTAAACTGCTTAGCCCCTTAATATTTCTTTTTCTCACAGATTCACTTTGAAGTCTTGTGAATGTGATGCCTTTTTTTTCCCTTACTTTATTTAGTAAATATAGAATTTACTCTCATTTCCTTCCTTTGTATTTACTTTCACAGGAGTCTTATTTTCAACACTAGTCAATTTGAAGAAACTTACTAGTAATTGAGGCATAATTCTGATTCTGTAGGTGGTATTTGTGATTTCACAGTTGTGTTTTCCTTTTTATAATTTGTTCCTTCAAGTCCCTTTTTATATTTTAGCAAAGAACCTACAATCAAAAAAGTTGACAATGCAGGAAATAGCGAAGTTGCTATAAAGTGCTGACATATGCCTAAATAGCTTTTTCTTTTTTTTCCCTTTAATCTTCCTCATGTATTTCTTGTATTACTTTTTTTTGTTTGTTTTGGGGTGGTTTTTTTGTTGTTTTTTTGCTTGTTTGTTTAGGTCAATCATGTAGTTCTAATCTGTTTGTTCTTGAAGATGTGCTTGCATGTGCACACGGTGGCAGCTTAATACTAGTTGTTTTGACAATCGTAACTAATACATCTGCTGAGCTTAGGAGCATTCTACTCTTAAGAATTCTGATGGTTTTTTTCCTTGACCAATAAAGTAAAACCAACAATCGTGTGAAGGGAGATGCAGGGATACAATGATTTTGTCAGACAGGCCTGTTGCCAGTTCAAGTTTTAAGGTCTCCAGATCAGCATTGTTGAGTACACCAAGTCTTCATGAAGTATAAGGTGCCAGGCTGTTTTGTTTATATATTTTCCAAAAAGTGGATCCTACAATACAATGGTGCTTACTGTTAGGACGTGTGCTCAATACAGAATAATTTTAATTGGCACACACAATATTATGTTCTCTTAGTTCTCCTCTGGTCTGTGCCTCTGCTAACAACATCATAGCTGGTTTAACTGTAAAAGTCTGAAAAGGTAGTTACGTAAATGCTATTTATGAGTGAGGTGAGTAATTTAGAAGTTTTTCTTAACTACACGACGTTAAATTTTTAGCAGTTTCAACTTTTTTTTCCTAGATTCTACATCCAGAAATTAAAGAAAACTTTGGTGCCATGATGAAAGGGCCCATACCATGTCTAAGCAACAAATGTCTATCCTATAATTTCCCACTCGTGGTGGCGTTTAGTAGATAAACCACAACACTTCATTACTGGAGCAATGGAAGCACTTTCCAAAAGGGGAGGGAAAAAAAAAAGTAAGAGGAGGATATGGAAATATTGCTTTATTATAGAATATTTGTTCTACTTAACCTCAATGTTCATATTATAGAAATGTGTCGATAATGAATTGTAGTTACTTTGTCATCTTGCATGATATACTTGTGTTGTACTTTGCAGATTCCTTTCACTTTTGCTGTCATGCAAAACATGCCTGTAAGTCTACATCCTTGTAGATTGTTCGGAGGCTTGGAAATGATCCCTTGACTTTTCTTCTCAAGACTTTGATCATGCCATAATAATGCTTGTACTGATTCAGACCTTAAAGTCTTCCAGCCTGGTGTCCTGTGGCCAGCCGTTGCATAAGAATAAAGATGAAAGTGCAGTGCATGTGTACATAGCCCTTTTTTGGGTGACTCTTGGCCAAGAGTCTTTCTGTCTTTGTCCTGATTACCTGACATAACCAATACCTTCAGCAGACTTTTCTGCTAATTATGAGAAGTGAACCAGCAGTCTCTCAGATGATCCTTTTGGTTATTCTAAGTGATGTGTTTTCAATCTGTGAAAATACAGTTTGACCTTCAGCAGGTCACATCCTTGGCCTTCAGCAACTTTAATTTTTTTTATATAGGGCTCTGTAGTTCTGTCTGGAAACAATTTCTGTAAGGGTTGGCAAGTGATAATACTGCTTTGCCCTTAGTGAGGGTCAGCTTTTCACTGCAAACATGGGATAAAGCTTTTTTTTTTACAATGGGAGCGTGTCATGTAAGGTTATGTTGTTTAGTTTGCTTCCTGAGTGGAAACTTCTGCTTTTGCATAGTTCTACATGGAAAGTAAAATGCAGTTGAATCAGCTTATTTTAACACTTCAACGGCTCCTAAAGCAAAACTTATCTCAGGAGTATCTCATGCATTTTCCTAGTAGTGCCAGTGAGGTGTGCAAGAAAAAGAAACATTAATTTAGCAGTCTCTGTGTATCTTAAGTTGTTGTTCAAGTGATGCTGTCTGGTAAAAACTGGATTGGGTTAATCATTCCAAATAATAAGGTTTATTCTTTGCATTCCTTTCAACTTCTTGTTTGAACTAGTTTCTGTGAGAGTAAAGTCATATTTTAGCTGATAGCATTTCTGACTTGGTATAAAGGCTTGCTGACTCTGAAACAAAATTTGTCATACTTATTTTTTTAATCCAAGATGATATCGCTATTTGTCAGGAAGTTGCACATACAAGAATGTGCTGTATATGACAGTTGAAATAATTCATTGATTTTACAAAAGTAACTTTTCCTTAGCCCACATCTTGCAAAATAGGACACTACTCTGGCAGCCAAGCACGTGTATGCTGACCTTTGAACATCGATGAAAATTCTTTGTCAAGCAGAATTGTCAACTTCCCTTTTGCAGGGAAATTTCTATGTCTGTAATATGTAATGGAAATTATTTTAGTATACTCAAGTCAAATTATGCCTCACTGAATACTTCTTCTTTCCTGCAGTTACTTGTATGAAAGACAAAAGATAGGTGGTTGGTTTCTTGTTGGCTTTGTTGGTTTATCCCACCCTCCTGTTAATATGTCTTCTCCAGATTTAGGAGCTGTGAAGCGCGTGTTCAAGGTTTTTAGGATCTGGGGCTTGAGTATCTCTTCAGTACAGTGTAACAGCCAGGTCAAGGGTTTGCATGGGAATGGGAGCAGACAGGATTGTGAAGGTAAATACGAAACTGGAACAATGGTTCTATTTTTGAGGTATGTGGTGGGTGGTCAGTAAGATGTTACTCTGATGTTGATCAGAAAGTGTTGTAGTTGGAGACGTCGTAGGTTAAAAGCATTAAACTTTGTGTTTCTTGTGACTTTAAATTTGATGCTAACACCTAGCTGGTAACCAAAGACATTTTAACCAAAGACACTTTGATTTTCATCTGCCGATGGCATTGCATTACACTACTGCATTCCACAACAGGCCAACAACATAAGTGAAATTGTTTGACTTTTATTAAAAATGGTGTTGCCGCTTCTAACTGTTTTATGCCTATTCCTAATTAGTAGATGAAGGTGTATCTTGGTTGTGTGTTACCTGGTAATTTGAGTGATGGGGGGGCAGCTTAGAGCTGCTTTTGTGACTTGGTTTGAATGCAAAGTTAAAAACGCAGACCAACATTGAATGAATGTAGGAACAAATGTATTGATTGATACAGGCTTTGAAAGAGGTATTGAAGACATACGGCTTTTGTTTGTGAATTATTTATATACTTTTGTGAAGGATATCTTAGTCCTTCTGCAATAGGGCATCCTTTTAGTAGAAATACATCTTGAATTGACTTCTTTCAGAATTTAACTGAAATTCATCATAGGTGATGACGAATGCATGCAGTATTTATAATGATGCTTATTTCATGTTTTTGGTAGAAATTAGGTTTGTTTGTAATTCAAAGGATATTGTATTATATATTGTCTTTAATTGGATGTTATGGTAGTTTGAGTGCTCAGTCTGTCAAGCTGACTGTAGATACATGAAATAGATCTGATCCTTTTCTACTGGGAATAAACTACAAATAATAGTAAGTTCAACAGAGTTGAACTGGCTAAGACTCTTGAACAAGCAGAGTTGATCCAGAGGCTTTCAGTCGCTGAACTTATAATTCAAAACTTGGATCAGCAACTTCCTGTCCCAGCAGGGGTTGCAGTGAGATGTAATTTAGTGCCTGTTAAAGGGGTTTTGATCAGTAATTGCATGTAATATCAGTTTAATTTTGTGGTTTATAGTAAGCTTTCCTATTAAATGTAAGCTATAACACTTCTGATTAGATTATATATGTAGTTTTAAAGGCAACTAAAGATTTCTTTTCTGCTATGGAGAACAAATAGTTGACCGAGTTCAAGATGATCTATATTAGATTTTGCTGGTGCTGTGCAGACTGCTGCTTTGGGTACCAGTGAAAAAAGCTTGGTGCTAAATGTCAGTGTCATTCTCTTGTATGTATGGTAACATCTAAGAACACATAAATCTGACTGGTCACTAAATCAGGAACTCAGAAAGAACAGCTTGAGTTTAAGAAATTAGGCAAAGCTAAAGCAGCTGCCAGCCACTGACTGCCCGTGACTCCCAAATCCTTCTCCCTTTTTTTTTTTTTTTTTTTTGTCTGCCAGATAAATTGCATTCCTTTACTGAAACAAAATGTCTTATTTGCATGGTGTGACTTCTGATGGGATTAAAGATGAAGTACAGTATCTGTGTCAACTCAAACATGGAAGGAAGGAGGAAGATACAGTAAGTCAGAGGAACTGCTGGCTGGGAGAACTCTGGCTTAGCAGAAGTGACTAGAGAGGAGTACTTAATATAGGCAGTGCAGGAAAAAGTGGCTATTAAAAGAACCTTGCATAACGTACGAAAAGAAAACTGTTATATGCCAAATAGACAAGTATGGCCTTTGTTAATAAGCTATGTGGTTTTCCCTGTTCTTTTGAGCTATTAAAGTCCTTCAAAAAAGGCCTATTTCATCATTCATGTAAGAAGTTAAAGCAGCTCTTCTTCCTTCATGTTCCTTCTTCCGAAAGAACAAAAGAAACCCCATATAATTCTCCCCATGTAAAAACCATGAGTTTAAAAGCCTCCAAAGAAAATGATGTTCCCAAAGTCTGAGTGCCATCTTTAAAAATAACTTCATTAAGTTTAGAGCTTCTGCTTTGACTTTTGGACTGATTTTGCTGCCTCACTGGGTACTTTACACACTTCTTTTTAAAACAAGACAATATTTCAGACTCTGAAGTTCCTAGGTTAGATGATTTATCTTAACAAAGATAATTCTTATTGGATTAGACATTTTGATATTCATAGATAACCAAGATCCTTTTGGCCAGAGTAGCAGTTAACAAGCTCAGAACTGTCTTAATGCCATTGTTGATGTGTGGTTGTTGTTTGTGGGGTTTTTTTGGTTTGTGTGTTTTTGGGGTGGGGTTTTTTTGGTTTTTTGGGGTATTTTGGGGGGGTATTTTGGGGTTTTTTTTTTGGAATTTTTTTCTTTTTGCATTTTTATCTTTGTTCATGTTGCCGGTATTATCCATATTCTGTGCACTTTTCCCTAGCAACTTAGTCTAGTTGAGGAGTGTCTCTGCCTATGGCAGGGAGGTTGGATTACATGATCTCTACAGTCCCTTCCAGCCCAAACCATTCTATCATCTTTTTTAATCACTTGTATCTTTATAGTGTAGTGCGTAATTTATTCTTGCTCTAACACTCTCCAGTTGAACTTTTTTCTCCTCTGCTTCTGACACTATCCTGATATCCCTGAGGAGGTGTTTGCCAGTCCAAGTTGTTGGACTATAGCAGTATTTAATTGTACATATTGACTGTTCCCATCAAGTCTTCTATACCTGTCTTAAATCTGCAGCTGATGGGATATGTATGTAATAACTCTTCTGTTGTAAACAGACGATGGTACAGCACCTGAAAGTCTTTATTTCTTCCCTCTGAGTGACCAGTTCAGCAGAAACATCCAGATCAAGTAGGAGCCCTGGAATTTTAAGAGGCTTTTCCAAAACGAAGTGGCATCTCCATTTCTCACTGGGCTGTCATATGGGGGAACCTACTCAGCCCACTCCGAATTTAGTAGTGTATTGTGGATTCTTACAGGTTGTCCAGAAGGAATAGAATACAGCTTTGTGACTTTAAGTTGTGAAAGGAGAAATTAAACTGGTTGCACTTGTGTATAATTCTTAATAAATTGATCTTACAACTTTAAAAAAATGTTGACCTTCACCCTGCTGTGTAGTTTCTTGTTAATCTGCTGTAATTTTCAATGGTTGCAATAAAAGACTACTGCCTCTTTAATTTACTTAGTGATACAAGACATTGCTGAGATCATCTGAAAATGCCTTGCAGATGTTACTAGGGACTAAAGCCAAATGTTCAAGTTCAATATGATTAGACTTTGTTCTTTTGCATGAGACTGTATGACACACTGGTGTGTTGCAAGTGTTCCCCACCCTGCCTTTTACACTGATCCTGTTTCCTACTTGGTCATTTCTTAGGTTTACTGAAATCCTTCAAGAAAGATATAATTTAAAAGCAAAATTCTGAGGCTTCATTTATCTACTTTTATAGATTGAGACAGTGTACTGATGGAAGAAAGTGCAAGAAAGTATTCCCTTAAAAACACCATTAGAAAAAATAGTTGTGTATTTGGTTCTACCCCTGCAATATCTACTGTTGAGAACAACAAAAAGCCCAAAACAACAAACAAACAAAAGTAACTCCTGGGGATGCTTGTGGGGAAAATCTGTGGTAACTAATTGATGTCTCTTAGCTGTTGAATGCATATGGAAAATGTTTCTGGAAGAGTATTGTCCTGTAGGTCTGTTTGTGCTTGGAATCTGCATGTAGAATGTTGAAACTCTTCAGCTCTGTTCATGTGTGTCCACACAAAGCTCATGTATGTGATCAGTGCTGGTATCTGCTTGTCTGTCAGCTTTTGGTGAGCAAGGTGTGTTAGTGAGTGCTTCAGTGTTCTTCAGTACTGATTGCTTACAGCTCTTCAAAGTATAACAAGAAGCAAATATGCTCGCAGCATTTGATTCTGAAACGCACACTGCTGCAGTACCTTGGAGATTACAGGCTTGTGATGGCTCCCAAATTCAAACCCATCCTTTGGAGAATCAGCAGAACAATACCAGCTGCTACAGCTGTGCTACATAAGTACTACTGCTTACTAGTTCTGATGTTTGTTTATGCACCTCAATAGCTTGCTGTTCGCAAGAAGCAAAACCTATAGAGGGAAGTATTTCCCAAGTAATTCTGTCCCAGAATTCAACAAACTGAAGGTGAAGCATACTGATTTTCAGTTGCGCCTCTTCTCACTTCACACACCCCCCCCCCTTTTTTTTTTTTAGGTAAAAATCTGCTTGCTTATTTCTTGCCTGTTTGTATTTCTTGCTTTTAATTTGGCCTTAACTCCAAGTGATAGCATGAAAATGTTTTCTTTTCCCTTTGTATATCCTGAAGACACTTGCGTGTTTTGTCTTGCAGTAAAGACGCTGCAAAATTTTGTCCCTCTCCATCTCTGCCCATTGAAAACAATAAAAACCCTCACAACCCCACATATAAACACAGGAAAGACCAGTGCTGTGAAGCCCTGCTTCAAAGTTGATGTATAAATTCCAGTTGTTCTGATGCTGTATTGCTTGAAAGTGTAATGAGACTTTGTACCTTGACTCTTTTCCCTGTCTTGTACTGAGTTCCTTTTTATTGTGATCTATATCCAGTGGTGGATATCCCATTGGAAAAAAAAAATCTTTTATTTGCGTGTAATTTTATTTCTTCCATTCTTACATCAAAACAGTAAGGTAAGTAGGAAGGCAACTTCGTTGAGGGTTGGGTCATTCTTATGTGCAGGTTATGCAAAACAGATCACTTAGTTTTTAATTTGATAAACAAGATCTGATACTGTGGTGCATCTTCTACATTCTTTGATAGACGTGTCTAAAATGAAACTCTAGTAAGCAAATCAGGTATTAATTTCTTCATAGCTTTGTTGACAATTTTTTTTGTATTTAATTGCTTTTAAAAATTTCCTTGGCTTGTATATTTAAAAAACAAGCCACAAAAATACAATTAAACCATTTAAAATGCTAGTACATTGAGTACCCTTTTTTGGTTGGTTTTTTTTCTAATTTTCCCCCCTTCTCTTTTATGAAGTATTGCTTTGCCAGAGATGGAGAAATACTTTAATGTGGTAGATACACAGGGTAGTGCATGCTATCAGAGTTTGACATTTAATTGCATCCTGAAAGGGCTTGATTTCCTGTCTGATTTCTTGCTACAGCTGCATCGCAAAAATGTTACTAAATATACACACTCTATGAACTTAGAATGTGAAACCTATTAAATCATCTTGAGTTAAAATCAAAAGAAATTGTCATCTGATCATACAGCTTTCTCACCTGAAAGGTCCAGCTGCTGCAAACTGACAAGCCACATGAAAAATTAACTTAAAATACTAGTGAACCATGTAAGTTAACAGAGAAACACTAAGAATTCTAACGCTTGCCAGTGGATACTAAGTGATTTTTTTTTTAATCATTCTTAACATTAATTTTTATGTGCTGCTTTTCTGTCTAGCTTTCACTACTTGTATTAGTCAAGAACATGACCCTTCCAGTACCTTCTTACTAAGCAGACTGAAGACCAGAGAAACCTTTATCTTGAGAAAGTATTTGCTGTTACTGTTGTAATGGTTTACTTGCTCCATCCAGAATACTTTTGTATGGTTTCTTTGATTTATTTGTGCTGTAGAATTTTCTGTCACAGAAATTTTGTTTAGAAAGAAGAAATTACAATCTCTTAAGTCCAAACAGTGGTACTGTGTAGGGAAAAATTGTAGTGGAAACCTATCTGGAACTGATTCTGTAGCACTGAAAAACCTGAGATACTAGCTAGCTCTAATGACTACAGGGTTAAAAATCACAGATGAGAGGAGAACTAAAGGATAACGGGATCCCTTGAGAGTAGCAAAAATGAACTGTTTCAGTGTCTTTCTTCAGTTTGTCCTTACATTCCTGTAAGAATTGTCAAGCTAGTTTGGTTAAGGTTCATAGTAGAAAAACATTGGTACTAAAACTGGAAAAGGAACCTCGCAATATGTACTGCTGGGCAGTCCTGTGTATTTACTATTGCAATGCACCTCTTTGAAACATTTCCCGATGTCTCTTTAAAATGATTGCATTACAGTGTAATTATGAGTAAAATCTGCCTAGGTTGGCTGGCGTAAGAAGGAACATGTAACTAGGGAGCAGAATAATGGTGGAAGAAGTTGTCAGAAGAGCTTTCGGTGTATGAGATAAACATGATGTCTTGGCTTAAACCAGAAGAGGCCTAGGGGAGGCCAGTCTCCCTGGCCTCTGATATTTGCTTGCGTGGTGTTGGATAATGCAATACCCTAGCTGGTGGATTTTAATAGCTTCGTGTAGCAGTACAAGGTAAATACAGCAAATTGCAGCTCTCGTGATGTTTAAGTCTTTGAGTGGCACTAATGACACTGACTTTCGCTTGGTGTGCCAATTTCTCTGCTCATTGTATTCTTTGACAGGGTTTTCTTGGAAGCTATGGGAGAAAATAACCCTCAGTATAGTGAGGAGAGATGATGCATGCCTGGCCTACAGTTACCAAGGATCAAAAAAGGATTTTGAAGAACAAGCCCTCAGCTACTTTTGCCCTATGCAATGGAAATACAAGCAATTACAGTCCTAATTAATGCACAGTTTGATTCTCAAGTTGGACTTCATCCTTACAGACTGCAAGTTTGTGATTCCTGCAACAGATGAGATGATCCGAATCTCATATGTACTGGTGGACACCAGACTGTTGTGTGTCAACTCCGCTTTAGCAGTTATCCTGTTAGCCTTTGCATTCTAACAATTAATCTGGATCTGTTTTCTAAAAGCTTCTAAAACTTCACTTGAGGTGGACTTCCAAATGTTTCTGGACTTTTTCTCCCTACTGGAGAGAACAGCATTGCACACTGCATTTTAAAGCTGCAAAAGCTGTGTAATCCTTTGCAATCAAACTTTCCGATTTGCAACTGACACTTCTTTAATAAACCCGAACATCTTTTCAAACTTTTGTATCCCAGTGCGTGACTGTGCAAAGTAAGATAAAGGAAAATTTCTGTCAGTAATTTTGAAATGCTGCAGTTATTCGGATGTTTTACATGGTGTAATTTAAATTTAACTGTGACCAAAATGTTGCTTGTACTCAGCCGTGCAAGTGCTCTTGACAGGAAGTGGTAGCACATGTCACCAGGCTTGCTCTACAAATGTTTGCAGCTCACCACTTCCTGTTACTGAAGTGAAGAATAAAAGAAACACCAGTTTCTAGTTCATTCTAGCCTCTAAAAAGTTGCAGGTGCGTTTATTGAACTTCTTAGTATAACAAGAGAGGTATTTATGGCCTTCCCTGTTATATTCTTGTTTTAGCTTTGTAATTTATCTTTATTTGAGCATTTTTGTGACATTCCTACTAGAAATTTTAAGTTCAAAGAAGGTATTTTTCATGCAGATCCTGAGTTTTTAAAGTGATCAGAGAACAGTTGTGTAAATCATTTTGGTACTGCAAGGGAAATGTCTAACCACAGGAAACCAGTCTGTGCAGAGCATGGATTGGTGCACATCAATAGCGTAACTCAGAACGCCATCCCTACAAGAGTCTTTCAGTGTTTATGCTGATGTGTCTTAGCATCAGTGGTTGATAGTACATACAGAATTATTTTTAAACCACAGTAGTCTCTGAACCTAGTTTTCCTGCTAGCTGTTATACTTAATTCTAAGACTTCAGGCCTAGACAAAAAGGAGCTTTTAAAACTGATTTAATTTGCTGTTGTCCATGATATGATACCCTTTACAGAAAAATCTGCATTTGTGCTTTATAACTTTTGTGCTTTATAGCCTTTGAGGCCAAAAGAAAATCTATTCAGAGCAAAGGTGATTTGTTTTCAGTTCTGAATACAATTACCTGTGATTTCAGCAGGTACTGCATCTATTTAGGAAAAAAATCTTTACAAGAGAGACACAAAATGCTATCAAATGTAAAATGGATACACTTGCCAAAGGTTTGTTACATATAGTAAGAATTTCGAACTACATTCTTTGCCATTTTTTAGAATAATGCAGTTTAATGAAAACATCTTTTTGCCTTTAGATCTACTAGTGAATCTTGGGGAACTGCTACTGTTAAAAGTGCCCGTTTGATATTTCTGCTCATAATTTGTATTCTAACTAATAAGCTAAACTACGTATCCACAGCACATCAAGATTAAGTGACTGAAACTTGGTATTTAAGTATATTAAAATATTATTATGCAAGAGGAATACAAGTGCTAGTGAATGTCCATGTTTCATATTGAAATACTACTGTAGTATATTAAGAAACCCATATCTTCCTATTTAAGTAATAAATTTATAAAGCTAGAAGCTACATTTTTCCCAATTAAGATACTCTTGATAACTGTCACTTAAATTACACATGAAGAAAGAAGAAGTTAAATAAATGAAGTAAGCTACCTCACCCCTCCCAATATTTTACAAACTGTAACTAAATATCAAGTAACTATTTCAGATTCTGTGAATAAAAAATGGGCAATTAGTTTTAAAACAGATGAACTGGGGAGTACATGGGGGAGTGGCTGTCCTGGGATTCAAAAATCTGTCAGTCATGCAGTAGGACTTCATCAGTCCCAATTTGAGCCATGTTATAGTATAGGATTAGAGATGTTAAAGTAAAAGCTAGTCTGTTTGGAAACCTCAGCTTTGATTCGTAAATCCATATGATCCCTCCAAACCTTAAAAGATACTATTTAGCCTTTCTGAAGGAGTTTGGTATTTTTCCTTTTTTTTTTTCTTTTCCCACTCATGACTTAAAACTTATCTTCAAAGTCAGTCTCAGAACTGATGGGTACTGTGTGGAAGTATAAGGGGGAAGAAGGAGAGGAATTTTTCTTGATACCTTTGAGCTTCCTAGAAAACTAACTTCCTCCTCAACTGGTGTTCTTGAAAAAGTTCCGTGTGTGATCTATAGCTTTTATCTGCTGTGATACTTTTACCATTTACTGTGATGTCTGGTTAGGTTGTTGCAAAAGTGCATGACAATTTTGAAAAGGGACTAAGGGGTCATAGTATGTATTTTTTTTACTCAGAGCCAGCAGAGTTTCTAGGGAATTGACTTGAACTACAGTAGCTAGCCAGAAGTTGGGAAAAATATACATACAAACTAGTCATCCTATCAGTGTAAAATGGAAGAATTTTGACATTAAATTGTCCTCTGATGATCTTGACTGACTCGAGTAGTGAGTCTGATTTTGGTCTATTATCATTGTGCAGAATAATTTATCCTTAACATGTTGGATGCAACTGAAAACATTGGTGCATCTTCAGCACTTCCTAGTGTTTGAAAGAAATCACAAATTCAGAATAATTATTTTACCTAACTTTGCTCTTACTAAATTTTCAATTGCAAAACTTAGAGTATCTCTTTCTCTGGCAGGAATTGACTTTAAGATCAGAACAATAGAATTAGATGGAAAGAAAATCAAGCTACAAATATGGTAAGTATTCCAAAGTAATTTAAGTTTTCAGTAAGTATTTAATTGATCTTTGAGCATAAATACTTAATAGCTTTTGAGCCTGGGTATACCCGAAATTTCATACCTTTTATTCATTGACTGCCTGTAAGGTTTACGCTTTCTTCTAGCTTGCTTTTGGAGTGATTCTGCTTTGGTAGCACAGGAAATAGCATGTTCACATGTGAACGTTACTGCAACTTCTCATTTTGTCAAAAAGCTTTCCTCTTAAATGTGCTGTTAGCTATTCTGTGTGGAAAAGAAGTATTAACTAGAGTGTAAACTAAAATGTGCAACCTAATAAAATGTAATCTCTCTAACTTTGATACCTAGTTGTACTCACAGGGCCACAAGTGAATGGCAATGCTTCCATTCCTTGCACAGTGGGTTAGTAGAGACTGAGCCTCCTGATCACAGCAAATGGCTATTTTTGGAGTAGTGTTATTATACAAGACAAACTCTTTAAATGCTACTGCTTAGTGTAGGGCTCTTCCTGATTTCTCAAGTTCTAGAAAAGCTAGTTGTGATACTTGCATGAGAGCCAAAATTCTTGTGACTAATGAAGTGAAGTGCCAGAAGTGGTTGGTACAAATTTTCTGTCAGTAACATAACTCAAAAAGCTGTTTTTTTGTCAGGCCTTTAGGGTTCAGCTTCCCCTAGCCAAACAGACTAATTAGCCAAACAGTTTGGTTCCTTTGTTCACTTGCAGACAGATACTGCTTTGAAGTCATCTAGGATAAAATATCAGCACACTAAGGTGTAGTGGCTTATTTTAGTAGCCAACTGTACATGAAAATACACTATCCTAAAATATTTTACTACCGCATGTTTTAATTTTTTTGTTTGTTTGGTTGGGTTTTTTTGTTTGTTTTAATGAAGGACTCTGATGCATCAGAACTGCCTTTTTTCATTATTCTCAGGAAAGCTCACAGTGCTCAGCTTTATTGCTAGCATGAAAATTTTAAATGCTTTTGTGCCATCTTTACGGTTCTGCTATAACCACTGATATAAGTAGGATAGCTTGGGAGTGAACAAGATGTTGAGGGCTGAAGAAACTTGTGCAAACAGCTTCTAAATGGTATTTTTAGTTAATGAGTGAATATTGATACATTGTTACTCTGTTTAAAAAGACATCACTAAGTAGAGAAGAATGTAAAGATCACCTCCAACAAACCCTTGTTTTCACTGAATTTTAGGGATACAGCAGGCCAGGAGAGATTCCGTACAATCACAACAGCTTACTACAGAGGAGCCATGGTGAGTGGTCTCACTTCCAAAAAATTAGGCACAACTAGTGTAAATGGTTTGCTGTTTTTAAGGTTATATCATGTAAGTCTTCAAATAGAGGACTGCGTAACTGTGGCTTGAGATGCAGGGAATAGTTTATGTTTTGGTTGAGTTTTTGTTGTGTTTTTTTTTTATTTTGTGTATTTATTTTTTTTTTCCATTTTTTTAAACCTGCTGGCTTTATGTCTAGTCCTGTATTTGTGATGAAATAAGCCCTATTGTCTGTTTGACTATAATTAAAATTTTTGCAGACTATAATAAGCTAAGTTGCCAAGCTTTAATCAGACAAGCTTTTTTTAATGCAGTCAACCCCTTTAAACATTTGAAATGTTTGAAAAATAATGAATTAATTTAATGATTAAACTGTATTTCACTCAATTGCCTTTCCTTAAGCCAGTAAAGAATGCAAGATCTAGGTTAGAAATACAATCACCTACAAAAGCTACTGCTTCTTTTTCCTCCATTATGATGGACTGACGCAGCCTGCAGTTTTTGATGGTACAACTGCTTGTAATGGTTATTAATGCTATGGTTTAAGATACTTTGTTGGAACACTGTTAATTTCAATTTGCTCATTGTTAGCTATGCTGCTACTACATGTTCTTATCACTTTGTATGAACAGATCTGTTCCAGTCATGGGCTGGCTGTGGGTCCAAATAACTCCACTGCTATGGGGTACAGGTGGGGAGAAATAGTAATGATTGTGGCTCTGTGTTGGAGCTTTCTAGTACTTAAAAAGTTTTTTGGCAGTGATGTGGTCTTCTCCCTACCTCCCAGTCTATGGCCGAGGACTTTTCTTTGTCCTATGAGGAATGACTGGAAAGGCAATAAGGAATGGAGGTGAAACTGGCAATATTACTGCAGCTGTTGTGTGGTTTCCCATGCTTTGCTAATCGACAGTCCACGCTAGTATGTGTACATAATTGTCCTAAATGGTAACACTTCAGGGAGAGCACTTAGTGTCATCTCTGCTGTAAGTATCTACCAGCCTGAGCAGATTGGATCTTGCAGATTTGTCATCTTTGACTGCTTAAAGCTGCTGCTTCTAAACAATTTTAACAATAGAGTCCTGGTGATTGCTATAGGTACAAAGTCATGTGTTGAATTTCTTGCAACTATAATCAAACCAACAGCACACATCAAAAGTCGGCCAACAGTGCTAGCTCATTTAACTAAATTTTCTTAATTTTATTTAGGGAATTATGCTGGTATATGACATCACAAATGAAAAGTCTTTTGACAACATAAAAAATTGGATAAGAAACATAGAGGAGGTAGGTGCTGTGGAAAGTACTTCTTATATGTTCCATCTTAGGATTTCCCTAGGACAAATAATAAGTAATTATTCAGTTTCATTGTAGTAGCCAAAGGTATATGGCCAAGTTAAGACAGTGCAGTGAATGCATCAATGGATATTAATGGTGAGAATATTATCTTGTTCATCTAGTGATAGAAGGGGGAAAACTTAAGTTTAAAAAGTAAGTATAAAGTGTTTCAAACCTGCTCTTTTCAGGAGTCTGTTTTTGCTTTTGATGTGGCTAAGGAATAGGAAGGAACAAGATCTGAGAGTGTCTGGTTTTCACTGAGATCCAAGTGAACAATTTGATCCAATAGCGACTGGGCTAGAAGTGTTCTCTTGTTGGAAGTTCTCTTGCTGTAGTCATTATTACTTAAAAAGTCTTAGATTAATAATCATCTGTTTTTAAAATGCAAATGTATTGCATAATGATACTCCAACCAGATACCCCAGATGTCCACACACCAGTTTGAAGTGAAGTGTGTACTGTTACATTTCCAGAATAGGCGAATGCCTGTGCACGGCCTGTATGGAGCTTGTGGTACTGCATTTGATCTGTAATAATACTCAGGCAAATTTAATCTAGTGGTATTTATTCCAACCTATTTTAATATTTAAATACTACGTTATCAGTTTCAAAAGTCAGTCTCTTTCTCAGTAATGCCTTCACGTTGGAGAACTCTTTTAAAAAAATAAAATACTCATTTGTGGATGACTGACACATAAGTTTCTTTTAAATAAAATACTCATTTATGGATGAGTGACACATAAGTTTCTTTTAAGTAATGATGCACTTCGTTTCTGAGAAATTGCTTTTTCTGCTTTCAGCATGCCTCTTCAGATGTAGAAAGAATGATCCTGGGTAATAAGTGTGATATGAATGAAAAAAGACAAGTCTCAAAAGAAAAAGGGGAGAAGGTAAGCTTTGGTGACATACCTTATTTAGAAGCCTACTTTTCTTAAGATTTTTGGCTGCTGGATATTTGTTATGTTTTAGGCCTGTGAGAAATAATGGGCCTCAAACCTCTTGTTTCAGAAACTTACATATTATAGGATGCCAGGTTTGGGGGTTTTGATGTTTTTTAAATAGCACTTGACTATGTTCAGGTTTGAATAAACTTAATGCTGCTATTGTCTTGAAGGGAAGAACCTGTAGAGAATGTTGACTGTTGCTATAGCATGAAGTATTCTAAACCTTAATATAAAGCTTTATATATAGTTTGATTGTGTTGTACTCAATTCACTATGGTGGTTACTTACTCTTGCCATAAGTACTGTTATTAAAGCTTAAGTAATTAATTGTTCTGCACAACAAGCAAGCAAGAAAAGATACTATATAATCTGTAATGTATACACTAAAGTAGTATAGTTGCTAGTAACACAATTTACGGGTTGATTGTATGTAGGTAGCAGGTCCATAAGATAGATCTTCACTGATACATACTTAAATGTCCTTTTAGGTCCTAAATAAATCTTTCTGTGAACAATTGAATTTACATGAGGGTATGGGCTGTTCTAATATTTTTCTAATTGTTCAGTAACTTCAATGGTTCTGCAAGAGAAAAGCAGAAACTACGTTTGTTTGATTTTGTTTTTAAAGTTTGCTACACTGTGCAGCATCTATTCTATAATGAACATATATGAAACATTCCTTTTACAAAGGAACTTAAACTGAAAAACTTGAACCTCTCTTCCAGTTAGCAATTGATTACGGAATCAAATTTTTGGAGACCAGTGCAAAGTCCAGCATAAATGTGGAAGAGGTAAGAGATGGATGTTATGCTTCTGTGTGTTTCTTAATGCTACTATAGAGATATGTTTCATGACCTACTGTGCTTTCTAAACTGTTCTGGGATCTGAAGTCCCAACTGTGCTCTTGGGTCCCCAATCTTGTTATACTGAGAGAGCTACTGTAAAATCAAGTATTTCTTGTTTTCTGGTAACATGTGGAATTGTTTTTTAAATGGATGTTAACAGAGTGATTTACTATTATTGTAGCTAACAGTTGCTTTAGATTTCTGTGCCCTGCTACTTAAATTGCAAATGCATTTGGACAGGGAATAGGTATAATTTTAGAACAATGCTTGGTACAAAAAGTTGGATTTGAGTTTCTTTCAGAACAATATGCTGCTATGTCAAGGAGCCTTCACTAAATATGTGCTATGCAGATGAGACTGAAGATTTGTATGTAAACCTGGAACATCAGCATACACTGTCATAAACTGATGTTAGAGGAGGAATTCTTAGAGTGCTCTACCTACCTGTTGCCTTGCTCTACCTACCTGTTGCCTGTTTTTTGGTGAATAAATTTTGTGCTAAATACAAAAGATCCCTATTTATGAGGGCATAAGGAAATAGAACTGGAAGGAAAAGTGGCACAGCTCCAGTCTATCTTAACCGTGAGTGACTCTTGTCATCTCAAGGAGGGTGGGGGTAAGATCTTAACTCTGTGAAAGGTTTGGACAAGAAAATAATATATCAAAAGACAGTTTTATTAAGATTCATTCATTCAGATAAGGCAGACTTGTTCTTAAATGTTTTTTCCTGTACCTAATCACATAAAAGCTTTTCATGTGTATTGATGAGATACCTTTTAAAAAAGCCCTTTAAACGTGTACTTAATTCAGACCATGCAGCTAACAAATTAACTAGAAACTAAGAAGATTGTTTCTTTAAAATAATATGACTGATGCAGTGCCAGCCAAGTGTTTTTGTCTGATTGCAGGGTGATTGTTACACAGTATAGTTAGAATGGACTTACTCGCAGTGTGCTGCATCTGGAATAGTGCTTGACCTGATTTTCACAGTGTCATTATGATTCTTACAGCACAAGATGGAAGAGTGAACATTAGCAGCTAATACCAGTCATGGATAACAATAGTCTTCTAATAAAAAGTACCCGTCATCTTCTTTAGTTCCTCCAGATGGTTGACTTGCTCTTTCATGACATGCCTCGCTATTTCATTTTAACTCCTGTAGGTCACTTAATGTCCAGCGTTAGTTTGTGTTTACTCCAAATGACTTGTCTATCTGAGTATTATTTTATATAGAAAAACAATGAATAGTCACAAGAATAGTGAAGAAAACATTAAAAAATGCAGCTGGTATAGATATTTGGCAAGTAATGATTTAGTCTTCTTTTCACCAAACTTCTGGAAAATTGCACAACTGTGATATTCTTGTGATCGGAAGTAAATTAATTTATTTATTTGTTGTGATTTCTTTTCATTAAATGAGTTCCTGACTTTGGATATATTCTGAACACAGTAAGAGGGGAAATGTTAGCAGTGTTTTACATTCTGGAACTGTTTCTGGATTGTTCATGTCTCCAGGTAGTTTAAAATCTTGGTTTTCCCTGCTTTCAGAAAGCTGCAGAATTTTTATGCTAGAGAAGGTTTTTTGCTCTTTGGACATTGAAGTCTGAGATGCTGAGATTTGCCATAGTAATTGATTGATTGGTTTATTAATAGAGATGTTGGAAGCAAGCTGACCTTGATGTGAATTTCCAGGCCTCTCAGTGGTTTCTAGCTGTGATGTACAACAGTACAGTTGTAGGGGTGGCAGGGATTATTAGTGTATGCAGCCTTCTCTTCAGACGATTTTTCTTTTTTTCCTTCCAAGACATGTGCAATGAAAAAGTCTGTTTTACTTGCTTCAAAGATTGGAGACTAAAAATAAATACTTTTTTCTTCTAAAGCACGCTTACTGCAATTTTAAGTAAACAGCTGTTGTACATAGAGTGCCTTGCAACTTGAAGTGCTAGCAGTGGCCTGCGGAATGCTGTGTTGTTAATATGCCTGGCTACTCCAAAGCTATCTTATCTTTAATGTATCTTGTGACTAACTCTCTCTTTTTTCTCCACCCCCCCCCCCCCGCCCCAAATTTTAATTTTATTTCTGCTCCTCAACAGGCATTTTTCACACTTGCACGGGACATTATGACAAAGCTCAACAGAAAAATGGTTTGTATTTCCAACTGGCGTACGAACTCAATATATTGAAATAATGGTTGAGCAGTAGCCCTAGCAAAAAACTCATGGGGGTTACAATGGATGCTAGATTGAATTTGAGCAAACAGTGCTTTATCACAGTTTATTACACATCAGAGTGTAGTAATTCTTTATTTTGCATGATCACTACCATTGGGCAGCATGAAATTGATGTGTTCTTTCAATATGTAACTGTGATCCTTGCTTTATTAAATGTCAAATTACAGAGTCACTCCTTCAGCTAATACTTGAGATCTGGATATGCATTTCTTTTTAAAATAGGCAGTTTTACTTAGTGATTAACAGAGTTGATAATTGCAGAGAAAAAGTTGCAAAAACCCATGCCCTGGTTATTGTTTTGCAAGGGTGGGGTAAGGAGTGAGGGAAACTAGGAAAGCTGGACTTTTTTTTCTCCTGCATTTTATAATGTTGATACTCTCTTCTCTTTCAGAATGACAACAGTTCATCAGGGGCAGGTGGGCCAGTAAAAATAACAGAAAATCGATCTAAGAAGAGCAGCTTCTTTCGATGCACGCTACTTTGATGAACTTCTAATGATAGACTGCAGCACACTTAGAAACTTTTCTGCTTCTTTGAAAGCACAGGGTCACAAAGCCTCAGAAATAATACCACCAAGCTGCTGCTGAGAGCTCCATTGAACGTAGACTGCGATACACAAAATACCAAGTGGATTTTGCTCACTAAGCCTATTGACCTGTCAGGCTCTTCTTTCTCAGATATGGAAGCTATGAAGTGGAGACACAAATGAAAGACTTGTTTTCCTTTTTTACTTTCTGTTTTATTGCCTGTTGCAAAAGCTGCTATGTTTCTTTTAACTTTGCACATCCATATTGGCCTCTTACTGCCTGTTACAGCACAATCTTACACTTGTATTTGCACAGTTTGACTTGTAAGTAAGATTCTTAGCAGATTTGTGCAGATTTTTCTTTCTCTTTTTAAACAGAATTCTTTTCAAGCAGAAGAGCCGGGGAGGGGGGGGGGAATAAGTCTCGCTTCCATTATTTTCTATGCTGTATACTTGTGGCCATGACTGCAGTATGGATGTTGACAGTCTAGTGATGAGAATTCCAGTAAAAATTGGCATTTAACAATTTGTATGGGTTTTTGTTTCTTAGATGCACAAATCTGTTCATACAGAAGCTGTGGCTTCTATTCTGAATGTAGTGTGTTGATTTTCACAAAGTTGTGTTCTGAATTGCCAGTCACTGATTCACAGATGCACCTTTCAGTTACCTGACTAAACACAGTGTCTTTCCTCACTTTGCTTCCCTTTGTTAGCTCAAACTGTCTGCACTTTTTTTTTGTTTCTGATGAGGAAGTACACTCTGGACTTGAAATCGTCATCACAGATTGGCCTCATCACTATCACTTGCGTGGCTTGTGGAAACTGAATGCATGAGTTTTGAGTAACGTCTTTATGGATTCATTTGTTCAGAAATGACTGCTTTCAAAGCTGATTTCCATTTCTACTGTAATTCTAAGGATAGTTTGTTCATGTCTGTAAACACTGACCCCTGACAAGAGGGAAACTAGCTTCCTGTAAACTTTATCAAGTTCTGGCGCTAAGGAAAGGGTTGCATTAGGGCTATAATATACTCCTGGTTATGCAGTTAGTGATGAATGTGTGAAGCCCTCTTTGGTCTGCTCAAACAGCTTTTTTTTTTCGTCAAAAACTGGTACAGTGACCTGGACTGTTAGAAGCAGAGTTGAAACATAGTTGCCTTTTTTACTCAACTGAGCATTGTAGAACCTAGTCTAAGGTCTACTACTTTTTTATTGTCTTCTGAAAAATTTCCTCAATGGTAACCAAAATAGGTGCTTTAGTTCTGTGATGTGCCAAACTCGGACCATTGTAAGCTTTAAGTACAAGTTTGTGTCTAGCGTGTTTGTTACTAGGGGATAGGTGCGTTCTGTCATTGTTAAAGTTAACATCTGATATGCTTGCTTTTGCTTCATTACATTGTCTAGAGTTGAGAACAGTGAGTTAGTTGTTACCACAGATAACCACTTCATTTTGTGGTGTCAAGGTACCAAATTTGTCATCTCTGAGTCTGTTGTAAATATTTCCAAAGTGAACGGGCCAATTTAAAGACTTTTGATTTTAAAGGATTTAAGGTTAGTAGCCAGTTCCATAAAGTTTCAAGTGGTTATCAACCTGTCCCCACATGTAGTTTAATAGAAATAGCTATTGTAACTAGATGGCAAATCTCAAACTGCTGTTGCTGCACTAAAACAGAAAAATCTTCATGGCAGCAAGGTTTAGCTAAGAAACAAAGCAACCCTAACTGCTTTGTTGTCTACCCTTGATGTTTTTCTCGGACAGGCTGAAGCAGTTATGTTTTCTGTATAGTTAACAAAAGCGCTTCTATACAGAAAGTATTGTGACACCATTTGTGAATGTTGTTTATTTTCAGTAATTTACCTCTGACTTATTTGGTGTCATAATACTTCGATTTTTATCTCAGGGGTTGTCTGCAAACCAAAACTGATGTGTTCTGTGTTTGGCACCATTTACAGGATGCTTTGTGTTGTTTTTGTTTATTTTCCTGTCTTTGCTGTGTGGTTAAATGTTCATTCAATATTAGTCTCCATGAACTTCCCTCTGAAAGAGCCTGTAAGGAGTAGAGTCTATGAAGTGCTTCTTGAAGCAGCAGCGAATTGGGGTATCTGCTCTGTATGGGGGGGGGGGGGGGGGGCGGGGGGAGGGGGCGGGGGGACGGGACAAAACAACCTTGCTATTTTCTTACATTTAGCTGTGCTAAACTGTATATAACTGTGAGATAAGACCATAGGAAATTCACTTGATGCATGATACATGATATATGATAATGCAGTAATTATTTCACTTTGCTTAATGTTCATGTAAAGTTCATCTTTTTCTATTTGTAGAAGAATTTAATGCAATTTTGTTGTCCCCTGCTGAAACTGAAGAATTCTAATTTCATGTGGTCTTATGGATAAGGTAAAATGCAGATTTCTCTCTTTCCTTGTTATTTTGCCCTCCACCTCTCTTCTCCAGCAGTATTAAATATCTGAGTGGCTGCACTTTATTGGTGTGCTAACTTTTGGTCAGTGTAGACCTCTTTCTGTGTATAGTCTGCCTTGTCAGACACTGAAAAATGTGCTGTATCTTAGTGTGCAAATCAGCTGTATGTTTTACTGGGATTTTTTTAGCTATGTTTTCCAAGCGGGTCATGATAAATGGTATGTTCTGCCCATGCATCAGATGCTGGGTACTACAGGCTTTTCTAATAACTGATTGTTTGTGCAGTCTCTGTTGCTACTTTACTCAAGACTATATAATCTAGATTTTGAAGGACTTTTAACTATACCTCAGTTAACTAGTTAGTATTCTAATGTCCATTAGAATGAAAGTCATATGATTATTACGCATTAAGCAGCAAATGTATTTCTGTTTTGTTCCAGAAATTGACATTAACGTTTCAGGAAAGGCAGACATTTTTTGGTGGATTTCTAGAAAACAAAAATGATGCTTATGCTTTGGAGTTTTATGAGATCTTTCCCCTCACTATATCTTGACTGATATTTTTCTAAACAGTTAAAAAAAAAAGAAGAGACAAATTAAAAACAAAGCAGTGTCAGTGCTTTGCAATTTTAGCTTTCAGTCTGTACTCTATAAAACATGGACAAGAAGTTTTTGTATGTATAGAATATTTGATTTACTTACTCACCAGAAATTGTGTTATTGGTAAAGCTTAAGGCACTCAAGAAACTTCACACAGTTCACTTTTCTGTTTGGGGGACAGTCTCAAAGATGCTAATTGACTTTTCAGACCTGTAGTTCTTTTTTTGGAAAGGATTTCCTGTTTTAAGTACCTTTCCCATTCTAGTCAGCTCAAGTCAAGTGGATCATTTTCATTTTAAGTGCATCATTTTCACAAGTGAATAAAGGACTCTTGAATATACATATCACATTAAAATACTGTGAATGGATAATGATTTGAAAGCACATGAATAATATGTAGAATGCATAAATGTTATTTGTGAAAATGCATCTGCTGTTTATCTATTAATGTAACTGAAACTTCTTAATGATTGGTTGGTAGGTGATAATAGGTCTTTTTCTCCTCCACTCACTGAACTGTTTATACCATTCTCATTCTTCTTAATAAAACTTGTATTTCTTTCCTCCATGAAAGCAGGATTTCCATTAATTCTTGTTGGTTCTGGTGAATTTAAGTATTTTAGTGCATTCCTATGGCCTTACAAACATTTTTGCAAATAAAACTGTAATTACAGTATTTTAATGCTGTGTAGGTCCTAAATTCATAATAAAAAGTATAGTCCTTGAGAAAATGCTTAATTTTCAAATAGAACTGTTCTACTGTGTGTGTTTAAGCACATTTTATCTCTGGTATAAGGTGTAATGTGAAAAGCTCCTGCAGATAGAAGTGAACTTGTCATGTGGTTAACTTGTAAACCTAATCACTAATTGTGTATTGATGTGTATAGACAAAAAAAACAAAACCAAGCCCTTAAAAAAAAAAAAAAAAAAAAAAAAAATTCACACTCCAATGGTTTTATTATTCCATGTGAACTTTTTTACAACAATGTGTGTCTGAAATAAAATTTACATAATGAAAAGTATTTGGAGTATTTTGTATGAAATATTCCACTTTTTTTTTTATGTAGTTGGCATTTCCACTCTGTTTTCTATACATCTGTTGTGGAAGGTGTCCAGCTGAATTGCATCTCTAAAGCTTTGCTTAACTTCATTGGGAAACCACAAAGGTTTTTGTATGACTTTGGTTGTTCCTAAACTTGACTGCTCTTTAGATTTCTCCTGAAATATCCTCTATTCCTGTAGAGATTGCTTAAATCTGTTTTGTTTCAGTGACCTTCAGCTTCATAAGTAACCATTTTTTCAGACATTTACTGTCATGAAATATCCTTCCACATAACTTCTGAGCAATGCCAGTAAAGATAACATGAGACAGAGTCTCTAGTTTGAGAATTTTTTGCTCAGTTAAGCTGTTAGTTTTTTCTGTTGTTGTTTTTAAATCAGTGTTATGTGAAAGGTATGACTCAAGTAACCTGAGGCATAAATACCATGAGGTGATACAGCAAATACTGTTTGTCCAGCTTCCCTCAACTCTGAATATTGAGGGATTTGACAGAAATGCTTGGCTATTATATTAGCAGTAGTTCTCGACTTTCAAATTACTGTGGTTTGGCAGTGACTTACAATTGGTATGAACATTACCAAACTGAAGAAAAGAATGATATTGTCTACCCAAGACAAAAGCCAATTAATGGTTGACCCACCCAAGTGGGTCACCTAAGGAATAAATGGGAAACATGTGGATGAGAATTAGCTTCTGAAATTTGTGCTTTTGACATGTTCATCTAAGAAACTGTATTTAACTGAAAGGATGTATTGTGTCTCTACCTTAAGCACAGAAAGCTTGAGTTGTGTTCTTGTTACACCTTATTATTTCTTAGTTTTGATTGTTTTGTTGTGAGTTGTTTGTTTTTTCTGACTGCTTCTGTCAGAAAAGTTTGCTACTTTAGTACTATCAGTTTAAACATGATCTTGCAGATCCCCTTAGTCTGAACTCCTTCTAGATGCTTAGCAGTCTTACAAATCACTTCTGCAATTCTTTCAGTTCTCACAGAAGTTGGTGGCATCCATCTGCAACCTAATGATATTTTAAATACATTTGTATTCTCCATTTGTTAAAAGGAAATAGCAGGCATACTTACACTGCCTAAAAATGGTGAGTTTCTAGATCTATTTTTGATTGCAGAGTAGCAATTACTATACAAATAGCACATATTTGTAGGCCAGAGGACAAGTTGTTGGTACACATATAGAAGGTATCCAGCTTTTATAATCCGGTAAATCTTTTTCTTAAATGATTCTTTTCCCAACTTGGTTGATTAGTGACTCTTTAGAATTCTTGAACTATATCCAAATCATCAATACAAGGTTTCAGAATAATTTTTCTTCAAAAAGATTCTAATTGTCAAGAAATACAACATTATGCAACATAAAAGCTTCATTTACGTTTTTGCCATCTAGAGTTTTAAAGAAAGGGCAGGGAAAGGGGTGTGAAACATACTGAATGTTGTAAGTTAGATTCACGAATTTATGTGAGTCATAGCCAATACAAAATTTAAGAAGTTATTAAGCAAGCGACAGCAAGCAAAACAGCGCTGGGCGACCGGGGAGACACAGCTCTGCCAACGGTGCGCAAAAGATGTCAAGCAGGCAGGCATTTATTCCACTAAACCATGCACATCCAAAAGCGTTAACTGCATCTTCATTCTGTGGGGTTGGGTTATTATAATCAGGTCCAGGAACTCATTATCATGGGTCTCCTCCCTTTGGCACTTGCACACTGCTGTCTGGTGGTCGTGGGCCGGGGTCTTCAGGAATCTTCAGGAGGAAGGCCCCCAGTCTTCCTCGCAATGTACTTGTCACCTTTTGTCTCAAAATGCAGAGTTGCGATGGGTCAGAGATCACAGGGCTGGTGTGACCTGGCTTGTCTGTGGGAGGCTCTCCTGTATTCCTCCTGTCTGGGAGTCAGTTTCTCTTATCTACAAAGACCAAGACTACACAAGACAGGCTACAGGATTTAGGAGAACCTTGGTAACTCTCAAGGCTGTGTAAGACAGGCTACAACTTACAACTATGTGAGACAAGACACAGTTTACAGCTATGTAAAACAAGCTACAGTCTACAAGGCTACTAAACTACAATTTACGATGACATTTACAACTCGGGCCTCGTCCAGGCCTGTATCCAGTGGGAGCAGGGATGATGTCCTGGAGGGCCAAGTCCCCAGCACAGCAGAATACATTTGGTACTTTTCCATACCTGATTTGGTGCTTTTCTTAGAGCAAAACAGCTTAAGCAATTGGTTTAAGTTTGATGAATAAACAACTCACCATTTATCACACTGAAAAGAATTTTTAGTATTCTAGGATGTTTTACAGTTGCCTCTTTTTTACTGCCTTCAGCAGAGCCCATCAGCACTAAGCTTCTGGTGTGAACAAATGTTACATAAATTCCTGAGCACATATTCAGTACACCTTGTTTCCTCAATCTGTGAAATAAAGTTGTTAGTTTTGAGCAGGGTATGAGCATTTTGCTCATTTGAGGAATTAACATGTTTAATGAATTGTGGAAAGCGTGAACTCTCCTACTGAATACTTCGTACTGACTTCCAAGTGCACAAGCATTCTGTAAACTTTCACTAAGTATTGAGAATTTCATCCTGCTTAGTCTGAAATACCTTCCTTGATGATTGAGAATTTGTGACTTCTTCTGCTTATGCTACCACTCCACAGGCCTGTCTGTGATACACAGCTATGACTGATATCTCAAGGCCTTGTATGAGGCAGGCATGCCCCATACATGATGGACTTGTTTCAAAACAGTTTTTGATTTCTGAGTAAATTCTGACTTAGTTTAACACCTTTGTGGAACATCATCACCTTTGTGGAATAGCATGATACTACTGTGAATGTACTTATCTTGGTAACAGAAAATGGCAGACTCCAGAAATACCCGTCTGTCACCCTTTTCATCTGAATACATTCACAATTTGTGATACTTTCAGCATTTTTTCATCTACAGACTCTTGTTAGACTACTGGAAATGTGCACATCTTTAAAGAAAAGTGCAGTGTTAACTTGCACTTCCTTTGTACTTAAGTAATATCAATAAGGCAGGGTTTTGGGGTTTTTTTTTGGGAGGGGGGGGATTTTTTTTGTGGTTTTTTTTTTTAAGAATTTTCTAGAGGCAACATAGCAACTAACTAGCTCTGGTATGCATTCTAGATGGTGGATGCCGGTTTTCCAAGAAGTCTGAGCAGGTTTTGTCCTCGAGAGTAATGTCTAATCCTGCTAAGTTCCACTTCTGAGCTTCCTCACCTGAAATGCAGTAACTTTGTAAAACTCACGTTTATGTTCTGAACGAATAAAACACAGGGGAAAGGCAACCATGTGTACCTTAAATATGATTAAAGTAACTTTCCAGGACAGCATGGGTAAGTCTACTTGCGATTAGGAAATGGTTAGCAACTCCCTGGGCCAAGTGCGGAAAAGGGCAGTCCTTTAAAAATACTATTCTATTAAGTAACTGTTGAGTGCCACTTCCTCTTCATCACACAGTGCTACATTCGTCTGCAGATACTTAACAGTTTGACGTCAGGGGAAGAAAAAAACCGTAGCAGAGCGCATAGAGCTGCAGCCATCTCCTCTCCTGCCTCCCTCTCCCGCGACCTCGCTTCCCGCGGCACCGCCCCGCGCAGCGCCCGGGCCTCTGCGCCTTCCGCCTCAGTCACAGCCCGGAGGCAGCCGAGGCCGGGGTGCTCGTGTAGGCAGGCTCGTCCCGGAGGGCAGCCGCACACCCGGGCCTAGGGAAACCTCCTGGGCTGTGGGGATACGAGAGAGGTGGGGAGAAGCGGCGGCCTTGCCTTCTGGGCCGAGCCCGTCGCAGGGTGCGAGGGCCAGCCGCTCCAGCCCTGGTAGCGTAGGCCGGGCTGCTACCGCAGGTCTACTTTTCCTGGCACAAAACCTGGTGGTTTCCGTGCGCGCGCACGGTGTAGAGAGCCGAGCATGGGTCTCCCTGCGCAGCGGGATCGCGGCAGGGGGGCCGGTGGGGCCGGGCGTTGGGCACCGACGGCCTCAAGGCACTGCCAGGAGAGGGGACGGCGCGGGACACCCTCCCCGGGGCCGACCAGCGCACGGCTGAGCCCCCCGCAGCTGCCCCTGGCTCCAGCGGCCCCAGCGCCTCGCTCTGTCAGACCCCGCCTTTCCCGAGCGCGGGTTCCTCACCCTTGCGCCGCCTCCCTCCTCAGCGGGTGGGCGCGGCGGCAGCGCCCGCAGAGGGCCCCGCTCGAGCGGCCGCGGCTGCGTCGCCGCCTGCCGGTTGGGGCATCGTCTGGGCCCAGGCCTGGCACCGCTTCTCGCGGGCAGCCGGGCAGTGCCTCGGTCCTGGCCCGCCGGGCCTTCCTGATATGCCGGTTACAGCTCACCCCCGCCTTGGTTTCTCTCGACGTTTTTGCGGGACCGACGCCCTCGGTGTACCCCACGCCCACTGGCTGGGGCTGTCAGCGCGGCCCGCAAGCCGGCCCGGTGGCACATCTGCCTCTGAAAACCAGCCCTTGCCTGGTCCTGGAGCATGGCCTCGCAGGCCCAGGTAGCTACCGGGACCTTCACCTAATGGATCCTCAGCAGCTGCACCCATTGGCCATAAATGCCCCCAGCCTGTGTCCCACAGCCTTTGTCACCCTTCTGGGGCAAAGCACTGGGGATGCCAGGTACAGGCAGTGCAGTATGGATACTTCCCTCTTGTGCTGTAGTCATTGGGGGTAAAAAAACCTGGGATCTCTATGCGATGGTGACTGAGGTTTGGTTGCTCCTGCTCCAACTGCCCAAGAGGGCTGGGATGCCCTGCAGAGGTGCCCAGGGTGTCCCATGCATGGAAGGCCTGGCCCTGAGCCCCACTGCATGCAGTCCTGTGCTTGCCAGCTTGGTCCTATTCCAGCTCCACTCTTTAGGTAGGTCCTCTGTTTTCGTATGCACTTTAATTTCTGGTTCACTGTTGCTTTGGTGCTTGACAGGTATTCCCAAGAACTGTAGCTAAGGTAGGAACCAGACTTTACCAAAAGTGTTTTTAGAAGCTGGTCCTGCTTTTCTGCACTTTCTCACAGTGTGTCTTTCAGTAGTTTGCAGAAATGGGTGGAGATATTTAACTGGTTTTTAACCACCCTGTGCTCATCAGAGATTAATTTGTTAGTTTAATTCTTAAAATTAAAAAATAGTTGCTTGACATAGCAGTCTTCTTTAGAGTGTATTGCTTTTGTGTTATTTACTCTGCAACTCTCTAAGCAACTTACTTACCCTATGGAAATCCTTATTATAAATTTCAGATGCTAGGGGAAAATGCAATATGAATAACAGCAGTCTTTTGGATTTTTTCCTTCCTCTTCGATTTTAGGACTTTGGCTGGCTGGTCTCCTTGCTGCTATCTTCCCTTGTGTGGTTTGTTGATGTGAAAGTTGGTAGCTGTTAAGAATCAGCATAAAAAAAATGTGCTCATCTCTGGAGGGATATTTTATGTTCTACTCTAGGAACTATTCTGATTTACCTACAACAGACTTTTGAAGTCAGTCATACAATATTGTCCATTCACTGGAGATTCCTTAATTTTATTGGACAAATAGCAAACAGTATTCATTATCAGCAGTTCTCCTCTGGGAATTTACTTTCACAAGAGCTAGGTTTACTAATAGAAAACAAAATGATTGCAGCCTTTAAGGAAATAGTAAAACTTAGGAACTGTAATTTTTAAACTTGGTTCTATAATACAAATTTGAGATCAAACATAGCTAATAGGTTAACCCTATTAATTAGCCCTTGAACGTTCTTCCACAGGAGGGTCACCTCTAGTGAAGAAAGAATTTAAAGTAGTTTATATTTCATTTATCACAGCTCTTCATCAAAAATTAGTATTGTTAGTGCAAACTTCCTTTCCACAATATATTATGAATCTTTCATGAGTTACTGGTATTACTGCCTGCCAGTTTTCTTCAACTTATGACACTGTAAAGATCAAAGTGATTACGCTTAGGGATATAGGATGAAATATTTAATTTGATCTTTAAGAGTGTTTTTGCCCTTTATTTAAATTCCATCTGAATGAGAACACAAAGTCAGGTAAGTTTTATGGGAATTGGGCTGTAGTGTCTTCTGGTGGCCTTTGATGTCATGATATGTTGTCTTGTGACTGCTGTGTAAAATGTCAGGTGAGTGACTGTGGTTGGGTGCAAAAGGAACAGCTTGCTTCACTGACCTGGAATTCCATGCACAGTTTAAACATATATAATTCTTTGATACTTACTTTACCTTGTAATTGCCATTTTATGACAGAAATGTAATAAAGTCATAATTTCAAATGGGAGTCTGTGAACTTCCACTATGCTTGCCTCCATGATGGTGAAACCAATGACAATTAATTTTTATAAATAATAGCCCCACATATTTGCAAATAAAGTTTCTTTTAAAAATAACATCTTGAAAATCATACTGTGTTTTGTAAAAGTTAATGTGAGTTCTCTCTCCAGATGTTCTCAAAAGACTGATTAGAAGAGTCCTTACTGTGTGTCAGTTGAAAACGATTCTTGCAGGCGGAAGTTTCAGCTTGAACTGAAATCAGTTTTGAAAGAGGAAGAGTAGTCTGTTCAAATACATGTTTCTGTGTTCTGCTAGAGCTAAAATAGGTATCTGCGTGGTGGTTTGTAGAAATAGAGAAATAATTTGATCTGGGACAGCTGTGTGCATTGAAATTTATGGATAAAATTGTTTGACCCAGTGCTTGTTCCAAACAGAAAGGATTTTATCCATATATTCTAGGAAAATGGTCCATACCTATAGTCCCTTGTAGTACCTTGGTCATCTGTAATTTCCCTGCTCAGTTTTTTTTAACTTGTTCTTGCAGAAGATTGCAGCAGTATGGAACAATGCCAACTCTCCTGTCTTGCTTTTCTTAATGGCTTTTGACCCTGTTACAATAAGCACTTAACATTATTTATCTTGTTTTTATTAGCAATAGGTAGTATTCTTTGTCCTGCCATAGAACAATGGATAAGCAAGAAGCCAGCAGAGCTACAGATTACCGTAATGTTCTTCACAGAGTATTTTCAGTCTCTCTCTCTGTAAAAAAAAGATATTTATTTGATGCTATAATTTCAAACTGTCCCACTTTTAGGGACATCCTAAAAGTTGAGAGTGGTGAGTTTTGGTGGTTTTTTTTTTTTAAACTGCTAGAGACTTAACTTTTCTAGCAAAGCAAGAAACAATTCTTTTTATTTATTAAATACATACAGAAAGGGAAGAACAAAAGAGGAAACATTGGTGAAAAATGTCTGAAGAGTGTAGAATCTCCACTATGCCATCTCCTTCACTCTAATTTTTTTTGTGTAGCAATTCCTGAAGGAAAAGCCCTCCTTGATAGTCCTCCAGAGGATGTATGGTTTATTGTTGAGAAAACTGTGACTTTTTTTCAATAGGAGGAAAGAATATAAAAAGTAGCAAACATTCTGCTTTTGTCTGTATTTTTCTAGTGGATGAACTCCTAGATTTTATAAAATATATGCAATCTGTACAGAAGCAGCTGAAATTTATTTCTGTAAAAATAGAAATGTTCTATGCTGGCAGCTTTTAGGCAAACTGCTGGAAATGTGAATCAGAGAATATATACAGGTAGGAGTATGGTGCCTGTGTAAATATGATGTGTTGTTATTAATTGAAGAGAAGGGGCCACTGCCATACTTGGTTTTTATTAGCGAAGAGCTAGATGCATCCAAAGTTACTAATTTTTTATTAATAAATTTTGATGTCTATGTGTGTTATCATTAATTGATAGAAAACTGCTTAATATGCTGTTGTTGCCATTGCTTAAAAAGCATTTGGCTTTCCCAGGAAGGTATTTTGGTCAGTAGTGTGCAACTCTTAAATTTATATTGTATTTGCCTCCAAAAACATCTTAATATAATAAAGGTTATAGGCACCTGCTTTGGTAGAAAAATAATCTTTTGAGTAGGAACACAACTTTCAGTTCCTTGTTCCATGGTAAGTGCTCCAGAATTCAAGTTTATTTTTACATTGCCTTTTGCTATTTCCAAACTTGAATGTGTGGTGTTGGGTGGCAGTAAAAGAAGTGATGACTTTCCTGACTTGATTGTCTCATCTGTAAGTCACTAGATGGTGCCGTTTCACTTCTCTGGAATCAGAAACTGTCTTGCATATAATTTTTTTGTAACAGTTGTAAATTTTTTTTTTTTTTTTTTTTTTTTTTACTTTTCAGTTTTCGTGGTTTTTTTCTTTTCTTTTTTTCCCGAGACTCTGCAATATATATATTTTGCTCAAATAAAACCTCTTGTCCCTCGAACGACGAGACGGCCACCCTGGCACCGGAGAGCTCTGTGGCCGAGCAGTAGGGTGTTTCTGAGGCTGGTGAGGTGGACAGGGGGTTCCCGGAGCAGGGCAGCCCGGGAGGGGAAGGGGAGACCCGGCAGGAGGCGGCAGCTCTCGCGTGTAAGGCCGAGCGAGTAGCGTGCCTGGAGGCGTTGCCGGGGAACCCGCGGGAGATTCAAACGCGGTGGAACCGAAAGCCACTCTCAGCCCGCGAGCGAGGAGACAGCTCCACCGCACAGCCTTCCACAGCCTTGGAGCAGTGCCAGCAGCCCAGTTCATAAACAGCGAGGGGGCGGTTCTCAGCGCCCGGGGAAGAAGAGGAAACCCAACAAGAGCCTTCTGCTCTCCTGTGCTGTGGTATCCTTACTTGGTAGGATTTGGTAGAGAAGACCACAGCCATGGCCTCCACCCATCAGAAGGTCAAGCTCCCATCACCTGCTGCGGTAAACGTGGGGACCCAGATGGAGCGCACACAGGAACACGCAGCTGTCCAGGCCACAGGCTGCAGGGAGTGCCTGAGCTTGCTGCACTCCCTTGCTGGGAGTGGAAGCCCTGAGAACTGCTGCATGCGGCGTGAGCAATTTGATGATCTGCTCATGCAAGTTGCAGAGTTTCAGGACGAGGCAGAAAGCCTAAGGAGAATCAGGCCAAGGGTGGCAGAGCTACAGGACAAGGTGGAGAGATGAAGGAACACCAGGGATGCTGAGGATGCAATAGACCGGTGGAGCCAGGCTCTGCCAGACTTCATACAGAAACAAAAAGAGCCACTAATAAAACAGGATCAGGTACTCCCGGTATCCTTCCCCTGTCTGGATGAAGGCAGAAGCCTCAATAAGAGGGAGTGGAGGCAGGATCACAGTCAATGTAGGAGGCTAACTCCCACCCCCTCATCAGGGAGCAATGGCAACAATTTCCTGCCCATCATGGCAGGCATGTTGCTACATTTACCCACCCCAACCTCCCAGTTGCCTCTGCAGAACAGGTTTTATGCCCTGCAGGTGCAACCAGTCAATGAAGATGGGGAATCCTTGGGCTTGGAGGTGTCCCCAAGATTAAGGAAGCTCAAGCCCAAATTTCAGACCTAACAAAGAAAAAATAAAAAAAAAAAAGATGGGTCATTGTTATTGGCGACTCCCTTCTGAAGGGAACAGAGCCCAGTATGTAGACCTGACCCACTTCTACGAGAAGCATGCTGCCTCTCCAGGGCCTGAGTTAAGGACATAAAAAGAAAGCTTCCTACCATAGTATGGCCCATGGATTATTATCCACTACTAACTTTCCAGATAGGCAGCGATGAACTCGAGAGAAGAAAACTGAGGGCTGTCAAGGACTTCAGAGCCTTGGGCTATCTAGTCAAGGGAGTGGGAGCACAGGTAGTGTTCTCCTTTATCCCCCTTATTTGCAGGATCCAACCCAGAAAGACTGAGGAGGACTCAACAGATAAACCCTTAGCTTTGAGACTGGTGCCACCAGTGGGACTTTGGATTTTTTGACCATGGGTCAATCTACATGAGGCCTGGCCTGCTGGTGGCCGCTGGGGTACATCTCTCTCAAAGGGGAAGAACTTGTCTGGGCTCATTGGCAGAGCTTTAAACTAGATTCAAAGGGGAAAGGGGAAAAACCAGGCTCAAGGGAGATAAGCCTGGGACATTTGTGAAGTGATGTACCAGCTCCATTGCTATCCCAGTGGTTGTAGGGGACAATGGAATATGTGGTACCCACAATGGTAACAGATGCTCCTTGACTAAGTCTCTGAAGTGTCTGTATACCAACATAAGAAGCATGGGAAATAAGACGAACTAGAAATCTGGGTGCAGTCTCAGGGCTATGATCTCATTGGGATTACAGAGACATGATGGGATAGCTCACACGACTGCAATGTGGTAATGAACGACTGTGTACTTTTTAGAAAAGATAGACTGACAAGGTGAGGTGGTGGAGTTGCTCCCTATGTGAGTAACCAACTACAATGCATTAAGCCTAACTCAGGGAGATGATGAAAGAGTTGAAAGCATATGGGTAAGAGTTAAGGGACATGCGAACACAGCTGATACTTTGTGGGTGTCTACTACAGACTGCCAAATGAGGAAGAAGCTGTCGATGAGGCCTTCTACAGGCATCTGGAAGTAGCCTCAAGATCACGTGCCCTGGTGCTCACGGGCGACTTCAATCACCCTGATTATTAGTTGGAAAGATCACACAGCCAGGCATAAGCATTCCAAAAGGTTCCTGCAGTGCATTGATGACAACTTTCTGCTGCAGGTGGTTAAAGAACCAAGAAGGAGAGGTGTGACACTTGATCTTGTGTTAACAAACAAAGAAGGCCTGGTTGCAGATGTTATAGTTGGGGGTAGTCTTGGCTGTAGTGACCACAACATGTTAGAGTTTAATATCATTAGGGAAAGAAGCATGTTAATAAGTAAAACTTCTACACTGGACTGAGGGCTAATTTTGTCCTTTTCAAAAATCTACTTAGAAATATCCTGTGGGTTAGGACTCTAGAAGGTAGTGGGGCCCAAGAGAGTTTGTTAATATTCAAACATCACCTCCTTCAATTTCAAGATGAATGTATTCCCTTAAAAAAAAAAAATCAAGCAGAGGAGGCAGGAGACCTGCATGGATAAACAGAGAGCTTCTGAAAGCACTCAAATGGAAGAGTGAGGTTTACAATATGTGGAAAAAGGGTCTGTTTAATTAGGAGGATTATAGAAATGCTGCCAGAGTATGTAGAGGGTCAACAAGAAAGGCCAAGGCTCTCTTGGAACTTAGTCTTGCCACGGAGGTGAAAGAAAACAAGAAGAGCTTATTCAAATACATCAGTGAGAAAAGGAAGAGTAGGGAAAAAGTGGGGCCACTGCTAATGAGGTGGGAGATAGGGTAACAGGATGCACAGATGGCAGAGCTACTGAAGAGAGACAGTGATCTACTGGAAAGAGTCCAACAGAGAGCTACGAGGATGATTAAAGGTCTTCTCCCGTGTGAAGAAAGACTGAGGGAACTGGGGCTGTTTAGTCTTGAGAAGACTGAGAGGGGACCGTATTAATGTCTATAAATAATCTGAAGGGTGGGTGTCAAATGGAAGGAGCCAATATCTTTTCTGTACTGACCAGCAATAGGACAGGGAACAAGGTGTATAAACTTGAGCATAGAAGATTCCACCTCAACATGAGGAGGAACTTCTTTATTGTGAGTGCGACAGAGCACTAGAACAGGCTGCCCAAAGAGGTCGTGGAGTCTCCTTCTTTAGAGGCTTTAAAAGCCTCTTGTGTTCCTGAGCGATATGCTCAAGGTGATCCTGCTTTGGCAGGGGGATTGGACTCGATGATCTCTAGAGGTCCCTTCCAACCCCTAACATTCTCTGATTCTCTGATTCTATGATAATGTACCAATGAAAATGTTCAAAATTTCCAAGTGCTGTTCTTTCAAATTGTCATAAATTTTTAGTTTTACATTTGTTCACATATTTTACTGACTTTGATAAGGAGACCTGATTTGATAAAACCACACGTTTTAAATGTAGTATTCTTTGAGGGTCATTTTTCCTTCTTCTCTTAAGGTCTGTATAAGCATCAACAGTTAATGTGAATGATGATACGTATTACTTCATTGGAGGTATAGCAGTTTTCATCCGCAGACAGCTGCTCTGTATGTCTCTATGGCTGTATGAATAATGGAAGAGAGTTAACAGTGGCTTATTTATGTGTTTTACTGTAGTACTAGGATACCACAAAACCACCTTTGTGCAGTTTCATGTAACAGGCCAAAAGTCATCCAGGAAACTTTTGTTTTGTGATTTCACTTTAAAAAAAAAAAAAAAAAAGCTATGTGGTAATTTATTATATTGTCAGGATTTGTATGCTGATTAAGAGTTAGGTGCAAGTGATTAATTTTATTTCCAAGTTTAAGAAGTTACTTTTCTGTTTAGCTGGGAAATAGAAATAGAAAAGAAATAGAAATAGAAAAGCTTGCAAAATGGCTTTGACACTTTTTTTGTAATTGTTGAAACTGAGAGAATGGCAAAGTAGAAGTTAACATTCACAGGAATGCTTTTTAAAATAAAATTATTTATTTTGAATGATTTGCTGGCCAGCAGCCTTTTCATTTTCTGAAACTGTAGCTGCCATATAATGGTGGAATGTCTTTTTATGAGTGGACAAGGTGCAGTGAGTTAGGTTAGTTACAGAACTTTATGAGCTTCAGAAAAAGTAGTGAACACCTAAGTTATCTAAAGATATACAAGTGGGTTACGGTTCTAGGTTAGAATGTGTGTGGAGCCTCCAGGATTGTCAAGAAAATCTTTTAGTGTAATCAAATGATCTAAAACAGGTACTACCAAAACATTTAAAGAGAGTTTGTGAAGTCTACTCTGAAGACATTCAAAACCCACCTGGATGCATTCTTGTGTGACCTGATCTAGATGATCCTGCTCTAGCAGGAGGGTTGGACTAGATGATCTTTCGAGGTCCCTTCCAACCCTTAACACTCTGTGATTCTGTGATTCTGTTGTGTGAACTATTGGTTCCCAGCGGCTTCCCAGCTACTATCTTAATTTGTTAAGAGCTGAGCACATACTAAGCATCCATGGTAAATAAACGAAGACTTAAGCATATCCTGGTGCTGGGTACGTAGTCACGTTGGCCCACGCTGCTCTTGTCAGTTGCATACATCCGCTGCAAGTGGTGTACCCAGCGTGAGCCATCCAGCAGGCACTGGTGGTTCCGCATAGACTTTCAAAGATGAATGTGCTGGGAAAGGGGGGGGGTGTGTGTGTGTGTGTGTGTGTGTGTGTGTGTGTGTTACAAAGTCTTCTGTTTGCTTCTGTTGGGCTTAAAGTACAGGGATTTTGAAATCTGTCTGTAAATGTTTACTTGATGAACAGGCAGCCAAAACTGAAATAAAGTGTCAGATTTTACCTTCTGTGATATTCCTGATTATCTGGTATTTTTGAAAGGTAGAGCATATAATTATTCTTTTAAAGCGGTCTGTGGGGTAGGTTAAGTTCCAGTTTACACTTTCTAGTGACAAAGAAAAATGATTGTCTTTTTTTAAGCATAATGAAAACCGAGGAAAATAAAATAAAATGTTAATAAGATTTAAATATTCCTCGCAAGGTAACAATAGAAACATCACAGTGTCCTTTTGAATTTTTACGTCACAATCTATATTTGTGGTTAAAAAAACCCACACCACACCACAATTAAATCTGTTTTTTCAAAATATACTTAATGAGTTAGAATAACCATTTATAGTTTTCTTTTGAAATTTCGGAAAATGTGATTACTTGGAAATAATAAAAAAGGCAATGGTTGGCAATGATGCTGGTTGCCGTGAGGCACTTGATGGCATCCAGTTTCATGAGTTCGCTGATCAGCTTAAGGTCTTGATAGTAGGAGAAATGGAAAGTGGGGCAAATTATCAGGCCACTATAAAATAAGCAGAGGTACGAACTGGTGATTTATTTGTAGTGTGAAAGTTAAGGTGAATATTCCAGTTGTCCAAATCTGGGTATCCAGCTACCTAGTCATGATTTTCCCATATATTTCTGTAGTTTGCTGTGTTCCTTCAGTTTGTGGTTACTGGGTCTGAATCTGACCTGCTGTGATCCTGAGCACTGAAATGCATGTGGTTGAAGCTCTGAGACAGGCAACTGAAGCTAACACACTACATATTACAGGACTCTGGGTTTTTGAAAAGCTCTGGTTTCTTTAAAATGACACTTTTTCATTTCACCTACCCAGCTGTTTGAAACCAAACATCTCTTCTCACGTGAAGAACCCTGGATATGACAGATTCCTCCTTCTTGGTTGAACTATCTTAATTTTTATTTTTGCAGACTTTCTTGCATTCTCACTATGAAGTTATTTCATCATTTATTACCCTTATCTACCCTGATCCTCATGGAGACGTAGACTTTCTTCACTGCAGGTGGCTCCTTTCAAAATCTGAAACTCTGTTTGTCATGCAGGGACCAGTGACTTCTTTTTAGCTCATCAGCATCCCAGATAATGTCTAATATCCTCTATAATCTCTCTACACATTTAGAACAACTGATGCCTTCTTGAAAGTAGGGGGAAGAAAAATAGCTCTATTTGTTTACTTCATAACTTGGCTTTTGTCAGGCAGCTGTTTGAAATGCACACTTCAAACCTTATGGATACCACACATCTGAGAACTTGATAGTTCAGTTGTAGCTTTTAGCAATAGTAAGAAAAATGATTCAATATTTATTTTATATGTTTAACTATGGGTAACAGATTCAAAATTGAGGATTAGGTCTTAGCCTTAGATGAGAATTAATGTGACAACTCCATTTTCTTCCACCGTTTTAGCTGAACTCAAGAAGCCTTTTTAGCCTTTTTTTTAAAAAAAAAGCTTCTATATGTAATATGCTTTTTTGGAAGTTAAAATTTGCTTTTGTTGGACATTAACTTCTAGGTGTGTATATATTAAAAGTAATCCTTTGGGGTTTGTTTTTGTACTTTAGATGTGATAAATGCAGAACTTTTTGTGACTGAGCGCTTCCTGAGTGAATTTTGAAATACACTTAGTAGTGCAAGATGTGTTGTTTCCCTACATTGTTCACAGTGGAAAAAATGTAAACATAAGATATTTATCATTATCCCACTGTACGCACCTTGTAGCAGAATAGTCTTGTGACTGGTGAACTGATTTATACAAAGTTGTACCAAGTTGACTTTAAACGTTGTTATATAAACTATGATAGGTTGTCCTGAATTAAGTTTTCCTTTCTGAAGAAAAAAAGAAAAACTGGTAGCTGCTATTTTGATAACCTCTTCCTGAGAGGAGAAATTCTTGACTAAACTAGGAAGTAAGGCACCTCCGTGGGCATATTCATATTTGCTTACAGGAGGTGAATACTTGAGCTTGGGTTTGAGATTATATAGTCATGCTATAGGTGCATTGTAACACAAAGGAATGGATTTCCTTACATCACAAGGAAGCGGAAGGGAAGCTTTGCAGCCCTTGTGGCATCTAAATCCTTTACTTGTTTTCTGTTATTTAGTTATTTAGGCTTAGTTTCTGGTATTGGATCCTCAAAAATGGGTCACTCCATTTAAAAAAAGAGTGAATTGTGATTTTTGTAACTTGATTTAATTTATTATGGTAGTGTGTTAATTACGTGTGTCTTTCTGATGATGCTTGATTTTTCTGGACATTTCAAACATTGTACATGTAAGAATAACAAAAGAAATGTCCTGGCAAGTATTAAAAAAATGTGATACATCAATAGGTTTATTAAATGATAGTGGCTAAAGAGCCCAGAAGACATAGGGGTTTAGATATTTCACCTCAGGGACCACTGGCAGATCAAACTGGTAATACAGTGTGAAGGAAAACCAAAAATTCCCATGTGTTTGCATTTTCAAAGGCTGCACTAATTTCATAGGCAGATTCTATGCAATTAGAGTGTGTTACCAGTGGGAGTAGCAGGAATATGATTTGTATGAATTCCTCTTCAGTTTGTTTTTTGCTTAAGAAATAGTTCTGAAGGAGACCTTTTTTTGCCTAATGTGTAATATATCTTCTTTTCTGGTAATTTTTTTCCTCACAGTAAGCACATAGTACTTGACTGAGGGTTTTATGTTTCTTTTTACAGATGCCAAGGATGTTGCATGCAAAAGAGAGTGATTGATGTTTCTAATTAGCTGAGCTGAAGATTAAATGACTAATTAAAATGTTACAACTTCTAGAAGAAATAAGAGAAACTGAAGAAACATCAAAACCATTTATTGTCTATTCTTGTCTTTAAACACCTGTATTCAAAGAATAAGTAATGTTCCTCATAGCACACAAATACTGCCTTTTTAGTATTGTCAAATATTTCAACAAGATGATCTTTATGTGCTTGTTTATGTGAGATAAAAATGCTGGCAAATGTAATGCACTTAGTTATAAGATTGTGCTTCTAAATTTCATGTACTGTAAGTATTAATAAGTCATTTCTCTTTTCACTCAGAAGTTTGCTTTTGATGTCAGACAAGTTTCTTGGAGGTGGAAGGGGAAGAATCTAAAACACAAGTATGCATCTGCCATCTTTAAAGGAGAAAAAACATACAATAACAATTCATTTACTTAAATTCACAAATGTGGTGGTGCTACTGAATGTAAATTGGATCTGAGTGTCAAGTTCAGATTGGAATTTCCCCAGTTGTATTCAGCAGCATTCTGATCTGAAGCTCTTTTAGGTATAAGCCTGTGCTCAGTCACTTCCTGCCTGTATACTGAAGTACAAGCATTTCAGATCCTCACTTTACATGTTAAATTTAACAGGAATTCTGTGTACATCTAGGGCTATGTTGGCTGAACTCTACTCTTCCTGAAGTCAATGACATTTCACATTGTTTTCAGGGGGAAAAAAGTTGGATTTATGCTTCTTACTTTCAAAAATGTATAATGGGACTCAAGAAACAGTATCTTAGGAGATTTGAAAACACAATTTTGATTACTTTCTAATAATTACATTACTAGACAACTAAATCAGAGAAACCATCTACTCTATAATCGCACTTGCAATACATACTGTAAAATCAATCAAGATTTCATGATTAAATGGCAACTCTGCTTAAAAGCAGCAGCAACTGCGTTATCTCCACATCATTCATACACATGCTCTAAAAAAGAGCAGGATAATACAGCAATATACTTTTCTGTTTCCTATGACAGACAGAGGCTGACCTCCATAACAGATTTGTGAGGCTGTGTGAAAACTGGAAAGTGAGTGGTTCCCTAGCAGTAGTTGTTTTTCAGGAATGAGTCCCTGGGTATGAATGAACAATCCATATGGCTCTCATTGCCTTTACACTTGTCTTTTCCTCTAATACTTCTGTTACAAAGCCACTGGTGAATGTACTATCATCATTTGCTGTGATTTTCAAAACTGTATCCACTGAACAACCTAATTGAAATTCTGATCTCAAATAGACACTGCTGTTTATCTTGTTTACATTCATGATGCTAAAACCAATACCTTGATTTAGAAGGGAAGATGCTTGTAGCTTGATGTGTGTCTTCAGATTTGAATACCTGTGGGAAAATCTGTGCTGATCAAACCATAAAAATGGTGTTTAGGATTAACTGTAAAAATAAATTAAAAGACCCAGAGTCAGTAAGCAGCAAACATGAAAGAATGTGGTGAGGAATTTAGCTCAGGAGTAGTCACTGATTGTATATCCCTAGAAAACAGAACAGGAACTACAGGAAACTGGCTGGTTCATTTTTAGAACACTCTTGAGGCTTATCATTAGCCAAGAACAAGAGACGTCCTCCAACAATGCATAATAAATCAGTGCGATGAATGAAAAGCGACTTTGTGACAGAGCAGGATATCAAAGTTTGTAGATGTCCTCTTCCTTACAATGGTATGTTCTTCATCTGTAGATGGTTCCTCTGTTGTCTTTGCATCTCTTTTTGCAGCTAAAATAAAATAAATGGATTGAATAATTGTAATTAAAATGAAAGAAATGCATCGTTGGTTACTTAAAATGGTCCATTATGCATGCATGAGATTATTTTTCTCTGTACCAGTGCAAATGTCACAGTAGCTTATTATTACAAATATCTCAGGAGAATGTATTTGGTGTGGCAGAAATAATGCTGATCGCAAAGGGATCAGACTGTAGAAAAGTTTGTAATCTTAGTCTTTTTTCCAGAATTTGGCTTTGGTGACAAAAAACGATCCCTTGTCAGTCCAGATTTCTTCCCCTTAAATGATGTGAGCTTTGGGAGAGTTTTTTTTCTAAAAACCCTTTCCCCTCATGTTTCACTTACTGTTCTGGGAAAAAAATTAAAGGATTTGAAAAGCAAATAGTAGCAACAATGCTAGCAAAAAGAAAAAGAACAACTAACGACCGAGAAACAGAAAAAGCAGGTAAGCCTGTTATCAACCCAGCCTACTTGTCCCTCTTAGTCTGGAAAGGGAGTCTCATTTCTTAACTGCTTGTGGGAACAGTCAGTACTTCGAGTGGGAAGTGGTTTTGTGTTCTCCTGAGTACTCACATACAATTTCCTAGTTCCTGTCCTTGTATCTTCTAATGGATTATGTGAGCTTGTTCCAGTAATTATTACTTTGTGGAAAAACAACCTTATATTCCCACATTGTCATAACTGTGTCTGCCGTGGCACAAAATAGAGACCTTTTGATTGTATAAGCATACTTTGCTGGCAATAAAACAGAATTACTTTGAAGTATATGATACAGGAGAAATAATGTCTACAGTGATAAAAACAAATCAAAGCTTGTAGGAAGAGATCACATCTTATAAAAGATCAAACACTACCACTGTAAAAAATGCGCAAGGTGTTTGGACACACAAGCACTTCTTTGTGTCAGAAGATAAACTTAGTTTGACTTCTTTTCCTGTGTTACTACAGCCAGACATCTTACCTCTTCAGCAGGGAGAAGGCTACTGCAAGAATGATAAGAACTCCCAGAATGCAGGCTGTCACAACTGAAACAACAAAACCTAGGAAAAGAGGGAAAGCTTATAAAACAGTTAATTTAATTGAGAGAAAGTTAGTCTCTAATCTGTCATAACATTTGCATTCTGCATCTGTTACTTTTGCACTTCTGGAATGGATTGCTTTGCATAGCTGTATACTGGAAGGTCCTAATCCCACAGCCAGCCCCACGGTTCACAGTGCTGTGAGTTTAGACACCCACTGAAGTTACAAAGTCAACATGCAGATGCAGGCACAGCAAATCAGGAACTCTTTGCATTTCAATGGTGTCTTATATAAGAGGGCATAAACAAAACTGAAGGACTTAACCCAGGCAACTAAGGAGGTTAGATCTGATGTCTTGTTTTTCCAAAGCAGAAGAAGACTATTGAATGTGGACAGCTGAAGAGGAATATGCTTTGCTGTTGAGAATGTTGCCTAAAGGCGTTTAAGAAGGTAAGAATTAATTTAGGGTGTTAGTATGAAGAACTGAGTGATCTCATGTTTGCATTGAGATGTGAAGCATTGTTATTTTTATAATGCCATCTTTGATAATGACCTTCATATATATTTCTGGCAATGAAAGTATATTTTTTTTGGCTTTCCCAAAGATCCTGAAAGTGAGCACTCTTTTCTTAACTGCGTTTTCATAATTCATTTGCACATTGCTTTTTGTATTTTATCAAATTATTTTTTCCTCTCTAAGCAACATCAGAACCCTTTCAGAGTGAAGCTGACAGGTTTCGTGTATTCCATCTAAGTATTTTTTCTCTTATTAGATCAACTGTTGAGAAAACAGAAATGTAAAACCTGGTTTAACCTTATCCCATTTAACCCATTTGATGCTTTATTAAGTGCAGCTGGATATAAGAAGCTTGCAATCCATGGAGTTGAAGAAAAACTGTATTTTTAAAAAGGGGAGTTTTGTTGTAGTAAAGGTGCATCCAATGGATCCAACAACAAAATATAGCACTAAATAGATAATTGTAGAAAAACAGTTTATAGTTTGAAGAGAAAGGGTAAGGAACATCTGTTTGATAAGAAGACCTTCTTGCAAAATGTAGATAATACTTCATCATGGTGCTATAATCAAAACTAGACACCAGTTGCCATTTAACTTGTGGACAGTGGAAGGTTTGAACATCATAATGAATTTCATCTGCGTGTATGTGAAGTTGATTTTATTGGAATAGATTGTTGACGGGCAAAATACATTATAAAGGTGTTTGAGTTTGACTGAATAATCCTTTAAGATTAAAGACATTTTGAAGTGTCTAGTACTTGTTAATATCATGATTTTAGATTCTATTTATTGGCATAGAAATGTGGATAACTGAATGCTTCAGTCATTTGTGGTTATGATACAAAACACAGCGTAGTGGCTCCAACTGGTGGCTTCTGTGCTCAGGTGAAGATGGCAGACCTTGGTTAACAATGAAAAGGCAGAAAATTTGCTCTGAAAACCTGCTTTACTAGGGGCCTAGGGTGTGCTCAACAGGATTTATTTCTTAAATTTCTGTGGCTGCCTGGCCTAAGCCATGATTCTGCCTATGGCCTCTCCTTCCCTTCTTAATAAGCGTGCTCCGTTCTGTACCTGTGGCACAGCTGGCTACATCAGGCTGGACATTTGCTCTAGCACCCAGGTGCACTTCAATTTTGTGCTTTGATGGGAACTTCTTTTTTTTACTTTTTTTTTTTCCCCCTCGAGATGAGGGGCTGCACCTGTGAGGGAGACTTTGTGATTTTAATAAGTGGAATGTGAGATTACTGAGGTGATGAATACCTTGTGTGAAATGGGTAGAACATTTTTCTATGGTTCACTGATAGAGTCAATGAGCTTTTGTAATTAAATGTACCTAGACTGAATGAGGTTTCTATTACAGTAGCACTGAGCAATGCCTTTTGTAGCCATAGAGACCAGTTCTTGGGTGAGAATAGCAGGATGGGTAATAACCCATACAATTCAACTCTGGTAATTCATGCCAGCTTTACAGATACATTGAAAACGCTTTTATCGCAGGTGTCACCTTTGCATGGGAGACAACTAATGTAGCTTAGCAGAGGGAGAGCCAAGTGTTATTCTGGGGTTTGGCATTGATTCACATCAACAATTATGAGAGAGTCTCATCTGGGTCAAATTTTCTGCTATAGATGGAAATAATGCTTACAGTATTTCTGTGACCTGTTTAGAGATTCCTGGATGAAAAGCATAGTATCTGATTTTCAGTTACTGGGATCATCGATTGTAACTCTCTGTCTTTTGGTTTTAAGTATTGAGTGTGATTTACAGAGAGAAGGTATTCAAGTGCTGAAATGTCAGTTGAAGAAACAGATTGAAATCCACATTTCTCATTTCTGACTAACCAGTCTGACTCGGAAAATCACTGGCTCATACATAAGGTTAGCAATCAGCAACATATCCTTGCCAAGTCCACCAGGTATTGAATCTTGATGGTTTGAGAGGATAGAAAAAATAAAAGTTGGATTTCTAGGTCTTAAACATAAGGTAGCTGCACACTCCAGAACTTCTGTTATTTCAGTAAGAGTTTCTGCTGTGGCATTGCTATAGTAGATTGTTTGTAAATGGATTTAAGAAAGACCCTGCAGAATAAGCCTTACAGTCTCAGAAACTTGGCAGCCATATTGCAAGTTCTGATTCTGCTGTTTAAAATCATAGTACATAATATGACTTCAGCAGGGATTTGAACAGGATGGGATTTGGACAGGATGGATTTGAATGGCTGGCTCCAGCCATTCTGGACCCAACTCATTCTGTAGTTCACAGCTGGTGTTTGAGATTGGAGGTTTGGGAAGAAAGTTTGAACCCTCTTCTTTGTCATATAAGAATGACATGGAGGAGAGAGACATTTCTAGTTGCTCAATCCACAAAAGCAGAAAAAGGACTGACATACTCTTGTTCTTTCCCTTTTTCACTATTTAGCCATCTTTTAGTTTACTCAAAATATTGTTTGTGCAATTAATGCCAGAATGAGGATGGGAGATGAAAACTACTCAACTATTTTGGGGGAAAGTAACTTTTTAGGTCTTTATTTACAAACTAGAAGCCGTGTACAGAAAGGAGGGTCCTTGAGAGAACTGAGCACCTTTCAAGATGCTTTGTAAAAAAGACAAGACCATACAGACTTATCGGGTGTAACATATTCAGTTCCTTAATTCTATGTTAAACAAAGGCATATGTTACACTATTTCTCTGCACCTCGCTCTTAAATCACTGCCCCTGATTCTATGTTAACTGCAGACAGAATGGTTAATAAAATAATAGTCAGGAGATGCAGCAGTTACAGAGATGGAGCCTTTGTGGCTGGAACTCTGGAGATTATGAAGTGTAGAGATTTAATGCAGAGCCAGAGAATGCGAAGTTGTGGCTTGTGGTTCAAGCCATATAGTCATTCAGTTAGGAACTGTTAAATATTTTTCACTCCAGTAAAAATACAGAGAAATTAAGATCTAAATTATTAGAACTCAATGAAAGATAGGTGCTTAAGTAGCAAGGACAGTAGCATTGACATACTTATGTAAATAATTTCTAAGTTATGTGCAATAATTCCAGAGAAGGCACTCAAAAAAACATTTCATGGTAGAATTATGTTCCTCTTATGGGAAGCTTTAGAAAAAACTTAAAATGTTTCCATGATAACTAAAATAGTCCCCAGACACAAAATTACCTCTGAAATTCTCTCTGGGTTTTATCTCAAAGGTGGAGATTTGTTTCCAATAAGGACCAAATGCTGCTAATAGTCTGGTTGGGAGTTGTGATGCAGCTAATCTGACAAATTGGCAAGCCAATTTATGGTGACAAATCTAAATCATCTCTGATTTCAGAGAAGTGCTTTGTCTGGGATTTGTTTTGTCTGATATTAAATTTTCACTTTTATCCTTAATAGCTTTCCATTAGAAAAGCTATGTTATGGAAGGGGCTGTCTGCAAAGGGTAATAGCAAGCCCAGCTACTGCAGAATGCCTGCAGGGAGAACTGTTCCTTGCAGTGGCTGTTGTGTGAAATTTCCCAATACAGACAGCTCCTGTGTCTTCTAGTCTTTCATCTAAACAGTGAAGAAATTAGTAGGCAAAGTTGAAATAATGTGCTAATACGTTTTATTAATTTGAAAGTTTACTGTGTGGCCAATCTTTTTTTGTGAATTCTGTTCTTTCTTTTAAAAATGTTTTCATCTTAATTTTAAATATTAAAGTGGCTTGCCTAGATTCATCTGTCTTCACTGTATGTGCCAGCTTCACAACTGCTTAAGAGTATTTTTTCCCAAGAGAACACAAAAATTGCAACAATATATATTTTGCACAAACAATATTCTTAAATGCCTTACTGTGGGGCACAGATAAGTTTCTCACCACGGATGCAGGTTTTTGTGCAAACACCCCCCCAAACGCATGCATTGTCACTGTGTAACACTGCATAATTAAGCTTTTAAATCACTTCTTCCTCATATGATGGCAGGGTTTTTTTTTCATGTCTAACAATTGGTCATACAATCCAGTGTTGCGAATTATTTTTATTTGTCAAGTTTGAATTTCTCAGGGACCTCTTCTGATTCTATGTAATTTCCCAAAAACGGTCTCCCTGACAGGCAAAGTTGTGATTCTCTTTAAATGTGTGGTCTGCATAAAAACAATCCTGATATTGCTGAGAACCAGCAAATGTCACTGGTGAGACAAGGCCAGCTCAAGCACTTACGCTGACTGAAACAGCTCATCTGTAGAGAATTGTTTAGTGTTTGGAGTGACAACAAATATTTCTGCTAAGCATGACAAGGTCAAACATGTCTTCCTTCTTTTATCTCCCTGCCTTCAATCAGAAGGGTTGCAGGGCTTGCCTGGTATCCATTGTGGAAAAGAAAACTTCTTATATACTCTCTGAGTATCTTATTCTGATACAGTTGCCCATGGAACAATGCAGTAAGAGATGAAAAGGGAACAAAGTGAGCTCTGGGAAAATGAGACTGCAATTTTTTTATAGTAATACAGTGCAACAGGGCTGCCATTTCAGTATTTCAAGTTTACACAAATCACTGTGCACTGTTTCTTTGTGTAGAAGCATTCATACAACCTACCTTCATGGAAGGAGATAAAAACCAGTCTTTCATGAAACTCCTGAACATTTCGGAAGTTATCAACCATTTCCAGAGGCTCTGGGTCATCGCTCTCTGTGCAGTACATGGCTGTTTCCAGTGCCAGTAACTATAAAGTGAAGCACCCAGTTCAGCTCCCAGAGTACAGAAAAAGCAATGCCAGTGTATGATCACTGAGGCTGTGTTTGAAATCGAAGTGGTAGTCGAAGAGAATACATTAAGTAATACTTGAGTCTTGTGTGGCCAGTGAGCCCAAATACAGAATAATGTGTGAACAGTGTGCCATATTCAAACCCAGACCTGTATTTTGTTTACATCCTAATAAAATTAATTCTGCCAGGAAAGCTAGATGGGAGGAAACATGATGGCCCTCTGCAGCATGTTCTCCCTATCACAGTCTTAGCTGCTAAGCCCTACTAAAAGCTGCTTTATGAAAGAACTCTGCTTTGGTAAAGACATGATCTTTCAGAGCGGACAAAATTAATAATGGGCTTTCATAACAAGGAGCATGCAGTAATTTGGTCAGAGATTTTGATAATATTTTTCCCCTGTGCTTATAATTAGATGAACAGAGGACAGTGACTGGGAATTTATAGTTTGTGTAAGAGGCTACCTAAGAACAAAAAAATCTGTGATTGGGTGAGCACAAAAAACATACATTGGAGAAAAGCCAGGGTATTCAAGACTGACAAATAACACATCACATGCTTTCTAGAAACGTAACATCTACCCAAACTATCATACCCAAATAGTCAGGATCAAAGTCACACTAAAATACTTAGTGATTAGGGTTCAGACATGAGGCCTGAACAAAAATGCTCTGGAAGTGACTCACGGAAAGACTCAAAGCAGGGAGTCAATACATAGTGAAAACAGAAATCAGTCTCATTTGACGGTGATTTTTCAGGCTGATACACCAGTCACTCTGCAGTTATCTGTCCTTTATTTATTCTGTTCAAGTGAAAATGTGCTAACTATAAACAGAACAGGATATATTAATTTATGTCAAGTTTTGAGCTGTTCTTCCCACTTAAAGGATTTTAGCAATGGTCATCTTTCAGTTTTACAGGAATAGAAGAGTAGTCCAGGAAATGAGAATATGCATTTCCTGTTCTTTAGCAGACACCAATCAGGAAACACATGCTGTATTTATACTTGCCTGCTTTTGTGAGATTTTAACGGGTTGTCGGAAAACAGTCCAGAGAACGCTAGGGTAGCAAGGAGGGGTTGTCAGAGATCCTTCATAGCGGTAATACTCATCCAGTTTGTCAGGAAGCAGTTCTTGAATATTGAAACCAGGGACTTGGACTGTCTGATCTGAAATAGGGCATTCATATTAAATGCAGCATCATTACTACACAGGTAGCATACTGGTGAAGTGAATTTACTTTCCAGCAAGTAGAATGCTTTCAGTCATATCACTAGGAAAAGAAAAATACATTTTAACAGATATGATCCCAGTTTAGTAAGGAATACAGCTTTTTTGGTTTCCTGGTACAAATCTTCTCTTAGATATCAAAGCAGAACTATCTAAGATAAACTGTGGCCATATTAACCAAAACCCACCATTTGCAAGGCATAAGGCCCAGTCAGAAACACGTGGTGCATGCTGCCGTACACTCTTCACAGCACTGCGCTACATTTGTAAGTCTTTCACGGCTTGTGACAGGTTTGCCTGGGATTCCTGGACTTTCTTCAGCTGCTTCAGTCCCTCTCAGGGTGACGTCTGATACGCTTAGACATCCTTAGTGCAGTGCAGGCTTATAGCCACTCACCCTTGTATTTCACATTCCAGAAGTGTCTGAAGATCTTTTCATAGGAGGGGTTGAAGGCTCCAATCTGTAATGAACAGACTATTAACAGCTGTGAAAATCACTACAGTCTGAATAGGAGTCTTTGCTTCTGCACACAGCAGACAGCAATATTTGGTGGCCTCTGTCATAAGGCAAGTGTCTCCACTGTCCAGATTTCATATACTAGAATGGCATAAATACTCTTTTTACTCTAAACATTAACGCTCTCCTCAGAACCTCTTACGCACTCCAGAGCTATTAGAGCTGCTTTGTCATAATGCTATCTTAACAACTGTAGCATAGACCTCTTGGCAAGCACTTGAAAGATGCTATTGCACTTGCCTGTTCAGCGTGCTGTGCCAGTGAAGAGAAACCATTTCCCATGAGAACATTGCAGGCAGAAGTTCTCCACTGTCACGCTCCTCAGATCATCTACTGGTTTCTAGTCAAAGCCAACATTTTTGCACCCACAAACATTCTTAGTCTGTTGCTCCTCAGAGTCCAGAAGGATGAAGAATGACAGTATTGGATACTGCAGGGTCACTGGCAAGTGCTTTAACTCGACTATCAAACAAACCATGTTTTTCAACTGCTACCAGCAGCTTTTCAGTCTAATAATGAATGCCCTTTTTATGAATTCTTTAGAGCTAGTGCTTCACAACTCCTTTGACAACCAGACATGATAACCTCATGTCCTTAGATCAACTATAATAGCCACCAGCTGTCTGGAAGTTTTTCAAGACCTATTCTTCTCCATTGTTCCCTTATTTGATTTTTAAAGAACATTGCTTAGAAATAGCCAGAATCCCAGTATTATTCCCTGGCATAGTATATAATAATCTGACCCTTTTCACAGCTGCAACCTCCAAATGAACTGAAAATTAATACAAAATTATTGTCAAAGTCTTAAAGCTGCTAGAAAGTGATCTGTGATAATATTAGAGTTACAGCTTGGTGTTAACTAGAATTTTTTTTTTTTTTTTTTTTTTTTTATAAGAAAGTAAAAACCTGTTTTTTTTTAGGTTTTTTTTTTTTTTTATGCTGCAGAAAATCCTCACATTTAAAAATAATCTCTATAGTTATCTTGAGACATTTTAATTCTCAAGAAAAAGGAGAATTATATATATACAAGCTTCTAAAAATTCTCTTTCAGATCATTATTGTCTTTATTTGCTTGTATGTGGGGCTTTAGAGAGGAAAAATGGAAAGCTATCCTTCTGTCATCCTAAAAAGGGCACTGAATTTACTTTGTTACTGTATTCTGTGATTCAGAGAATCTTGGAAGTTTGGGACCTGAAGACTGTGGTTAAATCCTACTTATATATAGTGGCCAAAGCCAGGGTTGTATCTGCCAGTGCCTCTCTGCTGTGTTAAAACTGCTTCTTTCTACAACAGGCAGTTTAAAGTGAGCTTGAAATTCACTGTTGTCTGTTGTTTGATAAACTCTACCAATCCTTACTTTGTAAATGACTGCAAAAATGGATTGAACATAGCTCAAGTTAATTTACTGAAGAACATGAGGAAATACTCAGGATTCCTCTTTTCTTAAAATGTGTTTAGGTATGTGTTGCTGGATTTGGCCTTTTTTTGGTGAAAAACAAAAAACAGAACCTTTATTCAGCCACAGCATTGTTAAATAACCTAGGTAATTTTGTACATTAAGGGCCTCTGATGACTTAATGATTAAAAGGATATTCTAAACAAAAAAAACCCAAGTCCCGCATCCTACCTCAAGAAGAATAGCCAAAACTGCCAGTCCATCCACTTTGTCCATTGCTACTGTTATATTTGGATATTTCTCGGAGTTATAATGTACAATATGCAGCTACAAAGAAGGAGAGACTATGTTAGGGTAACATCTAGGGCATACTCACATTTCTGTTTCACAGCTAAAAAGGTGGTGCACAATGCATTGGTTTTTTTAGTACATATCCAGATCATAAATACTTGGATAGAACCTTGCAGCCTTTTACAGTCATATACCCCAAATAAAGATCCCACTTCGAAACAATGGGACTTTCCGAACCTGCTTTATTTCTTTTCCTGATTTGAGCTTGTCTTACCTCTGCTGCAAAATGCTTCCCACTGACTGTGTGCTCTGAGCCTTCTGACTTGTTTCTGTTTCCCCAGTGTAGGTGAAGTTGAGATGCAGTATATTCAAATGGGAGGTTTCTGATGTACATAGTAGGTGACAGATACATTTTCACTGTAAGCACACCAAAAACAGATGGGAGGAAATGATACCACAGCTTCCAAGCACAGGGCAGATAAAAGTACTGTGTCTGAGTACATTATGTATAGAGCATGAACAAAGCAGGTTCTTAACTCAAATCCATCTCAGTGTGTGGTAGAAGACAAACACTTTTGTTTTCTTTAATCCTTTCTAGGTAATTCAGAAGAATTCAGAATATACCTTTTTCTATTTTCTTTTACTAAAGGAATTGAATGTGAGAATTATTGCTATTAGAAATCTTTCTTTTCCCTGAAGAATGCAAAATCTTCTCAGTCTTACTGAAGAGACAGTTACTGACATGTAAAAGCAAAACTTAAGCTCACATGCTTTCTTTCAATCCCCTTATAATGTTTGAAATTGGCTTAATAAGTTAGTATTCCTCATTGTATTTTTAAACTCATGTTATACTGAACCCCTCTGCCTCTTAATCTTCTTTTAGGAGCACATGCCAAAAACGAATGAACTTCCCCCACTCCCCCCAAAACCCAGAGCGTGGATGTCAAGCAGCAAGATACTCACAGGCCTTAAGAGCTAGCATTTCATCTCTTGACATGCTGTCGGGAGATCTTTGTATGCATTACCCTCTGCTCTCTGATGCTCTCCATTGTGGAAGACAGGCTGTTATTTTTTTTGTGTAGAAACTACAGCAGTAATTCTCAATTCAGCAGAAACTGAGTTGTTCACTTGAGAAGTTTGTTACTTCATAAAGCAATGATTTATGTGAAGAATGGATTGATTTCTTTGTGATCTATCTTTATTATTTTTCTGTGTGAGTACAGTTTTTTCTTGAGTGTCCCAGACATATTTTGCAGGGGAAACAAGGCTCAAATCCTTAACAATGGAACAGCTAAAAAGCCTTTTTTAAGCTCTGCTGTCTAGCTGAAGTAGGTAATTGTATTTGGATTAGCTGGCTGTTGAAGCATGTTGATTATATGTAGGAATGACTGATAGCACAATACTTAGCATCCTACTGATTTCCTCACTATTTGTAAGAGAAGATAGGAGCAGATGGTGTAGTGATCACTCTAACAGAGGCTAGTTTTTCATTACTTGGAGTAATTCAAATTTGTATCTGAGTGAGGTTTGTAGAATGGGTTGCATGTCCTGTGCTTTCTAAGGTGGCACTGCCCTTAAAAGTGAATTCCCAATCTTACTGAGAGGGGGGTATATTTTTGTCTTGTTTGTCATTAGGAAGTAGTTGAACTTCTTGTCTGAGGAGCAAGATCTGACGTTAGTGATGCAGGCTTCTAATTACTTTTCTATCTTACCTGTTTGATCTTCCACTAAAGAGGTTTGCATCTGAAGTGAAAGGAACAGAATGTTGCTCCTAGGTTTTGGTCTTTTTTTTTTTTTTTTGGTTTTTTTTTTTTCCTTTCATCATAAAATCATAGAATAGTTATGGCTGGAAGAGACCTTCAGGATCATCAAGCCCAAACTTATTCCTAGTCCTATCAAAAATCACTAAACCATGTCCCTAAGCACAACATCTACCTGTCTCTTGAACACTTCCAGGGATGGGGACTCCACCACCTCCCTGGCCAGGCCATTCCAATGCCTGACAACCCTTATCAGTAAAGAAATGCTTCCTAATATCCCGCTGAACTTCTCCTGGTTCAACTTCAGGCCATTTCCTCTTGTTCTGTCCCTTGCCACCAGGGAGAACAGACCAGCTTCCACCTCGCTACAACTTCCCTTGCTGTAGAGGGCAATCAGGTCTCCCCTCAGCCTTCTCTTAAGGCTGAACAGCCCCAGATCCTTCAGCCTTTCCTCCTAAGACACATGCTCCAAACCCTTGACTAGCTTTGTAGCCTACATCTGGACCCTCTCCAGCACCTCAATGTCCTTCTTGTAGAGAGGGGCCCAAAACTGGACACAGTATTCGAGGTGCAGCCTCAACAAAGCTGAGTCCAGAGGAATGATCTCCTCCCTGCTCCTGCTGGCCACACTATTCCTGATCCAGGCCAGGATGCCATTGGCCTTCTTGGCCCCCTGGGCACACTGCTGGCTCATGTTCAGCTGGCTGTCAATCAACATCCCCAGGTCCTTCTCTGTCTGGCAGCTCTCCAGCCACTCCTCGCCAAGCCTGTAGCGCTGCTGGGGGTTGGTGTGGCCCAAGTGCAGGATCCAGCATTTGGCCTTCTTTAAGCTCATAAAATTGTCCTTGGCCCAGCAGTCCAGCCTATCTAGATCCCTTTGTAGAGCTTCCCTACCCTCAAGCAGATCGACACTTCCACCCAGCTTGGTGCCATCTGCAAATTTACCCAGGGTGCACGCTATCCCCTCATCGAAATCATCGATGAAGATGTTAAACAGGAGCAGCCCCAGTAGAGAGCCCCGGGGAACATCACTTGTGACTGGCAGCCCACTGGATTTAACTCCATTGACCACAACTCTTTGGACTCATCCATCTAACCAGTTTTTCACCCAGGAAAGCGTATGCCCATCCAAACCAAGAGCAGTCAATTTCTCTAATAGAGCATTGTGGGAAAAGGTGTTGAATGCCTTCCTAAAGTCAAGATAAACAACATCTACAGTCTTGCCTTCATCCAACAAGCGGGTCACCCTGTCATAGAAGGAGATCAGGTTTGTTAAACAGGATCTGCCCTTCATAAACCCATGCTGACTGGGCCTGATCACCTGGTTGTCCTTCATGTGCTGCATAATAGAACCCAGGATGATTTGCTCCATCAGCTTCCCTGGTACTGAAGTCAAAATGACAGGCCTGTAGTTCCCTGGATCATCCTTCCTTCCCTTCTTATAGATGGGTGTTATGTCGGCTGACTCCCAATCTGCTGGTACCTCCCCAGGCAGCCAGGACTGCTGATAAATGTTGGACAGTGGCCTGGTGAGCATCCCTGCCAGTTCTCTCAGCACTCTATTTACTCATGCAATTCAGCTAAGCTGCTTTTGATTAGACTGGAATCTCAGGGACCCATTGCATCCATATTTTAGCAGTTTATCTCCTTTTAACAGAATCACAAAGTCTGTTTCTGTTTCAAAGCACTCCAATCGAAGTAATTAGAAAAGCTCAGGAATTAATTCTGACATTCCTAGAGTTTATTTAAAAACCATCGTCAATTCAGCTTACTGCAAATCCATTTGTACTTCCTACATTCCCAAGTTTCCCATGCCTGTTCTCTAGATGTAGGCATGCTGATGTGAGGGCTTCTTCATCATCACAGCAGCATAGTTTTATCTGACAGTTAAAGCAGTTCAGCCATGAACTAAAAAATCACCAGCTCCAGCAACTCTTCCCTTCACAATCCCTTGCTGTCAGTGAGGTCCCTTACCTGAATGACCATTATTGGTCAATGTGAACTGGTCAGTGGAGGGTACATTATAGCCTATGAATTCTAAAGGCAAGAGGTTAGAATCATACTGGAGAATATCTTTGTGGAAATCTATTGGTGATTGAAATACTCCTCCACAAAATGGGTATTTCTTTGGCCAGGCCTTCTCTCCATCAGGACCTGTGTAAATTAACAAAGAGATGCATTTGTCGAGCCTTAATTATGCAATTAATATAAAAACCCCCTTGTTTCAGCCTTCACCCAAAATTTGGAAAAGGAGCCTTTTCTGGATTTTAAGACTTTTTTTTTTTTTTTAAACTTAAATTTCGTCTTTCCAGTATGCCATTAGATAGAAAAGGGCCAAATGCCAACAAACATCTCACACAGAGACACTTTCATGCCCCTTAGTTTTTGGACAGCCTCAACTGCTGTTGAAGTTACACTCTCTGAGGAACTGCAGGTGGGGCAGCTCACCGCCTGGCCTGCAGGCAGCAGCAGCACCACAGCCAGTGTGGATCTGTCAGGATCTGGATTATTTACTCACAGGAATTACTTTTCCCTATGGAACTAACAGGCACATATATATACACAGTAGTGCAGCTATTCCAGCCTTTTGAAAACAAATGCTGAAAGAGGTGACTTCATGTTGATAGAGGAAAGTTTCCACAGTTTTCAGTGCACAGAAACCCTTATAAACTTTTCCTCACCGTACAAACTGTCTGGCTCTATTAGCAATATTGTATAACCCACAATGAAAAGAAAGATAACTTGCAAATTGGAAGGTGTTATGCTAATTTGATCTGCAATAACTTGCTTGAACTCTGGTGAAACTTTTCTTCATCAGTCTTTTGCCCTCGGTAGGATAGGTAGTATCAAGAGATTTTTAATTGTGCCTTTGATACATATATTAATATTTGGCAGCTGATTGCAAGGTGTAAACTGAGACCATTTGGATTTAAATACTAAAATAGGTATTTGCAACTTGTGTTTCTCTTTAAGTCTGAAGATTCATCATGATTCTTCCTAAGGCAGGAAGGTCTTTCGGATTTGCCCAGCATGATCTGTATAACACAGACCATTGAATGTTCCTGGATTAATTTCTACTTCAATGAGGCCACTATCTTTCAGAAGTGAAAAAGCATGTACTCTTCCTTTAAACACTTCCGATAAAAGATACTTCACTAGTGCCCAATCAATAGTTACTCTCCTTGGCAGCTTGCTTTTCACTGTGAGTTTGTCTAGCTTTGACTTAGTTTAGATAGTGATTGCTTTTAATCCTTTGCTTAGAAATTGAATATCCTCCTATTAGCATACTTTTGTTCCTCATTGAAATACTTGTAACATAGAGGACATAGTTTCTCAAATAGTTTCCCAATTCTCTTAAACTAAATAGATTGAGTTCCTTGAGTCTTTGGTGAGAAGGCTTCTTTTCCAAGTATGATATTCCTTGTGGCTTCCTCTAAGTCTCTACAGTATATTAACATCTTCCATGAATCATGAATGCCAGAATCTAATTATAAATCGGGTCATCGGTGGCAAAGCAATTTCAGATCATTTCTGAAGGAAAATGAAAGGAGAATTGCAGTCATTAAAGGAGTTATTGCAGTCATTATATACCTTGATCTTTTCTAACAGTAATCCTTTTCTTGACATAAATCCGCAAATCTACTCACAGGCCTCTAAGCTACAGCAGTTTTTGCTTATTTCTCACTCCAGCTCATTTAAAAAGAAGCAATCAGCCAAAACAAAAACTCTAGTTTGGTACAAAACCAGTTTTTCTAGGAATTCTGCCTTTTATCATGTAGTCCTTTCTCTAAAGAGCTGAGCTCACTGCAGCTTGGGTTTGCATATGTGAAATTGAGATTTCCATGGTAGATAAACCATAGAGCTGGAAGCTATTTCTCAGGTAGCTCTGTTGAAAATGAATGATTGATTGTGAACCAGATTTTCCTTTTTTCTGTGCCAGCACATTCAGATAAATTCAGTGGAAATCACATTGTGTTTACAAAGGCTCTGTCTCATCACTATTGAATAAACAATAGCGTGTGAATGTATGAACATTGGCCTGCACTACAAGTTTGAAAAGGTATTAAGTATTGCAAAAATATCACAGTAGTTAATTTCCTCCTTTTGCGATGACTTTTGTGACAAAGGTACAACTTTTGTGACCCGGGCATCTTGGATGATGTTTGCTGCTATGAAGATCCAGTGAGGACTCTGTCCACAGAATACATAATTATGGCATGGGCCTATCCTACTTGCCTGGCACTTACTATTCTGCTGTTGGAGTGAGCAAATTAAGGTACGGAGCTGTTGGTATGGGTGGAAGTAGGAGCCCTACTGCTACCACTGCTTCCAATGCAGCCATGAACACTCCCTGCTGTGGGGAGTGCAAACCCGGGTTACTGAAAGCCAGTTTGTGGGCTGCCTTCTTTCACATCAGTTTCCAGGACCTTGTTCCCCTACAATACTGTAAATAACCCTGAGCCTGGCTATGCCCTCACAGCTATTTTAGAAAAGATCTCTGTAAATAAAGTAGTAATAATTACTTTGATAGTCTTGCTGACCAGCTGTACAGTGAGCTGAGCAAAATACCCGCAGCACCATGGCTGCATGTGTTCATTGTTATCATCTTTGCCAGCTTTTAGCTTTCCATGCCTAAGCCTTCAGCCAGCCCCACAGCCCTAGCACTGCTGGCTAATACAGGACAGGTATTCCTTTAAGAACAACAGTGGTGCCTGCTCCCAAGATGTGTATGTTGGCTGACTTAAGATGAAAACAGGCTTATGAGACACCAGTGTTACTAACAGACTTTTTGCTTTGATGACCAATTAATATTCAGGTTGCCTGAGCTTCTCATGGGTTATTGAAGTCCTCTTGAACTGAAGTAAACTAATGTAGTGAAATGCAGTGGGTCAGTAATACTTGCAGAGAAGTGTTAGTGAAAGTCAACAAACCCTCAGGGAATGTCTGTGGTATTTTAGCAGCCCGGTAGAGCACTCTGCCCTGTTTTCAGACACCTGGGGGCTGTGGAGCTGCTGTTAGTCCAGGGCTGGGTTAGTAGGGAAGGCTGAAAGTCCAGGCTCCCTGCCACCATAGCATGACTGCATGGTTTCCATTTCACTAAGAGCACAGGCAGAGCTGTCATACCATTCCGTGTACACATACCCAGTATGTGTGTATCTTCTACATGTGTCCAGAGGGAAGCTTGTGAGAGAGAGGAGTTGCCAAAGGCCACAGCTGTCCCTGCTGTCACATGCTATATGAGAAATTCTGGGCATGTGCTAGTGTGTTCGTTAAAGCTGGCATTTCCTAAGGGGAAGTGGAGGGGTCCTTAGCACAGATTCTGAGCACCTCACTGAATTGGACCATTTGGCAACAGTAAAACTAAAAGAGTCTGCAAGTTCAGTTAGCCTGACATCTGTTAACAACAGATCTCCTGTCTACATTGTAGCATGAAGTTATGTCCTCGCATGCTAAAGCATGTTAATGATTCTATTGGCACTCATACTTTAAACTTGTCTGTAAAGCTACTTTTCTCCACTGTAGCTGCTTGTCCACTCTCAGGGAGTGATCCTGGTTTGTTGATTCCACCAGCCCTCTTACATTACAGAAGCAGAAAGACAGAATCCAAAGAATTGAACTTCAGCTCTCTAATTCTAACAGTTCTCTTCCAGGCCTGCATGTTCCAAACACACAACAGCATTGCCAAAAGCTTCATGCATCAGATCCTTCTGGGTTAGTAGGTGACTTAAAGGACTAGTGTACAAAATAACACTGCTTTGCTAAATGTGCTGGGCTTTTCAGAGAGCTGAGTCTCCTGTAACACAGTACAGGCACTTGCTGATCTCTGATTCTGGTTTAAAATTACCTATATGGGTAGGGAGAGGTATGTTCTTTGCACTGCTACTCTGTGACTAGTGAGGAAACAGAGGGCTTTGGGTAATCTCTGCAGCTCTAGGGACAGTCTTAGTCTGCTGAAATACTTGTTATTCTGCAAGTCATTTTATAACCCTGTCACTGACAATGAGGAACAGATTTCAAGACACTGGACAGGATCCAAACCTGGGTAAAGATACTGAACCCAGTAGATTCTCACCAGAATACATTTGACATGTTGCCCTTAAATACAAGAAAAAGCCACAACTTAGTATGTACAATGTAGTTAGTACTTACCAATATAGGACCATTTTGACCCTGTTTAGAGACAAAGGAAATATTAATGTGCATATTTGAAATTGATCTGTAAAGAACTCTGTATAGACACTTACTGCATTTTGCAACAGTTTTATCTGTCTTTCTAGCTCCAGAAGTTGAGCAAAACATAGAACACTTTCAAAGATTATGAAGCCTTCTCACCCAAATTATAACTATAATTATCCCTGTGATCCTGCCCGTGGGGGTGACTTTCTTGTGGTCACTTAAATCCTGGAGCAAAACTTCTGTCAGTCTTTTTTGTTTGTTTGTTTTTTTGTGGAGTAGCCACAGGCTCTGTATATAGGTACATCCCTGATTTTTTTCTGGTTAGGAAACTAAGGAATATAAAGGAACTGTAGCTATAATAAACCCCCTCACATCAGTGGACTGTCAGTTGCTACACTGAGAAATGATGGACAGTCATTTCTGCACAGTGGCTCTGGGATTTGCCAAGTGAAACAGGTAGGAATAGATGGACTTTGAAAAAAAGCAGTATGATACACAATTCATGAGCCATATAACTCAGAGAATCCTGGGGGGTTGCGTGAGTGTTAAAATGATCAATAATTATCCACTGCTTGGGACAGTGTCTTTGCAAGTGGAAACTGACTTATTAAATGCTTTATTTTTTTTTTCTCCTGAAACCTACTTACAGCCATTCAGCTTGCTGTGTAATTACAGATGCTTGTCCTGACAGACCCGCACAGTTTGGGTTAGCAGACTAGTGCAGGTCTTTCCTCTTGGCAATTTTAATTTAATTTCTTCATAGAAAACAGTCCTGAATTACAAGTCTTGCAGACAGAGTTCCTCTGTGTGCATGCATACATGTAGGCAGATACACAATTCTTAGCTGCATTTCTTGTACTCTGAAGCATAGTCACAGATACAGCTGTTCTCCAAAGAATGTCATGTTAAATGTTTGGGATTATTTGTAGGGATGTGCAGAACAGCTGCACTTAGCTCTTTTATATATATATATATATATATATATGCAGGGAACACAAAGTTCTTTGCTTCCAGTTCATTAGGACCAGTGTGCCTTGTTCTTTTACCCTGGAATTTTCAAAATCAGGTCTGTGTAATCATCCTGGATGAAGCCCCCAGGTTCCTCACATAGAAGAATTCATGTATTGTGCTAAATTTCAAGATGAGAAACCTCGTTCTCCTCTCCCTTTCTTGCTGCATAGGATTATCTCTTACTGAGTTTTTTTGGGAGTGCTTGTGTCCTTTGGTCAGTACATTCTGTAGATAAAACTTGGATGAAGATAGCAGCTGACTTCTCAGCAGGTTTTAGAAATCATGACATCCTCATCTGAGGAGGATTTGAAGAAATATTGACTTAACTACAATACCTGCTCTCTGCTCATGCTCTTACTGCCCACTAAAATATGTATAAAGTGTCAAAACTATGATTTTTATAATTTAGTACAACCCTAAAGCAGTCCATTTCAAAGATTCTCAATATTTTGGGCATTTATACCAATAGAAACAAAAATAAATGACAGCTTAAAGTCTTTTGCCAAGTGAATTTTTTCTTAGCCTGTGAGCATTTGGATGATCTGCAATTCACTTGCACTTCAGTGATAAGCACAATAATAGCAACTAGTGTAGCTCGGGCTGAGGCAAATTTAAAACTCAATTCATCTAACTTATATCAGGAGATGAATAAATGACCAGATGGCAGAATCTTCTTGATTTTATCTGAATGAACATGTAGAGCTGCAAAAGTGATTGGTTCGGATTGTAAGCAAGGTTGCTATTACCCTTATTCTGCTTGATAATGAAATGAGATTGACTATTACAGACTCCCCAGACTGGAGGAGAGCCAACAGAGTGTCCGATTCACATCTAGAAGGGAACTAGCAACAGCTCCATACCTGAGAGTACTATCCTGCCTCTTTCTTTGTGTTGGGGTGAGCACTGATGAGTAACACAGTTACATGCCATGCATGGCAGAGGTGGTTCCTAGAGCCAGTGTATCTTTGTTTAATCAATATCCAAGGAATAAATACGTTTCCAATGTCACTTGAGAGCGGGGAAAATGGGAATGGTTTTAGTTGCAATAATCTAAGTTAGTTGTGTCTCTTACTTGAGAAGATGTCAGAGACAGGCAGATGCTGTAGCTATTGCCATTTCTTGGTATTGCTTGTCTGTTTCTAAGATAGGAATTCTCCAGAGTTCCCTTTAGAACATATCTTATCTTTTTGACACATCCTTTCACTTCCAAACCTTCTCTGTTGTCAAAAAAAGCACCTGGAAAGTGCCAAGCTTTATTCTGTTATTCTGGTAAACACTAAGCTCTAGGCACCTCTGCCCTTCAGGTAGGAGATTCTGCTAAAGAATATAGACTTTTTTTCAGAGGATATATGCCCAAAATAAGAAGGTCGTCTTATAAGTTTGAACTGCACCCCTTATGTAGTTCATTTGAAAAATCCAGTAAAATGCTTGTCTCAGCAGAGCTCTGTATGAAACTGATGGCTCTGGATTACTCTCGAGTCTTCAGGATTTTTGTTCCATGAATACATGTGCTGAGTAAATCCTGTCACACAACCCATTGCAGTGTTGCTCCCTCATATCCTTGGTGGATTATAATTACATTGAATGGATGAAAATTGGTTATAATCAGCTTGAAAAATGAACATGAACTCCTAAAAAGAGAGTGAAGACCACTGATCTCCTGAAACTGGGCCTGTTTAAATATAAGAGAATGAGGTCTAGTATATGGGGTGCTTCACAGAGATTGCATTATTTTCCTCTGGTTTAAAAATAAACAAGACAGAGGGAAATGTGTGATGCTTCCACTAACTCTGAGAAGTTACAGCTTCTGCTTTATTTCATAAGAATAGATCACAAAGCAAGGCATACTGAGCATGCAAGAAGTCTGTAATGCAAACTTAAATCAGAGGACAAATTTCTTTTTCCTGTATATATCAGAATACCTATTCTGAGAAATCATATAAGGATACTTAGTCCAAACAACTGCAGACTACAGCAATGTACAACTTTGAGCATGCTATTGAAATCAATAATTAAAATATGCCAGTTTTCTGCATACATTAGCTGCCCTGAACTTACAATAAAATAGAAAGCTAAAAGACTTTACCATTCAACGGCGCTTGCATTGAGAGTTGTATCTTTAGGAAGAAAATAAGCACAGTAGTGACTGTGACTGTACTGAAGCTCTTGGCTGACATCTCAAGGAAAGACTTAAAATATTCCAACGGTTCACAGCTTTCTCTGCCCTCAGAAGAAAATGCCCTGTAAATATGTGGCAAATAGCAGAATGCACACATACAGAGTTTCTGCTAATGAGTTACTGCTCTTCTCTCCCCCCACCTCTCTCTTTCCTTTTAGGACTGTTTTTATAAAGCTCTTGAAACTCAGCCCAAAACAAATGGTGTCATCAGACCTGCCTCTAGGTCACCCTCAGAAGACTACCACATACTTCATTACCTCAGTTTTAGTGAGCTCCTTGCAGGACAGAATGCAGCACTTAAAGAGGGAATTTAAATGTGGAACTTCAGAAATTATTTAGCAGGGAAACAAACACTTCAAAAAGCTGTCCTTTTATGGGCCATACCAAAGTAGAATTTTTCTAGCCTGTTTTCACAGTGTCTCCCCTCAACTCCCATTTTTGGATCAGTGTGATTTAGCATAATAGGCCACTGTGAAGACTAGAGAAAGGGGAAGAGAAGTGGGTCTGTGTGTGGGACTGGTAATAACTCAGAAGGACCATGGGCACTTCCCATGAAAACCATACAACTTGTCCATAAGGGATTTTTTTTTTTAATCTGACAGCTCTTGGAACTGTGAGAAGACATGAAGCAGGGAGGAGTGAAAATTAATGAAGAAACAGCCCCAGAATGTGGTGTTATGTTCAGGACATGTATGGAGAGGGGTATGGAGGGCACAGGTGATTCTGGCCTATTGCTGCTGTTCATCTGTAGCCCTATCCTCCCAGGCTAGGCAGAGGCAGGCTACAGGGAGAAATAGCAACTAATTAATGTCTTGTAGCCTTTTAGAAAGCAGCTTCAGCAGAGTACATATCTCACACTTTGCCTTATGTCCTGGTTTGAGTGAAAACAGAACTAATTCTGTTCAGTGATTTTACTTTCCAGCTCGGTTCTTCTCCCTAACTGCACTGTCTGAAGGCAGCAGCCTGTTCTCACAGACAGTGTCTGCTGCTGGCAGTGATAACACCCCATGGTTAGAGTTACTGCCAAGGGTTGGGGTGCAGAGCAAGGCCACTGCTGGGTCCTGTGTACCACATTGGGGGGTGCAGAAAGTGAAAGGCTGCACCTGCAGGGAGGAGCGGACAGGACGGGTGACCCCAAACTGACCAAGGAGGGATTCCAGACCATAGACGCCATATTCAGCATAGAGCTGAGGGATCCGAAGGGTCTTTGGGCTCTTCTCCCCTCTTAGACTTCTTTGTCAGCTTTGCGTGGCTTGGCTCGGGTCCTCTTTCGGTTCCTTCCTCGGAGCACCCAAGGAGGACTCTGTCCGTTCTGCCTTCGATCCCAGTCTGTGTGTTCCTGACCCCGGTACCAGAATCCAGCTCCTGAACACAGCTCCCGTCTGCTGCGGGGCTCAGGCTGGGACTGCCCCAGTGCCTGCACAACACCAATGGTGACAGTGATGGAATTACCATCAGGGGGATGTGGGGGTGTGGGTGTGTTGAGCTTGGGTTCCATACTGGTTTTGTATATATTTGTATGTATTCCATTTTTATAATTATTAATTTCATTTTCATTAAAGCTGTTCTAGTTTCCTTTTCTAATTGCTAAGTCTCTCCCCCTTACTCCCTTTCTCCTTCCCTTCGGGGAGGGAGGGGGTTAACAGAGAGCATCTGTTATAGGTCTGAGGGACTGCCCTGACCCTAAACTGTGACACCTTAGTATTTTGTAAACCTAGATTGTAATTCTGCTTGTTTTAGTTTGTAATCTCAAGGAAGAGGGTGTGAACTGTAATAATTTTTATTTTTTTTTACATGCCATTGTGATACACATTGTGATCCAAAAAAGAGGGACATTGCCTACCATGTTTGTACAGAGGGGTGTGCTGAGTGTGTTGAAGCACATGGGCTATCAGCACACAGTCATCACTATATGCAGAACCTTCCTAACCTGCCAAAAGTTTGGAAATATAATTTTGTATGTTTCTGTAGAAAAACCATTTGTCATCAGCCTTCACATAACTGGCAACCTGTCTGACAAGCTATTAAGGCTGGTGTCAGTAATGGTTGAAAATTAACTCATCTACAAAAAGACCCTATTTTGTAGGAGGGTGTGGACTGAGCTATCCACCAAACTGTATTTTCATATGTCCTTCCTTCCTCTTTTCTGACAGTGTTCTTGGAGGTTCATCGTGATAAAGTATTCTCTGAGTCTTAGACTCTCACTAAGCTCTTTTTTGCATTTTCACAGTCTACCTCTTCTTTCCTAGTTTCTGATGCAGTTTGGCTTCACATCCTCAGGAGGAATTCCAGACAGTGCTTGTGCTTTAAAGCCAAGCTGGATAGAAAGCTCTTTGCTTGCAAAATACAAGCCACAGAAAGAGGAAGAAAAAAACGCTCTCTGACAGTTACCTGTCTGTATTCTGCACAAACCACACAGGCCTTGCCATTTTATTCTGTCTTTAAGAAATTTTAGGTTGCTAGCAGTTGGTTTTCATCTCAACATCAGTCCAAGACAGAGACAGAGCAGAATTTTCATAGATTGATGGGCCTTGTGAGAATTTATAGATTTGGATCTCTAGCGTGGAAGGACAGATTGATGTTTTGTGGTGTGGTTTTATCAGTTTTCAACTTGCACTGTCTCCTGACTTTAGTGATATTTGTCAAGGCAGACGTAACATATAGACTAATGTGATAGTCATCCTGGCAAGTGCATAGGACAAGTTTAAGGCAACTCATTATGCTGAAAAGATTTGTTTATGGAAATAAAAATAAAACACAACCACCCACCAGGATCATTGCTATGAGATTCCCTTTGAATGGAACTGCAGAATTGCAATTATACTGTAATGTGACTTCATATCCTGTTTCTTCCTAATTGTGATTTCCCATTTTAAAGCTGGGACAAAGAGATAAATAGTAGCTTGCCTAATGTCCCAGTGTTGGAGAAAAATTGATCTTACATTCCCCAGAGTTTGAGGCCCTGCCGCAGTCAGGAGCTGGTACTCCTCACCTGATGCAATTAAGGATCATGAATCCTTTCAAAAAGCAGGATCATTGTTCATAGTTCATTGCAAAACTTTCAGTTCTGTTGTCCTCAGCTGAGAAGGTGGTGGAGATGGGGTGGCTTATGCTACAAGAGTTCCCTGTAGCAACTGTAGCTAAATATTATCACCATCCAACTGTGATTTAGCTAACCAGGAGTCTGGAGTACAAGTTGATTTTCTCCATATTCACTGAAACTCTGATTTTTATGGCACCTCAACATGACAAACACAGTGAAGTAGTAAACACTACCTCAGTCTCACAGTGTACGAACAGACCTGCTTTAAACAGAGGTAATTTCCTCTGTTGAGGTGTATTTCAAAGGGCCAAAGATGCACTGTTACCAGAATTTTTGCAGTAAAATTCTTCTGTACCAATTTCTCCTCCCAATCTCTGTGTAGAAACGGAAACAGAAAAACAAAGTGGAACATTGCTTCCCAAGGCACAGTGCTGTAGGAGTTAGCCAGTGATAGGGTAAATGACCATTAGGTAATGAAAATTAGAGAAGAACAGATTTGTTTTGGAGACATTGATAACTGTCCCTGGGCAATGCTATAACCAAGTCTCTAACCAAGTCATTCCTCTGTTACATCTGTTCAAGAACTATGTGTTTCTCCTGTGCTTCAGGGAATATGAAATGATCCCACTGCAGACTATCTTTCTGAGTAACTTAGATGAGCAAAATACTGATTTGTTTGACAATTTACTCTTGTGTTGTTTTCCATGATACATCTGAACATGTGCTGTCCTTCAGGAGATATATACATGAGCTCTATTGAACATAATACACTGAGACTGCTATGACAACCAGCCAAGATTATTACTGCTGCTTTTGGCAGTGTTCACATTTAATTATGCTAAACAGAGCATCTCCTTACTCAAGTTTATGGTTTTGGTATGGTAGTAGTTGCAGTGGACACACAGGTTGAGTACTGTAAGTAGACAGACATGGGTAAACATCTTCATGTGTAAATATCCTTGTTTTGAAAGTGGTTATGCACAATTAGCTGACCAGCACATCTTCTCAGCAAAGGAAATTATATCTTGTAGATTTTTCTTGCAAATTAATCAACATGAGCTGATGAGCAGGTATATAAGAGTTAACTTTTAGTGCTTATTAGACCTCTCTGTGAAGTTAATGGGAATGTTTTTCTTATTGCAAGCTGGTTAGCCTGGATGCTGATCAGTTGCATATGCATAAGTGATACTAATAAATATTTTATACTCCCTGCCCATTTAAATCATAGAATCATAGAATTGTCAGGGTTGGAAGGGACCTTAAAGATCATCTAGTTCCAACCCCCCTGCCATGGGTAGGGACACCTCCCACTAAAGCAGGTTGCTCAGAGCCCAATCCAGACTAGGCTTAAAAACTTCCAGGGATGGGGCTTCCACCACCTCTCTGGGCAACCTGTGCCAGTGTCTCACCACCCTCATGGGGAAAAAATTCTTCCTAATGTCTAATCTGTATCGACCTATCTCTAGTTTTAATCCATTCCCTCCACTCCTGTCACTGCCCCACAGCCTATAAAGTCCCTCCCCAGCTTTCTTGTAGCCCCTTCAGATACTGGAAGGCCACAAGAAGGTCTCCACAGAGCCTTCTTTTTTCCAGACTCAACAGCCCCAACTCTCTCAGTCTGTCCTCACAGGAGAGGTGCTCCAGCCCTCTGATCATCCTCGTGGCCCTTCTCTGGACACGTTCCAGCACATCCATAGCCTTCCTGTAACAGGGGCTCCAGAACTGGACGCAGTGCTCCAGGTGAGGTCTCACGAGAGCGGAGTAGAGGGGGAAAACCACCTCCCTCGACCTGGTAGCCACACTTCTCTTGATGCAGCCCAGGACACGATTGGCCCTCTGGGCTGCGAGAGCAACTGATGGCTCATGTTGAGTTTTTCATCCCCCAGCACTCCCAGGTCCTTTTCTTCATGGCTGCTCTCAAGCCAGTCCCTGCCCAGCCTCTACTGGTGCTTGGGATTGCTCCGACCCAGATGGAGGACCTTGCATTTGGCCTTGTTGAACTTCATGAGGTTGGCATGGGCCCACTTCTCCAGCCTGTCCAGGTCCCTCTGGATGGATCCCTTCCCTCCAGCGTGTCAGCCCCCACACAGTTTGGTGTCATCAGCAAACTTGCTGAGGGTGCACTCAGTGCCACTGTCCATGGCGCTGACAAAGATGTTGAAGAAGACTGGTCCCAGTACTGACCCTTGACAAACTCCACTTGTCACTGGTCTCCACTTGGATACCGACCCACTGACAACCACTCTTTGGGAGCAGCTGTCAAGCCAGTTCTTTATCCACTGAACTGTCCATCCATCAGTGTCAAAGGCTTTGCTCAGTTCCAGGTAAAGGACATTGGTTGCTCTTCCTCCATCTATTGATGTTGTGACCTTCTCATAGGACACCACCAGGTTAGTCAGGCATGATTTGCCCTTGGTGAAGCCATGTTGGTTACAGCCAATCACTTTGTTGTTATTCATCTGCCTCAGTAGTGCCTCTAGGAGGATCCACTCCATGATCTTACCAGTCACAGCAGTGAGGCTGACTGGCCTATAGTTCCCGGGTTCATCCACCTTCCCTTTTTTGAAGATGGGGGTTATATTTCCCCTTTTCCAGTCAGTGGGGACTTCACCGGACTGCCATGACTTCAGATAGTAGTTTAGCAACATCATCTGCCAGTTCTCTCAGCACCCATGGGTGTATCCCGTCGGGTCCCATGGACTTGTGCACCTTCAGGTTCTTCAGATGGTCATGAACCTGATCTTCACTTGCAATGGGCAGTCCTTTCATCCAGTGCCTGCCATCAACTTTTGTCGCTCTGGGGATGTGTCTGGAGCCCTTGGCAATGAAGACTGAGGAAAAGAAGTCATTGAGGACCTCAGCCTTCTCAGCACCACTTGCCACCAGTTCTCCAGTCTCTTTTCTGAGGGGGCCCACACCTTCCCTAGTCTCTTTCTTTCCATTCCTATACCTATAGAAATTTTTGGCATTACCCCTAATCTCCCTGGCTAGATTTAATTCTAACTGAGCTTCAGCTCTCCTGACCAGGTCTCTTGCTGCTCCACAGCTTCCTTGTACGCCCCCCATTCTAGCTGTTCTTCATTCTACTCCTTGTAGAGCTTCTTTTTGTGTGACAGCATGTCCAGGAGCTCCTTGTTCATCCAGGCAGGTCTCCTAGCATTCTTTCCTGCCTTTCTCTTTGCCAGAATAGTTTGCTCCTGGGCACTGAGAAGGTGATCCTTGAATATTGACCAGCTGTCCTGGGCCCCCCTACCCTCTAGGGCTTTGTCCCATGGCACTTTGGCCAGCAGATCCCTCAAACGATCAAAGACTGCACGCCTAAAGTCCAGGGTCTTAAGCTTGGAGTACGTCCTCCTAGCTGCCCTGAGGATCTCAAATTCAATTGCTTCGTGATCACTACAGCCAAGATTGTCCCCAAGTTTTACATCAGACACCAGCCCTTCCCTGTTGGTGAAAACAAGGTCCAGCATAGCCCCTTTCCGTGTTGGTTCCTCCACCATTTGGAGGAGGAAGTTACCATTTACACACTCCGGGAACATCCTGGACTGCTGGTGCCTTGCTGTGCTGTCCCTCCAGCAGATGTCAGGGTGGTTAAAATCCCCCACAAGGACCAAGGCCTGTGAACGCAAAGCCATTTCTATCTGCCTGTGGAGGGCCTCAGCCACTGGGCTCTGCTGGTCAGGTGGCCTGTAGCAGACCCCCAACCGTAACATCACCTTCCCCTGACTTCCCTTTAATCTTAACCCCTGCACTCTCAACTGGCTCATCGTCCTTCCCCATATGGAACTCTATGGATTCCAGTTGGTCACTGACATAGAGGGCAACACCTCCTCCCTTCCTACCCTGCCTGTCCTTCCTGAACAGCTTGTAACCATCTACCCCTACATTGCAGTCACAGGAATCATCCCACCCAGTTTCAGTAACAGCCACTATGTCATGGCTTTCTAACATGGAGATGAGGCTTTCTCATAGAATCATAGAATCACTATGGTTGGAAAGGACCTCCAGGGTCATCAAGTCCAACCTTTGTCCTAGCATTTCTCAACCACTACACCATATCCTCAAGCTCCACATCTAATCGTTCTTTAAACCCCTCCAGGGATGGTGACACACCTCATAAGAGTGTACATTTGGATTTTTCACTTGCAGATTTAGTGATGGTCACTTCCTCTTCCTGGTGCTTTTAGCTTCACAGATGAAGCTGAAATAGAATGGAAAAGAAGGCGTTGATGCAAGCAGTGTCAAAAGTCAGGGGTGATGCTGATACTGCATGGGTAATTTTGCTGAAAAACATTTTAGCTAACACATGAATAAATGGCCATAACAAACAGACTTTATGGAGTACTGTGCATACTGTAAACAGAAAGCAAACAAGAAGGTCTGTTGGATCCAAAGTAAGAAATTAATGTCTGCAGTAGCTAAAATCAATCTGGGTCACAGTGCCATCTAGTGGGGTCTCACCCCTCTGCCCCCAGGCTTGTGAGGGGGGTGGGTGTTGGGGTGACTGCTGGCAATGAAGCCCGGTGAGAGTGGGTGGGTGCAAGATTCTGTTGCAGCCTGCTGTGACACAAATGATACAAACCCATGCTGGTTTACTGGTAAGCTGGTGTGTGTAAGCAAAAGTTCTAACCCCAGGTCTGTCTGAGGAATTTTGGAGACCAATGGCCCAGCATTGACAGACAGATGTAGTCTGTTGTCTCAGAAACCTTAATAATGCTTGAGGAGTCTTGGGTGTCAGACAGTTTGCATCAGTGACACAACAGAAGTCTTTGAACTGAGACTTGTTTTCATGTTTAAGCTATACCGGAATATAAATCTTGATATTTGTGTTGGAAATGTCAGTGCACGCTGCCATTAAGTGCCTCCTCTTGCAGTCTCACTTCTGTAGAAAAAACAGGTTGTTCAGAGCTTCAGTATGTGTTGTCTTCTCTTTGACACTGGCTGCCCTAGAAAGGTAACTCTGTTGTTAAGCTGGCTATTTCCAGGTTGTGGGGTTTTATGAGTGGGATTTTTGTCTTAGGTAACTTCCTTGTTTCCTTGGTGTGATCTGCATTCAGGCCTTTCAGTCTCATAATTTCTAAGTTACTATGCAATGCAGGAAATTGTCAATGTCTTTGTTTATATCACATCTACCCTACTAAAAGATTACCTACTTTCAGTTAGTTGTTTCACAGGCAAATGAAACTGAAAATAATTAACCCTACTAGGATTGACCCTCTGCCTTTCACAGCCAAATCTTGGTGCTAAGAATGCATTCTTGCAGTGTTGTGCAAGGTGAAAACCATAGGACAGTCCCGCACCTTTTTGTTCCAGTTGCTGGTTACAAGTGTTTCCTACAGGTGATCCAAGACTGGCAGAAGCAATCTGTGGTAACCAGATTCTTATTTATGAACACACAGCTGCTAAACAACTTGTTATTCCTTAATGAGCAGCTTAGATGTACAGAGGATTACCAAAGTGTAGGAAGTAGGAAGAGCAGCAGAATTCATAGATGCAATGATAGGCAGAAATGCTGAACTGAATACTGTCAGTTGTCACATATGGCTGTCCCAGTTCTGCCTTCCTTCCTAGTGCAAAGGCCTGAACCTCACTTATGTTTGACCATAGGTATATGTCTAAGAGAGCTGGAGGGGCTTGTGCTCCATTCAATTCAGGAAAGACTAACCCAAAGCCCTGAATCTACGTATATTGACTTCAGGAGCTGAATTCTGGTCTTGGTTGGTGAGGAGCTGAAGACACAGGAGCAGCCTTGGGATAGCTCTCTTGGAAACTCATAGCTTACTCTGATTAGGTCGTAAGTTTGAGTTCTGCCTTCTAAGCTTAAGCACCATAGTTTCTAACTGTAGCACTTTTGTGGCTTGAATCTTATGACTTAGTGTTGCACAGTCATGGATATGTCTGGATATGTTCAGTTTGACTCTTACCTAAAAATGAAACCCAGAAGCACTCCAGTGGGGACAAAAATTAATTTAGTGGAAGCCCCAGAAATGAATTTTAAGCCTTGCATCTGTTTTCTAGTGACAAGCCATTAGCCTGCAGAAACAGCAGATGTTTTGCTCTGTTGTAAAACTTAGGTCTTGCTGGCATCAGATGACTCTTCAAAGGGCATTTGGAAAATGGAAACCAGAAATAGCTGTAGTTTTGCCCCAGGAAATTAATATTTAGTCTTCATGGATGTAGACCTAGGACTTGCACCTTAGGAATCACTGGATAAGGACAAAGAGATGCCAGGAAACCTGTGTATGAGAGGAAGCCCTTAAATACCCAACTTGTTAATAATATTTTGGGTGATTCAGAATAAAAATATATAATAAATATGTAATAAAGTAACTAGGAGTGTGGATGCTGAAAAGCTGCTAGCAGAGGGATTTTCTCAGGTTCTCCCAATATTCGGTGAGAATCCTGCCTTTCTCACACGTGTTATGAGAAACAGTAGGATGTTTTTTGTAAGCCGGACCAACACCTGGTGTTTTGCTGAGTTCTGTTTATGGTACATTGGAAAAATATTCTGCAATGGGTGCTGTAGGACTTTAGCCAATCACCCTGGGTGATGGGTGACCAGTCGCCCTGTGGGGCTAGGGTATATAAAATGGGGTTATAAATTAATAAAACTGCTTCTTTTGCCTTCTCTTGCTGAATTTGTGTGTTGCTGCATCTCTCTGCTCCCGGTATAAACAGTGACAGTAGGAGGAGGTAAACATATCCATTTAATTTTTTTGAAGGGATACATCTGTATATAAAATCATTCCTAGGTAGCTAGCTATTACAGATAAATGTATATTAACTCCTTACTGGCAGAGATCAGGCTTTGAAGTGAACTCTGCATTATCAGATAAACTGGGGACAGGAGATAATATTCTCTTTCTTGGCAAAGATACTGAACGTATGACCCGAGGCACAATGTATAATGTTAGGTTTTTCTCTGTTGTGTTTTCATTTTGTTCTTGCCTCATGTTCATTACATCAGCAAGTTTGGAAGGTAAAAACTACTTTTTAAAAAATCCTTCATATTGGGGATGATGCACAAAACCAAGGTGCTGATCACTGGTCATTACAAGCCACAGAGTTAGAGCAAGAATTCATAAATACAATGCCTTGCCCTCTAAATTATACTCTACCTCTCTGAAACTCCTGGGATGTTAGTGAGTTTCCATCTGCCCTCACAAAAATATTATGCCCTTATGGAAGAAATTTCTGCTATGGCAGAATAGCCCAGTGAAGTAAAAATTAAGGGTTCTTCCATGTTCTGAAGTATATGCTAAATGGGCTGGGAAGTGGCAGACTGAGCAGAGCAGTGCTCCAGGATTTCTGGCATGAGAAGGCCGGGCACTACTGTGTGTGCCACTGGCACAAATTCAAATCAGTTTCCCCAACTTTTTTTTCTGTTCAATCTAGTATTCAGATTTAGAGTCTGTCTTCCCTGAAGTCAGCTTTAAACAGATTTACAGAAGCATAGAAGATCACATCAGGCACAGAATTAAAATTTCCTCTGAGTCCATGTATTAGTTTGTTCAGAGTATGTTTTCAGAAGCATTCATTTCTCTTGAATTGCTGGGTTGAATTTAACCTATTACAGTAAAAGATGACTGCAAAGCAGCTTGGCATCTGGTCCCAGCTCTTGTGAATACTCAACTTGTGTTTAAACAGTAGACTAAAGTGTGGTGCTTAGAATAGGTTAAGCAGCACACATAAGAGAAGCAGACTGAATGCTGTATTTACAGTGGCTGTAACTATAACCAGTTAGAAGTATTTCTGATCTTGGCATGCATGTGAGTCAGTAGTCCAAAAATATTGCCAGTTAATTTCAAGGCATTACATTTGGTTTCTGAGAAAAAGACTTGTCAAGTATATGCTTAGTTGCATGTGGGGAATATATGCAATGAATAAACTGAGTATATACAAAGCTAATCATTAACCTTTTTGGTGCTAATAGGTAGTATGACCTAAGACATGTTCTCAGTCACGGGGATGAAGTAGATGCACTGATTTATAATGAACGGCAGGGACTGGTCATGGGTGCTGCATGCTCTGCAAGGACTTGTCTCATTCTGTATAACTTTTAGAACATGAGGATCACCTCTTATGCGAGGGGATTACTAGAGCCCATTCAGGCAAGTGACTGATGCTGGTGTGTCATTCCCTAGGACTAATGTGGGGGCTGTGGAAAGTTTCCCAAAAGCTGTGGAAAACTACTGTCTGTCTATCTTCAATAAACAGTATTTGGGATTGGGTTTTGCTTGAAAATAGGAAATAATTATAATAGCCTCTATAGCCTTTTGTAGTCAAAGTATTCCTTGTTGAATACACTGTTGGTTCCTAAGAACATTTAGCCTTCTAGGAACTGTGAACTGCAGGGGTAGAGAGCTGTCAGGAGGAAAATGAGCTCTGCAGACAGTCCATTAAGCCTGAGTCATTACTACTGAAATCTGTGGTTTAATATTGTGCTACATCCATGCAACATTGCAATGTTTGCCTTTTTAGTGTTTGGAAAAGAAAACATGATGATGTAAGATTTGCTGAGGCTTAGATGTAGATAAGGAACACTGAGGACAGAACTGGTCAGTTTAAATCAAATGCAGTCCATACCTAGTAGGTCTAGTGAGGATCCTGGGCTTTAAAGACATGTCCAGGGAATCCCTGCTTCTCTGCCACTAATTCAAGAAGAAGCTCGTTTACTGAGCTTAAGCCAGTCATTACAATGCTGACTGTTGCTAACTAGGTCTGGGGTGCCGTGGGCCCACTTCCTCGTTCCTATTTCCTGCATCAGTGCATTCTCCAGGTTGTCCTTTCCCCCTCTCCAGCAAACCTCCAGATTCTTTACGGAATTTCCAGAAAATAATATGATTTTTTTTTGGAGGAATGATGTGCATGACCGTTTAGTTTCATTTTTGGAAAAAAAAATGCAGAGATGTTCTTTTTACTATATGCAACTTGTCTTTACCTCATGTCTGGGGACAGAAGAGAGGAAAACTCACTCAACAGTACCTCTCCGCTTTTCCTGCCTGATGTGTGGAGATGCATGAATTTGCAGAAGCATCTGTAAAGCAGAGGCATCTCGTTTTGGTCTTTACTCAGAGCACTGTCTCTTCTGAGGTGATGTATTGTGGTACTGACTATGCAATAATGATGAGGCATAAAGTTGTGTTCTGAAGCATATTAAGCTGGGGTTTGTAAGGCAAATAGAGGAGAAGCATTAAATGTTAGCTCTCTTAATCTGTTGCATTTATCTGAATAATGGCATTACTCTAGAGAAAGATCCCTCACTCTTTTTTTCATTACAGTCTTTGATTTACAAGTCTGTCCCAGGTTCCAGTTTACTAGGGACTCGGATGTTTCCCTGTCATTATTGTGGAGCTGAGGACTTAAGTCATTTAAAGGGGGAATGGAGGAGAAGAGATCACTATATGAATGATGTGCAGTAAGAATTGGTATTTAAAATAGGCTCCGACAAATTTCCTTGCCACCTGCCAGGATGGTGACCCCTGCCACCACATGAAAAGCACAAATGGTATCCTATATTATGGAAGGTTACTAGTAAAGCTGTATGAAATAATAAAAGAATCTCAAAGGCAAAACCTTTTCTATGGTCACTGCTGTGACTCACAGGGTTTCTCTCTACTCATTTAAAAACATGTTGATGATTTGTTTGTGTGGAGAGGATGAGAAAGGATCCCTGCATGGTAGCGACAGACCAGAACAAATCTCCAGCAGAATTTTCCAGCAAACCTAAAATGTGAACTCATGGTGGTCTCAGGAGGGCTTTATATAACAACTAAATAGTAGGTATACACTTGTGAGTCATCCTGTTTGCACATAGTGGAAAGCCCAAAAGTGTGGTTAAAAAAAGGCTCAAACAAACAAGTCAAAAAGCAGAGTACAGCAAAGTAAGGCATTCTGCTAAAGATGGAACACAGCTTTCTCCTCATTGCTTTACACTCCTGGATCCTGCCAGAAATACTTCTTAGAATAACAGGATCATTTTTGTTGCTGGTCTCTGCTCTGTCTGCTTCATTCATCACACATGGCCATGGTGTTGGCTCAGCAGCTTAAATGTGATATACTGAAGGAGTAACTAGGTAAAATCTTGCTATAGGGAAGGCCAAGGCATTCAGATACTTACATTGTAATTTCTGGCTTTGTCTAGCTTCTAAGCTGGCAGAGTAGAAGGGAGTGGTCTGGACAGGGTACTAAGAGTTCCCATACTGGATTTCAGTTTCTGACTGTGTGACTGACTTCCTTCTGCTTAATTTCTGTACACCTTTGTAAATAGCTGTAGATGCTTTATACTTTTCACATTGCAGCCAGCCAGACCAATAAAGCACTACAGACAGGGGAAGTTTCGAAAAATGGCCACACTGCTGTTTCCATCTTCCAATGGTGCAGTTGTGCTCTTTGCTCTGAGCATAAGAGATTCACTGCAGTGGATGCTGCTGCATAGAGGATGAATGCAAAGGCCTCTTGTCACGACTCCGCTAGCTTCAGCAACACAGGATGGCTGGCTAGAGCTAGGCAGTCCTTTCGTTTCTCTTGGAATGTCTAAATGGCTGAGGGGTGTTACGTGCTCGATAACTTCTATGCAGCATTCTCCTTCTATTACAAAACAAAACCAACTAACTAAGCCAAGTTTGTTTGTGACTGGGGAGGAAAAAAAAAGGGGGGGGGGGGGGAGCTAAAAAAAAAAAGGAAAACAAACCCAAAGCCTTACTTTACAGCTTTTTCCAAAATATCTTTAAGCTGTCTGGAGTGACTTACTGATGTCTGCTACACATCAGGAGATCAAAAGGTGTATTTTAAAATAAAACTAGAGAGACAAATATTAACTCCATCTCAGCTCTAGATGTATTTATGGGTTAGTGTTCTGGGCTGAAAGTGTTTTGAATCAACAGAAGAACCTATGCTTAAGCAACTACAGGACGATTAAAATAGCCATCTTGTCATGTTGGGCTTGCAGAATAAGCTCTGCTCATGCAGAAACTCAAGGCAAGCTGTTATCCAAGCAGTGTTTTATTAGCTTTGGAGACATAAAAAGCTTGCTTGATTTGTCTTGCTGGTAAACATTTTGCCAGTCCTATGTTGGTTTTAAAAGCAGATGTGAAAGATGTTAGTTTTCTAGTTTTCCAGAAATGTAAATCTCTTAATAGTGACTACAAAAGTCAGGGAGTTAGAGGTGGGAGAAGAGGGAGAGGGAAATGGGTGCCAGTTCTTTTCATGAAGGCATAAAAATGAGTGTGTTTTAAAGGAAACGTATTTTGCTTATATTTTAGTAATATGTTCCAAAAACCTTAAAAAATATTACCATCCAGGAATGCAGGGAGTCCAGATCTTCTGGCCCATACTCCTTTTGGGAAGGCAGTGCACCAGTTATGCAGCTCCTCACAAAAGTGTTCTTTTATCCTAGGAATGGTAAAAAGTGATGTCTATGTGGATGAGAAGCTGTAATGAGAAGTCAGGTTTGTTAATCGCTGTTTTCTTAGAGAAAGACTGTAATGAGAAGATTTACCTTCATGAGGAAATACTGATAGCAGTGGTGTGAAGCTTAAGCCCAGAATCTGGGATAAAAATTCATGATTACATGCCATGCTTATGAGTACCTAAATGCTCTGGTTATTTAGATCAGCCTTTTGATCTACAACAGCTGCCACCTTTACCTATCAAAAGAAGATTATTCTATGTTTGGAAAATATGTCTTAGTTAACCTGTACTTTAAAGTTTTGGCCATATGTACCTGAAAGATGTTAAGGCTAGCATTTTCCCTTGGGCTTGCATGAAGTAGCATTAAGAGAAAAGAGAACTGCGGGTCCTGAATGTTGTGGATGCTGAAAAGCTGCTAGCAGAGGGATTTTCCTAGGTTCTCCCAATATTCGGTGAAAGTCCTGCCTTTCTCACACATGTTATGAAAAACAGTAGGATGTTTTTTGTAACCGGACCAACACCTGGTGTTTTGCTGAGTTCTGTTTATGGTACATTGGAAAAATATTTTGCAATGGGTGCTGTAGGACTTTAGCCAATCACCCTGGGTGATGGGTGATCACTGACCTATTGCCCTGTGAGGCTAGGGGATAGAAAACGGCGTTAGAAATTAATAAAGTTGCTTCTTTTGCCTTCTCTTGCTGAATATGTGTGTCGCTGCATCTCTCTGCTCCCGGTATAAACAGCATCATGAATGTAAAGCCCTTTTTTTAAAAAAACTACACTACACAATTTTAGTAGTTTCTTGGACTTGGATACTCAGTCATGAATACTTAGGCTTCAGTAATTTTTAGGACACAATGGAACATTCAAAGTCATCTTTTACTGAAACAGTTTTAATTTGATGAAGGGATAACTGTGATGGGATTCCTGCATCATTTTTCCGGCTCTTTGCTACTTTACAAAACTGTGCTAACATACAGTAGGGATAGATAGTGATCAGTCATCTGGTTTTAGCCTATTTTACATTGCTTGTATGTTTGAATCGCGGGAAGTGATTCAAATGAACTATGGAATTATGTTGATAGGGATATGTGAATCAGTGAAAAAGTCAGAATGCAGCTGCTGCTTAACTATCCTTGACTAGTGACTGGGCAAGGAGGGACCACAGAATGCAACAAATCTTACCAAGCTTACTCATTTACTGACTGGAACATCTTTTCTGGTCCCTGAAATTAAAGCAGGTAGACAATATGTTATCCATGGAACAGCAATGTGCCCTTGTGGCCAGGAATGCCAATGGTATCCTGGGGTACATAAAGAAGAGTGTGTCCAGCAGCCCGAGGGAGGTTCTCCTCCCCCTCTGCACTAGTGAGATCACAGCTGGACTATTATGTTCAGTTCTGGTCTCCCCAATTGGAGAGGGACAGGGAAATACTTGAGAGAGTCCAAGGGAGAGCTACAAAGATGATTAAGGGACTGAACATCTCTCTTATGAGGAAAGGCTGAGAGCCCTGGGGCTGTTTAGGTGGGAAAAGAGAAGACTGAGAGGGGATCTAATTAATGTTTACACATATCTGAAGTGTGTGTATCAAGTCAAAGGGGCCAGTCTCTTTTCAGTGGTGCCCTGTGATAGGATGAGAGGTAATGGTAGGAAGGTGAAATATAGGAAGTTCTGCCTCAACATGAGGAAAAACTTCTTCACTGTGAGGGTCATAAAGCACTGGAACAGGCTGCCCAGAAAGGTTGTGGAATCTCCTTCTCTAGAGACTTTCAAGGCCTGCCTGGATCACTTCCTGTGTGGCCAGCCCTAGGTGTCCTGCACTGCGCTGGACTCAGTGATCTCCAGAGGTCCCTTCCAGCCCCTACCGTTCTATAAAAGCACACTTTTAGCAAAAGGGAATAATGTTAATGAAAGATTTTCCTGCAGTTATGTGTCACCTTAGATTCTTTTAGACACACAGACTTCAGAACACAGAGAAACGCATGTCAACATGGTACAGTGTTGCAGTTAATTGGGGGTGGTTACGTTATGTGAGCGTGGATGAGCCACCAAGCACTTCCTGAGGGAATGCCAATAAATCATTTTTCATGGTGCACCATAAATTCCTGGCCACACAGGCATTTCAGAAATCAGCCTGGGTTAAGTTCTAGAGTCTAGCAGGTAGAGAAGTAGTAATTTAGACCTGTGAATATTTTCAAGTATCTGCCTTAATTATATTGAGTCTAATTGTGCAAGACTTTGTGTGAAAGAAATAGTAGGCATTGCAGATTTAAAATTCTACAAAAGATCTTCATGTAGTTTTCTTGAATATTCATTCTATTGCACTACATACTAACTTCCTGATCCTACCCATCTACAAAATGCTATGCATTTAAATGATTAAAAATATACTTGAGTGTTGTCCTGTAGTGTGGAGCAAGTAAAAATCCCAGAAAACTCAGACACTTCTCTGTTCTTCAAAATTCAGGGCTGTGTGAGCAGCTTGTAGAAGATTGTAGATTATGGCACTGGATAGCCATTGGCACGTTCACCATTTGCTAGAATGAGAAAATCCGTTTGGTGTTTGGAGCTTAGCAAGACTGCTTTGGAAGATGTAGTACTGCTCATAGGGTGGCCCAGTAGCTTCTTATTTCAGAACAAGCTGCATATCTCCCTCTTGCTTTATTTTCCCATCTTAGTTTCAAGTTCCAGCTAGCGCAGAAAAATTTCAGAAGGCCTTGTTCAGTCTGTGAATTAGCAGACATTAAGCAAAGGAGCAAGGAAGGGAAATCTGAATTCACAACTCAAATTGCTACCCAACATTGTGAATAACTGAGCCTGAAGAATAACAAAATAACAAATAATATAATCCTAATTACAGGGCAAGAAAATTTCTATTTCCTTGATAATGATCTGACCTCCAAATAGAATAATATGCTGCCGTGTGCAAGCTAATGTAAGTCTCACTCAATTCAGTTATCAGTGAAATGTATGTACAGTCTTTTTGTACAGTGGCAAGTTTTTCCCAGGGATACTTTGCTTTGGAGTCAAAACACTTCAGTATCAAAATCCTCTAAGACATTGGCACCTTTTGTGTTAGTATTTACAGTTCTTTGTGGTCAGTAAAGTAGAACCAGGATCTAATATGTGCTCAATACAGTACAAAATCCTTTGTGCCACACTGGAAGCAGAGAGACAGGTGGGATGCTTTTGTAGCTTACAGCAAAGAAGCAGAACCAGCTTGTAGAGTATTTTGGCTATCAACAGTCTTGTTTAAAGTAGAGGGAAAAGTGACATTGCTTGTGTGCAGTTACAATTCACAGATACATATCATACTTTTATTGTAGTAATAGTCTACAGATATAATAGACATATATACCTATAGTAACAGATGTTGAAGGTGAAAAAAAGAGTCATATTAGTTCACCCAGTTCATCCTAGGACTTTACCATCATACCATTTTTAAGTGTTTCAAATTAAACACTCCTTTTACAATATATTCTTTACATGTTCTTTTCACAGGCAAATAGATTTTATATTCTGATTCCTGAGTTTTATTTGAAATAGTATAATTCTGTACGATCTCATTCTCTTTGCAATCCTACCTGTTTATCATCAGAGTATGTCACCCTGATACTGAACACCCCATTATTGAACAGATTCTGGAGGACAGTATAACAATTGATGAAGCTGCTGTTGAACACTGCCAGACATATGAATAATTTTCATTAGCATGAATCTTTGGAAAAGTGATGTAAAATTAGCATAGGTTTCCAGAAATCAAAGCACTAAAAGATCATATGAATATCTGTTATTTTTGTTGAAAATGGGAATTCTGGTAAAAACACTACAGCTCTTTGCTTGTCTGTTGCAGTACTCTCTTCCTTCTACAACTGCTGCCTGTTCCCCAGCTGCAGCTCTCAGAATCCAGTGGACTAGAGACATGTACTCAGGATTTCAACCTGTTCATCTTGGAGGTCAGGCTACAGCAGAATTTCCACTTTTTGCATTCCCACTTAGCATTGCAAACAAGAAGGTTACTTTGGAGAGCTCTTAATACTAAGGTACTGTTTGGATCCTGCAAAGGCGCATCCAGTCTAGAGGACTGCATCACCTCATAGTACCCTGTCCAAATGTCCACTTCTAGGAACTGGATTTTGTTCAGCAATGGTAAAATCAAATTCGTTACAACAGACTTCACAGAATCCCAAGTTACTGTCAAGGCCCAGAAAACACTTGATGGGTGAACATAAACTCTGGAAAAGGATGTGTTTTTTTTCCGACAGTAGCATACTAACAAACTGTTCCTTTGTCCCACTCTCACTCATGGGCTTAAAGCAGAGTGTAACAACCTGTTGATTTCGTTTGAAAGAAACACACAAAGGCAGCTGCTCAGCTAGTCTGAACTCAAGCTAACAGAACAACTCTGGTGTGTACCACCTGGGGAATCTGACTTTAGCTCTGATTGTGTGAAGGAACATCCTTCTAGAGAAACATACATAGACACGCAGAGGGAAATAGACAAGGAAGAAAAAATCAATATATGTGTGTATGCATGTTTGTACAGTCCAGGACACATGGATCCTATTGATAGCATGCAATTTGTTTGGCCAGTTTCCTTCTTTTCTGTGTGTTTTAGGGAACACAGCTGCTCTGTAGACCTCAGATACATACTTGAGTTAGACTTAAAAAAAATTTATTGATGGAGTCTGTATCATCCTAATACAGTTGTACTGATATAGTCAATGTTACTGTCCACAAGAAGGAACACATTAAGATATGAGAGATTCCTTCTTAGCACTGGAGAGAATTATTAATTCTGTGGAAGCTGAATTCTTACAGGAATGGTGTAAGCAGGGGGAATGAACACTTCTGTCCTTTGTAACTACCTGGTACCTTTGCAGGTACCTTCTTTGTGTCACACCGCCCCCTCATGGTATGTGTACAGAAGTGTCGTGTACATGCTTTGAAGGGAGTCATGCCTATTTACAAGCTTTAATCTTGTGTTCTAAATGCTGTCATAGAGGCTTGCTCTAGGCATTTGCCTAGTTTTAATTTTTTCTCCTTTATCTTGGCCATCTTGCCTTTTAGAGAAGAATCTTGAACCTTGTAAATCACAGAATCACAGAATGTCTTTTGTTGTAAGAGACCTTCAAGATCATCTAGTCCAACCTTTGACCCAACACTGCAAGCTCACCACTAAACCACCCCTGAGCACCAAGCCCACATGCCATTTAAATGCCTCCAGGGATGGCCACTCCACCACTGCCCTGGGCAGACCATTCCAAGATTTGATAACCCTTTCAGTGAAGAACTGTTTCCTTACATCCAGCCTAAACCTCCCCTGGCACAGCTTGCATCCATTCCCTCTGGTCCTGTCACATGTCACCAGGGAGAAGAGGCTGTCCCCCTTCCCTCTCCAACCTCCTTTCAGGTAGCTGTAGAGAGTTACAAGGTCTCCCCTCAGCCTCTTCTCCTCCAGACTAAACAACCCCAGCTCCCTCAGCCATTCCTCACAGGATTTGTGCTCTGGGCCCTTCACAAGCCTCATTGCCCTTTTCTGGACATTCTCCATCACTTCTATGTCCTTCCTATAGTGAGAGGTCCAGAACTGAATGCAATATTCAAGGTGTGGCCTCCCCAGTGCCAAGTCCAGGAGGCTGATCACCTCCCTATTCCTACTGGCCACAGTGTTTCTAATACAAAGCCAGGATGCCATTGGCCTTGTTGGCCACCTGCATGCACTGCTGACTCATATTTAGTTGACTATCAATCAATACCCCCAGGTCCTTTTCCAGCTTGCAGCTTTCCAACCACACATCCCCAAGTCTGTAGCTTACCATGGGGTTGTTATGACCCAAGTGCAGGACCTGGTACTTGGCCTTGTTGAACCCCATGCAATTAGCCTTGGCCCACTGATCCAACCTGTCTAGGTCCCACTGTAAAGCTTCCCTACCCTCTAGCAGACTGACACACCCACCTAGCTTGGTGTCTGCAAATTTACTGAGGGTACACTCAATCCCCTCATGCAGGTCATTAATAAAGTTCTTAAAGAGAAGAGGCCCTGGTACTGAACCCTGGGGAACACCACTTGTGATGGGATGCCAGCCAGATTTATCTCTGTTCACTACCACTCTTTCAGCCTGGCCATCCAGCCAGTTTTTAGACAGTGCAGAATGTGTTTATCCAAGCCTTGTGCCATAAGTTTCTGAGGGAGAATGCTGTGTCAAAGGCTTTACTAAAGTCCAGGTAGACAATGTCCACAGCTCTTCCCTCATCTCCTAGGCAGGTCACCTTGTTGTAGGAGATCAGGTTAGTCAGGCAGGACCTGTCTTTTGTAAACCCATGCTGACTGGGCCTGATCACCTGGTTGTCTTGTATGTGCCATGTGATGGCACTCAACCTGCTCCATAACCTTCCCTGGCACTGAGGTCAGCCTGACAGGTCTGTAGTTCCCAGGATCATCCTTTCAGCCATTTTTATAGATGGCTGTCACATTTGCTAGTTTCCAGTCAACTGGGACTTCCCCAGCTAGCCAGGACTCTTGATAAATAATGGAGAGTGGCTTGGTGATCACTTCTGCTAGCTCCTTTAGTATCCTTGGGTGTATCCCATCCAGTCCCATAGACTTGTGCACATCTATATGGCACAATAAGTTGCTGATCATTTCCTCCCAGATTATGGGGGCTGCATTCTGCTCCCCATCTCCATCTTCCAATTCAGGGAGATGGACCCTCAGGTAGCAACTGGCATTGCTGACAAAAACAGAGGCAAAGTGGGCACTTGGCAGCTTAGCCTTTTGCTTGTCTATGGTCACAAGGTTCCCTCCTGCATCCAGTAGAGGGTAGAGATTCTCCTTAGATCTTCTTTTACTGTTAACATATTTATAGAAACACTTATTATCTATAATGATGCTGGACAGATTAAATTCTAGCAGAGCTTTAGCCTTTCTAATTTTCTCTGTACATAACTTTGCAACAACCCTATATTCTTCCTGAGTTGCTTGCCTCTTCTTCTATAGCCAGTAGACTTTCCTTTTCTTCCCGAGTTCTGCCCGAAGCTCTTTGCTGAGACAGGCTGGTATTCTGCAGCGCCAGCTCATTTTATGGTACACAGGGACAGCTAGTTCCTGTGCCTTGAATATTTCCACCTAGAGGAATATCCAGCCTTCCTGAACTCCTTTGTCCTTGAGGACTACCTCCCAAGGGACACCATCGACCAATCATGTCGAAGTCTGCCTTCTGGAAGTCCAAGGAGGTAGTTCTATTGACTCCCCCATCTCATGGTCGCTTTGCCCAAGATGGCCACCAACCTTCACATCTCCCGCTAGTCTATCTCTGTTCTTAAACAGCAGGTCAAGTAGAGAGCCTTCCCTAGTTGGCAGTTGTTTTAGGAAATTATCTTCCACACACTCCAAGAATCTCCTGGACCACTTCCTGTCTGCTGTGTCATATTTCCAATGGACATCTGGTAAGTTAAAGTCCCGCATGAGAACAAGGGCCCGCAATTCTGAGACCTTACCCAGACACCTGTAGAATCATAGAACACTTTGTCAACCTCTCCATCCTGATTGGGTGGTCTATAACAGAACCCTACCATGACATCTGTCTTGTTAGCCTTCCCCCTGATTCTTACCCATAAGCATTCAAACCTGTCATCACCATCATCATGCTCAAGACAGTCCAGACCTTCCCTAACATACAGGGCCACATCACTGCCTCTCCTTCTGTGCCTGTGCTTTCTGAAGAGCCTATAGCCATCCAACACAGTGCTCCAGTTATGGGATTCATCCCACCATGTTTCCATAAGGGCAATTACATCGTAGTTTTCCTGCTGGACGATAGCTTCAAACTCTTCCTGTTTATTACTCATGCTATGTGTATTGGCATAGATGTGCTTTAGTTGGTGCACCTTTTTGCATGGGAAGGGTCTAGCCCCTACTTTATCATTCTCAGGCACTACTGTGAGTCCTGGCTCATTGATAGCCCTTGTGTCTTCTCTATAACATAGCTCACTGTCCTCTATGACCCCTGAGGTAGCAGTGGAGCTGGCACACTGTCCCACACATTTCCCAGGTTTGTCTCCAGCAAGCCTGGTTTTTCCCCTTTCCCCCTTTGAATCTAGTTTAAAGCTCTGTCAATGAGCCCTGCTCCTGTAACAAAGAACACAAAGTGAGCCTGCAGTGTTATGATCAAACACTGTGCATGGCCTTTATTTTCAAAGGATGTGCAGGAAATGAAAATAGATTTTTTTAATAAGACAACATGCTGCCAGAAATGTGCTTGTGGTACTCAATGTGCTGTAGCATACTTCCGTACACGGACAGATGCCTGCAGCTACGCTTCTCTTTGCTGCAGAGATGGCGTGTAATTCACAGAGCTACTAGACCAGCCTCTAGTAAATGTTTTACTAAGCTGAGACCCTGTATTATAATTTACCTATATTCTGATACTTTCTGTTGATACTTTCCCTATCAGTTATCTGCCTCAGAGTTGTATTCACACTGAGTAAAGAATTCATTTCCATGTGATGGGTTTCTGTGTAGTCTGCATTGCTATTACCAGTATATCTGAATGTTTTACTTTTACACCTTTGGAAAGTAAGAGGTGAAAGCCCAATCTATGCAGTTTCTACTAGGTCTGGGTTGGCCTGTTGTGTTTTCAGTGTTCACTGCTGTATGTCTTCAGAGCAAAAGGCTTGAGTGTTGAGTGCATCTGCTAATCTCATTCCACACATTGTGAGTTTACCATTTAGGAAAGAAGAGAGATCTTTAAGATCATCAAGTGCAACCATTAACCCAGCACTGCCAGGTCACCACTAAACCATGTCCCTCAGCACCACATCTACATGGGCTTGAAACCCCTCCAGGGATCACGGGGACTCCACCACTGCCCTGGGCAGCCTGGAAGTTGTTCCTCATGTCCAACCTAAACCTCCCCTGGGGCAATTCAAAGCTGTTTCCTCTTCTCTTGTTGCTTGTTCCTTGGGAGAAGAGACTGACCCCACCTGGCTCCAACCTCCTTTCAGGAAGTTGTTGAGAGTGAGATGGTCTCCCATGAGCCTTCTTTTCTCCAGGCTGAATAACCCCAGGTCCTTTAGCCGCTCCTCACCAGACTTATGCTCTAGACCCTTCCCCAGCTTTGTTACCCTTCTCGGAACACGCTCCAGCCCCTCAATGTCCTTCTGGGAGTAAGGGTCTCAAAACGGATTCCAGTATTTGTTGGGCAGCCTCCCCAGTGCCAAGTACAGGGGGACTATCCCTGCCCTAGTCCTGCTGGCTACACCAGTGCTGACTCTAACTCTACTCACCACCACTCTCTGGGCCTGGCCATCCAGACAATTTTTCATCCAGCAAAGCATACGCAAGCCCAAGCCATACCCTTCCTTAGTTCCTTTTACCTGGACTTAACTTCCCCAAACTTTTTCTGTCTGCACCCATGCTGTGTGAAAAGATATGGACTGAGGCAGATAACACTCTTGCTGACCAGTAATCCCCATTGCATTTACAAACTCTTTACCCATGGGTGACAAATCTTGATTTAAAACTAAGAGGCACCCAGGTCTACTAAGAAGTCAACCTCTTTACCCTGTTTCATTAGCTTTATTTTAACTAGCAGGTCCACTAGGGTAGACTCCCCAGGTCCCAATCATTCAAGCTCTGACAAAAGACCTGGTTCCTGAGAACTCCATCGCACTTTTGGGCAATCCCTTTTCCAGTGCCCAGATTCCTTGAAAAAAAAGCACATTGGTTTATTTCTTATCCCCAGGTTACCTCCCAAACCAGATCCCCCTTGTCTGCAGCCTTGCATTCCTCCTGCTTCTGCCTACGGATAACCTAAAAGTTCCCTGGATTTGTTGACTTGAAGCTGCAAATGTAGCTGTGGCTGTGGTCTTTCCTAATTTTAAACAATGACACCAACTGCTGCCGCCCGACATTGGATGGGGGATCTAAAGTTGTATATTTGTGCATGGCCTCCCTCAGTTTATCCAGAAACTGTGTAGGAGTCTCTGACTGACTTTTTTTTACTGCATACAAAGCTGACCAATTTACTTCTTTGGGTATTGCATTCTCCAATCCAAACCTTATCCATTCCCAGTATCGTTTTAGCTGCTGGTATTCCTCACTAACATTAGGTTCCCAATCTGGCTCAGTTAGGGGCATATGTTGGTCTATTCCTCCACCTAGTGTCCCAGCTGTAATTTGAGCCTGCACTTGAGTCTGAGCTGTTTTCAGCACCAATTGGTTTTCCATTTCTGTCATAGTATCCAGTATCACATCTATGACCTTCCAATCCAGCTCCTGATTCTTGACAATTAATTCAAATGTCTTAGTGACCCCCGAGGGATTGTCCCTATAATTTTTCACTACCTCATTCCAAGTTTTTAATCCACTATTTCTTATTACACCAAATACAATTTAAAATATAAATAGGACCACACTCATCACCAGGGTGCAACAAACACCACTCAAAACCAAACATTTAAACATGCACAGTTAATAACAACACATCATCTCACAGCAAATATCCCAGTATACACACAAATCAAAACAGCTATGTTAACCTGAACCGCAGATTCTTGCCCCTTTGTATACTCCTTAACAACCAATACCTCCTTGAGTGCTTCACCAAACAAAACAACCCAGGTATCCAACACCAAGTATACCAGTTAGGTGCTAGCAACCCGGTATATGCTATCCTGTGAAAGAGGTTTTCTTGCGACTTACGGTAGCTTTTCCAAATGGACTGGTTCCCAAAACCCAAAATCAAAAGAATACCTTTATCAGATGGTCCTTGTCTGCTCCCACAGTGATCCAACTGAGGCAAGGAGTCCCTCTGGAAAATCAACAGGGGCACCCAAGGGAGTCCATATCTCAGTGGGTCCTATGTGGGGTGCCAACTGAAACCAAGAAATCAAACTCAACAGTCTGAGCATTCTTTATTACAGTGCCATGGTCACACCAGGATCTTTCCTTACAAGCCTGAGGAGTTTGGTTCTTATAGAACAAATACATACATATTCATCACATTTCTGGGAACTAATCTAAATATATATAGGATTTCCTAGAGCTTATCTAAATATTCATGACTCCCTCTTCACATACACACTTTGCTTTCTAGGTGATCTTTGGTGGCCCTATGGTGGTTTCTGGGATGAAGAAAACACTCTTCCTCATGTTGACCAGTGTTGAACCCTAGTGTAGGTGCATACTCAATGTGATTCTGGCAGAGACAGCAATTCTACACTGGTCTGCAGTGGTTTGCAGTTACCTTTTGACTACCAAACAATCATATACTTAATAGGGTCTTTGTAAAACAAAATCAAAACAGGATCTTGAGGTAGATAAGATTTCCTAGTTCCAAAACAGAATGGTTGCAAGTCACAGTTGACTACACAACTTTCCTTCAATATTTACAGACACACACACACACATACATATATACATAAAAATATTAAAATGATTAACAGATATTCAAGGAAAGGTCAAAAACCTAAATGAATGGATATTAAATAAATTAATGGTCTATCAGCTACAGAAAAAAATCCCAAAGCAAAACTAGTAATGGAATGTAATAATTGTTCCCATTAAGATCACATAGCCGATGAAACAAAATCAACACAACCAGGTACAGAAGGTTTCTCAAAGTTCTCATCAGGGGTCTCTGATTGTTTGTTCCATACCGTTGCTTGGCTGCAAGAGATTTGCATTTCCCTTCCTCGTCACACTTTGGTTTTCCTCAATCACATCATCTCAGCTCCAGACAGGACAGCGATTAAGGATAATACAGAGAAACTACCATAGATTCTTATAATACTATGTCCTTGAAATCACCTAGCCATGGTAAGTGTAAATGTATTTTAAAACTGAAATAATCATTCACTTGGAATGAAAAAAAAACCCAAACCTCAACCCCCCCCCCCCCCCCCCCCGCAATTAACACCCTCATCATCACCACACCTATTTGCTTTGTTCTAATTAATGGCTAATCCTTAATGAAAGGAGCAGAACCTATGCATGGCAGCTGCTGCAACAGAACAGATGCTGCTGTTCTGAATGTTCCTTGGCTTGCAACACTTATTTTCTCTTAAAGATACTTCTAAGCCTTCACACCCCTCCCACCCCAATAATAACAACCATTCCTATCTGCTATCCCATTCAGACTGTTACTCTGTTAAGTCCATGAGGGGCTTGGGGAAACAAGATGGCCACAAGATTGGCTATTATCTCATACTTGGATATATTAATATCTTGCTAGAAGATACTCTTCCAAAATGACTATGCATATAAAAACTGTTCTAATATAAGTATTGTAGCTCACTGATTTCAATACATTGCCTTTAGTGGAGATGCAATAGTTCATACTGGCAGGGGTTCCAGTCCATTGACTGTACAAGGCCATGCTGTTATTTAGAGACAGACCCTGGTTTTGTTTACTTAGGAAGGAAATCTAAGGAATGTACCTCTCCAGGTACATTTTATCAACTGTAAAGTCATGAATGGGAGGGCTAAAATGGAAACAGATAATTAAAAGTATTTAAACATGTTTATTTTACCAGATTTAATCCTTGTTAGTGATGCAGTGAAAAACTCAATAACCGAAGTTATTAAGCAGGCATTCTTTATTTTGCGGCGCCAGAGGCACAGGGGATCACTCCTCCAAATGTGTGCGCCGATACAAGCTGGGTACATAGTTTATATGCAGGCTAAACATACATCTTCATTATATTTCCTAGAAAGGGCAGTCTTATACTAATGAGTTCCTAGAATTCATTTAAATAGTCCGAGCATGCGTAATAAAATTAGGATTAGGGTCTTTTCTCCCCTCGGTGGTCTTCCATGATCTCTGGTGGACATTTACTTCATCTTCTCTTCTTCATCACTGTGTTGTTTTAGTGACTTAAAGCCTAAAATCCTTGTTTTTGAAGGTTCTTGTCTGCTCAGCGTGCTCAGGCACCTCGAGACATCCTGTTGTCCTGTTCCTGGAGATAATCGCTGTCCACAGTTATGAATTTCACAGTATGTCCCTACTATACAACTACCCATTTATTGTTGTTACTTACTCAAAGATTAGTGAAACTCCAACAGACATCCCATCTCCTGCCTTCATTAGCCAGCTCTTTGCTTCTGAAAGACTAAATTTACTGCTAACATAATCCACACAGCCAGTGACTGTTTTGGTTAAACTCCGATTGCAAAATACTACTGAAAGGCGTCCAAATGACACTGCTTTGTACGAGAAAAAGAGAATCACAGAATGTGAGAAGGGCAGATCCAATTAAGGTTTCTTTCTCATTATTTGTGTGTAAGGATGGGTGGGGCATGACACATATAAATTGGTTATAGAAGACAGAAAGCAACTGCAGTTAAACTATGTCTTCATTATAGATGGTGGCAGAGCGTAAAGAAACAAAAGGACCCCTTGGCTAATACATAAACATGCTAACACGATCACCTTTTTGCTCCTTAAATATGTACAAGTAATTCTTAAATGTATATCAAAGTTATATTGTCCGAAACAATTTTAAAATTCTCTAAAAATTGATTTTTGCTTTATTTACTACAGTATTTGTTAGAAAACAATGCACATATATGCTTTCTGCAGAACCTGAAAAGTCTGTTGGGATTGTTACTTGCTCATCAAATGTGACAGTTTTGAAGGATGAAGAATATGTGAGAAAGCACGATGGGCTTGAATCATGGTAACATTTGCAGCCATTTAATTCACAGTTTGTTATATATGAACTAGTTCTGCCTCTAACTACAGAGACAGGAACACGAACTAGATCCGCTGGGTATAGTCAAAGTAGTTTTTGATGATGTAGAAAATTTTATCTTTCATGCCCTGAATTTTCCCCCATTGTGTAAACAGGGTGAAAAACAAAGGGGGTAAAAGAACAGCATTCTACCAAGGAGACTTGTGACCACCAAGACATCTTTGATGTGAATATTTAAAGTATCTAATACGAAAATCCATACAGAACTGTCAGTTTCTAAAATGATCCATGAAATAGTGCGGTCCCACGTCAAATATATAGATACATGCTTTTTGGGTCTGTACGAGTGTCACACAGAAGGTAAAAGCAGTGGCAAAATTGCTTTTCTCACAGTAGTTATGGTAAGAGAAAATGCTTAGAACTCCTAATATGTGGGAGGAGTGACAGTTCCTCAGATTGAAAAATCCTCACCATTTCAGGTATTACAGTGATGGACTTTGCTACATCTGAAAAGGAACCAAGTATGTTCATTAGCACACCTGTATCGATCCAACATAACCATACACATCGGTGAGTCGTAAAATCGTTATTCTGCATTGCCAGGAAAATACGTAATACAACGCCTTTATTTTTATTACCGCTTAACTTAAATGCTCCGCACATAGGCAAAGCTCCAGCGTTTTCGTGAGCGGGGCAGCAGGCCGTTGCGGGCAAACCCGGCGGTTGCCTCCACGGGTGCTCCAGCCGGCGCTAGGGTCTGTGATTCACGCCCTGCGTGGAGCTGGGACGGAGCTCAGACCTGACGCTGCTTTCTGGCGCGGCAGCCGGCGGCGGGAAGAGGTGAAACATGTCGGAGATGGGAGGGGAGGATGGCAGCCGCCTCCAGCCTGCACGCTCGCACCGCGACCTCAGCGGCCGCGCGCCGGCCTTGCTAGAACGGGCCCCCCACGCCTCCCCTCAAGCGGCGGTCGCGGCGCTGCCGCGGGGAACCGAGCGCCCGCCAGCGGGGAGCGCGAGCCCATGCGCAGCGCGCGGACTGGCAACCGGCTGCCGCGCGCCAGGCGTGGGACCGCTCTGCGCCCCGCGCGCACAGGAAGCGGCAGCGCAGAAAACCCGGCGGGCGGAGCGCGGGGTGAGAGGCCGGCTCCTCGGAAAGCGCGGCGGGGAGAGGGAGCCATTGGGCGCGGATGGAGGACGGCTGCCCGCAAAGCGCGGCGGGGAGGCGGGGTGAGAGAGTCGCTAGGCGTGGACGGGAGGGCGGCTGCCTGCAAAGCCCGGCGCGCGGATCGCGAGCTTGGCCCCAAGATGGCTGTTGTGAGCTGGACGCTGTTGCTGTAGTGCCGCGGGGAGCCGCCCGCCGCGCCCCCTCCGCCTCGCCCGCCATGGAGTGCCCGCACCTCGGCTCCAGCGTCTGTATCGCACCCGACTCGGCCAAGTTCCCGCAGGGCTCACCCTCTTCCTGGTGCTGCAGCGGTGAGTGCGGCCGACGCGGCCTGTGCTACGCCAGCCCTCCCAGCCTGGGCCGGCCCGGCCGCCTCGCGGCGGGCGGACGGGCGTCTCTCGCCGGCGGCTGGTCCTTTGTTCCCTGCGGGCCTCGCGGGGCGTCGCTGCCCCTCAAGTCAGGGGCGGGCCTGGGGGCATATAGGAGGGAGAGAGGCTGCCCCGGCCTCCCGTGGGGGGAATAGTGCAGTGTTGCTCCTTCCACCCCTTTTGCTTCCCGCGGATGAGTCGCCACATACCCCACCAGAGGTGGAGTGAGGGAGGGGAGCGGACGGCCCTCGGTCCTACCCCGGCCTTGCCTACGCAGCTTTGTTCGGTGCAGGAGGGCGGCCGGCCAGCTGTCCGGCCTGGGGCAAGCAGCAGACTTTGTTTCCGCCTGGGGCTGGCGCCCCCAGCCCCGCCAGGCGCGGAGGAATGCGAGAGCGCGGCTCGTCGCTCCTTTTGTCTGACGGAGGAGCTGCGTGCGTAGCCTTGCCTAAGGAAAGCCTGGCTGCGGGATAGTGGAGGAGCCGGTGGCTGCTGCAGGGTCAGTGCGTCCTTTAAATCAGTCTGAGATAACTGTTTCCCCCCCCCCCCCCAAATAGATATTTTTGGAATGACTTTAGAAGAGAGTGTAGGAATCTGAAAGCGACGCTTCCCCCCCGCCGCTCCGCAGACCTAGGAACAGGTCAGTGAAGGTGGTCTGGGCGTCATGCTAACCTGCTTTACTGTGTGGGTCGGTACGAGTGCAGAGGTCATCTTTTTTTAGTACTTTGCTCTTTGATTTAGTAATGCAAATGACCATCTTTGAAATTTACTCTGTCTTTAGTACTGTCTCTGGTCTGATCTTGTTTGTTCAGGGGCTTTCCCTTTAAAGGTGCCGTGCCAAACTGTTTTAAATTTAGCTTTCTAATGGATCATTTCGTGCTTCTCCGCAGATAACCTCAGATGATTGCTGGCATTTTGGGCCCGTGTTTTTGTTTGCTATAATTGTAACGTGTTTAGTTCTGTTCGGTATGAAAGTAGACGCAACGTTTAACCTGGGAAGTAGGCCCCCCTTAGAGCAGCAGCGTGATGTGTTGTGCCCACCACCGGAGGGAAAGCGTCATTCGGGAATCGCCGATCAGGGAGCGCTGTAATGCTAGATACATTTTAAGGCGGTCCTTTTCTTAAAGGAAAGATGGTTGTCCTTTGTTTCACAGTATCGGTCCTTTCGTGTGAGAAGGCTGCTGCTCTCTTGAGTCGTTCCGTAATTGTAGTTTGCTGGAGCCGAGATGTGATAGTGCTGCTGCTTCCTTTTGCAAAACCAATTATTTTACTCTGTAATGCTTTTGGTTTTGGAGGGAGTACACTTTACAGTGGTATAATGTGGATAATGATTAGAGAAAGTAAAGTAGTAGTACTAGAAATTCTAGTGTCCCTTATGTTTCTCTACTGAAAAAAAGTTAATGACAGAAAGTCTATCTCTGTAGGACCATCTGTTATCTTCAGAGTATCAAGGGTAAGCAAAATTGTCAACTAGAAGCATACGGCAGTAGGGAACCACCCTTCAGAGAATTTCAAAAAGATAAAATTGCCAAAACAAAGTATATGCTTAGGTGTTAATATAACTGTCCAATTAAAAAAAATATAGTCAGCTTACAGCTACAGGATTCCTCCCCCATCTGTTAGGCACGCTGCTTTTTAACAAAGAAGTTCAGCGATTAGAACGAATTTTTTTTTTGCTGTTCAGAGGTGTTTTCCCCAAACCAGTACTTGTAGTGAGAACCAGTTACTGTGCAGGTAACTGATTTCTGATTTATTAAAGCTGGGCGGCAGGAAAAATGTGCTGGGCAACGCTTGGGGGAACGGAACAGGTTGATGACAATACCATGTCTAGGGGAGTGTTTCTGTTTGCTATGCTTTTTAAGGAAATTATGTCACACAGTACTCACATAGATAAATATTGAATTTTTAACAAGTGGCTTGAGAAAAAGGTAGGTACATTAAATTTAAAACATTCTAATGAACAAACTGCAGGCTCTTGCTCATTTAAAGAAGATGCAAATAGTTATTTTGAAAAATGAATTTTGCATTTCTACTAGTACAGTAAAATGTAGTGCCGCTGGTTTTAGTTTTAGTTAATAATATGTGATTGTTAACTTCTTAATGATATATAGAATACTATCTCTTGTTTGTGCTCCTTTCAGTGAGATTAATTTTCAAAGATAAGTAATACTGGTTTTATGTCAGTTCACAATAAAAAAACATTTCTTATTTGCTAATTTTGCTGCACCTTGGAAATATAAAATTAAACAGAGAATGCTATATATAAGTATCTTGTAAAAATTGAATGTATTTGCTATTGCTTTTGACACTGTTTTCTGTCTGTGGGCTTAGTTCTTTTTGTTGGTGATGTTGACTCCATTGGAGAAAAATATTTAGAAGGTAATTTTCTGCAGTCTGTAATAATAAGGCATCTTTTATCAAGCACATTGTAAAATGATTCAAAACTTGTCAGTCCTGTTCTGAGTTGCTGCTGACCTTTCCAGACAAGGAGAGTAAGAAGATACTGATACAGGAAGCTTTCTAGCAGCCACGTGACATGCCAGTGGTAGCAAAACATTGCAGAATAGGTTGGAGAGTGAGTTCTTAGTTCAGACTGGTAGCCACTATTTTTATCATTATCTTTTGTGTCTGCGATTTGGGGAGCTGGAATTGCATTGCTGAGCGATGCATGTTGGTTAAATTACCTTTTCCTTGCCTCTCCACAAAACCTTTTGTTGGCAACAATAAATTCAAAAGAGCCTCCATATGACCATGCAAATATTGTTGTTTTATATTGATTATGTCACTGTATGATGGAGGGGTGTTGCATTTTATGCCAATATTTGAAAGCTGTCTTTACTGTTGTTAGGGAATTGGTTAGAGGAGCATGTGCAGCAGCTTGAGTTGCTCTTCTGGCCTAAACTGGTTCCTCTTGAAGCTACCTGACAAAGTTGTTATGGAGGTCTTGTGATGAAGGAAGACTTTAAAAAGCAGTAAGACCAGAAGTGTGTAGATCTAAGTATGAATGCTTCTGTTCCAAATCAAAGAGTAATGGCATGTGTTAATTTTTATGTGCTCTAGAACGTCTGTTATGTTACTGTTGTGTAGTTTGTAAGTCAGAGTTTAGACACATTCAGAAAACGGCATGCTCCCCTGAGTGTTTAATCTGGTCAAGCATGCTCTGTATAGTAAGTGATGCAGAAAGCAGCACACATTTGCCTCGAGGAGCTGTAAGATTTTCAAAAGAGTGCAAAATGCCTTTTTGCAAATCCAGGGGCAGTTTGTTGTTTTTGTATCCTGGTTTCACTGGGACAGAATCCTAGGTCAGCAGTGGTGTGCAGGCCATGAACAGTTTCAAGTCAGTCTGGAGCTTAAGCTGCAAGGGTCAAAAGCCATGTCAGCCGACCTGACTGGCTACAGACATACCCCAGACCGTAAACATCATGCTTATTATAAAGGGGGAAGTTGAGGATGGGGCATCCTGCTCTTCCTGATTTTTTTTTTTTTTTTTTTTTCCTCCTGCTTCTCCTCCTCCTCTCAAGAGTCACCACCCCTGGAGAGATTTGCTCATCATTCTACTCTGAGGACTGTTTTCCTGTTTATTGTGACTGTGATACATTCACTGGTCTGAGTGTAACTTTGTGTAGTTTATATTTGCATTAGTATTGGTATTAGCTCAAGACTGTTCTCATTTTAACCCCTGGATTTCCTCTTCTTTTCTCAATCCCCCTTCCTGGCCGGGGAGGGGTCATTGGGTGATAGAAAAATGGTTGTAGTTTAGCCCTGGATGTGGGCTAGACGGAGACAGGTTGTTACTGTAAGTGGGCATGTAAGAGGAGATAAATATGTAAAGTAGAAATTGTACAGAAACTGAAAATGGCTTTTAATCAGTGCTGTCACATTGGAATTCTGCTGAAGTTGGAAGCAGAGTAGCTGGAGGTATTGTCAGGCCTGCAAAGCATCACAGACTGAGTTGGTTGAATTTGTATAATGTGCCACACCTGTTGTGCAAATCTTGTAATTATGAAAAGTACTTTGGAACAGCTCAGATGTGGGATTTCTCAACAGCTTTTCAAGGGCTTGTGAAGCCACAGGGAGCCATACAGATTGCAATCTAAGCACAACCGAGCAAGTCTGGAGTTTTTCTGACATTTTTTGGCATGATTGATTTGCTAGATCACACTGAACTCATTGATTGTTCAGTGTATACCTGCAATTTTTCTTTAGAAGAACAATGCAGATAGATAGGATTGTGTCTGCTAAAATGGAGATTTGGTTAATTTTTTTTTAAAAGGGGAATTGTAATTCTGAAGTATGCTTAGAACCATTGCTTTTCAGATCACTGTCAGTTGAATACATTTTTTTTTTTTCCTTAAAAAACCATTTTTTTTCTTAAAAAATAATTTCGTTAGATACTGAAGAGGAGTTCTGGGTGTAGACTGGTATTTCCTGCAAGAGATAAATATATTTGCATGGCATCTGCTTCTTGCATTCTAACTTGTTGAATGTAAGAGCTTTAATTTGGTAGTTGGTCAGAAACATACACTGTGGCATTTGCAAGTGATGCTGGGACCTTAAAAAGTACAGAGACCTAGCAAGTGGAAAGGTGTTTGAGGCCTAGTGAATGTTGGTTAGGGTGGAAATCCACACACTGCCCCCCCCCAGGTTTTGGTGTTCTTCTCTCTGTCAAATCAGTTACACTGTTCTCTTTGAGTAGTTAACAGCATTCTGCCACACTGTTCACACTCAACTGTTGTAGTCAGTGCCAAAATAAATGCACCTTAAAAACCCAGGTACACAGACTTCAACTGTCTTGGCTTTCCTTTTCATCTCGGCTCCTCTCAGTGTTTCTTCTCCATCTCCATCAGGATTCTCCATTAGCTTTTACTACAGTATGAGTCCCTCAATTTGCTTTTTCCTTTTTTTATTACTAGAGGTCCTAATTTCCTCTCTTCTTCTATTCGTACTAGAATACAGAAGAGAGAACTCACTGAAACTAGAGAGGGGTAGGTAGGACCTTCTTCCTGTGACAAACTCTCTTCAGGGTAAGCTTATGGACAGTGTGTGGACCTAGTGGTCTGTGTGTGTGAGGGCTGTTTGTCATCCTGCATCTGGAAAATTAATTTGGGCTGGAAAGTAGCAGATATATTCTGAAATTTAAATAGCAAAATAAGTATGTAAAAACCAAAAAACAGAACCAACAAAACCCCTACCTTTTTTATTTAATCACTTAAAATTTATTTCAAAGGGGGGGTAGTCTTTCATCTGTTTCTCTGGGTTGCTGCCTTGCAGGAGTGCTTGTTAGTAACTATAGACTTTATAGGTTGTTATATCTCCTTTAGTTATCTGTCTGTCTTTTAATTAAAAGCTTTTTTAGATTTTAGTTTGTTTGGGTTTTTTTTTTATCCTCAACTGTTTTAAGGAAAACAAGACTTTGACTACCTGTCATATCTGTGTCAGAAGTTCATGGAGTGAAAGTTTCAGACCCAATGTTTGGAATAAAATTAAGCTTTGAGCAATTTCTCATTTGATCAGGGACACTCATCTCATTCAGTAACCTATTCATACTTTGCTTTCTGTTTCAACAAACATTCATGACCTAGGTAAAAAATGATTTAAGGCCATTAATTAAAATAATCCATGGGGGCTAAAAAGTGCAACTTAATCAGAACTTTAGGTCTGAAAACTAATTAACTTTTCTGATTTTTATTTTGAGCTTAAATGAGTTGTAGAGTGAACGGGATTATATCTGATAAAATATTAATTGCTTTATGGTGTCCTTGTTATGGGAACAGTAAGATTTTGTGTCCTTAATGATTCATTTTCTTGATTATAAGAGGGTGTTTTAAACTGTACATGACATGATGAATATGCTTACCAATCAGCAAACTTAACTGGTATGTCACAGCAATCCTCTAGTGGTTGGGCTTACCCCCCATTGGAATAACTAGTGTAATTTTGGATCTTGTAAACACAGTTATGAAATGGTTTTGACAGATTTTATTACCCATTTGATCTAATCACAAAACCTGGCAAAATATGGTGATTCTTCTGGAAGTTGGCCTGCCCTCCCTCTATTGCAAGGCAGCTTTTTAACTTCAAAAGTGACATAGTACTGTCAGGCTTGGGGGTGGGGGTTGGAAGTTCTTATCAATACCAAACGTGTAGATACTGATTTTTCGAAGTAATTTGTAGGTACATCATGTAGGATTCAGTGTGAATTTGTCTGCTTGTTCATGTCAAAATACAGGTGCATTTTCTCAAGCCATGACCCTTTTAAAATTATTTTTGTTTTGACCTGTGATTTGTAAGTTTTTTATTTGGTAGTGTTTTTGTCCACTGAGCATTTGAGGGATTGTTACGTACATGTCTTTTGCTAGTATTGGGGAAATGGCAATGAAATAGTGAAGACTACAAATAAGTATATTAATTACTAGGTTATATAAAGAAAGCAAAAAACCTTCTTGCTGTCTTTTCCCTCCTGTTTCCTGCTTGAATGTTTTGACCTGCGATTAACTGACTCAAGAAGGTTCCTTAAGGGTTAGAAAATTACATTACAATGTTGCCTTTGCTTTCTTTTTTTTCTGACTGCTGTCTGAAAATGACTATTTGTGTGTCTTGTTCTAACAAAAAGGCTGAATAACTGTGTTTTGTTTTTTTTCTTGGCATTCTAGTACTAGATTGAGGAACAATATCTGGTTTCCCGTGAGGGCTAGAAAGCATTTAATTTTAAGATATATAAGTATATATGTGTGTGTGTGTGTATGTATTTAAATTTGAATACTAAGTAGTGATCAAAGTAGCCAAAGCACTAGAAATTATTTCTGGAATGTTAAAAAGAAAGAGGCAATAATTAAAAAAAAAAAGCTTTTGACAGTGATTGTTCAGTTAAATAATCCTTCTACTGATGTGTTACTACTTCTTTAATTTTTTTTTTTTTAATTTCATAAAATAAGGCATATTTTTCTCACCCTTACTTTCAGGTAGGATGTGGTTTATGTGGTTGGTATACACAGGAAGATTAACTGCTGATATTTCTTGACCTAAAGTTTGACATGACATGTAGAGAAACTGAATTACCAAAAAAGATGGCACTAGTGTAGCCTGAGAGCTAAGCATCTATAGATTACTGGTAGTGCCTAGTGACCTTATTTCTTTACCATAATAGAAGAAGCAGCACAGCATGCTCTATGTGTCTTTGTATATTGCTCCTATAGATGATCCCACTTTGGTTTTACTCCTTGTTTTTTTGGTTTATAGCTCCCCACCTCTCCCCGCCCTGCAGTTTGTATAACCACTTCCTCAGGAACTGACATGTCTGTTTACACTGATTAAAAGTTTTCCTTACCTACCTGTCTTACTTTTCCACTACTGGATTAAGAATGTAGGCAAATGGAAAAACATGCGTTTTTCAACTTCCAGGTTTTTCTATGGGGAATTCTGGTTGCGTAATCAAAATACCAAACTGTAAGCCAATGCAGTAGAGTGTAACTATGGATGTGAATTACATGCAGATGAAGCTAATTACTTTATTCTTTGACTAACATTATTCACTGTTAGGAATGTGTTGGGGACTTCAATGACCTATTTATTCTATGAAAAACTGTTCACCTACACCTATTTTATATTCTTACTTGGTGATTTTCCACTGTAATAGAGTGGTTCACTGTAACCATCTGTGAAATTTCTTATATGAGACGGAGCAGTGCTTTGGTTTAGTAAACAAAGAGGAGGAAAGCACAGGTACCTTTATGTATGAGCACAAATATTAGTTGGTTTCACAAATTCACTCACTATCACAAAATGACTTATTTGTTTTATTACTAAAAACTTAATCTTTCTGGTTTTGGCTGAAAGATAATAGAAAAAGTAACCGTTTTTTGTTTTGTTCTTATTTTTTCATGCATTCTCTATTGAGAATGAGGCTTTAGCCTGCTTGAAGGTTTAAAAAATACTCTTGTAACATTTACTTCCTTTTTGAGTCACCTGGTTTTCTTGACAGTTACTTATCTGGAATTGAATAGCCTTAAGTTTCTGAAATATAGAGCAGATACTTTTACCAGGTGTCTGTACAGTTTAAACATGACTCTCCACCCCATACCCAAAAAACCCAAACCAAAATAATCCAAGCAGTTAACATTTAACTCCATATTTAAGTTCTGGAAACTACTCCTACATATAAAATAATGTTAGCATTCTGCTTGAACTTAGTGTGCTTCCATGTATGGTAATGCCTTCCCTGTCTTTTGATTTTACCAATATGTTTGTGATACTCATTTCAGTATTTTTCAGTTCTCCTGAATGTAAATGGACAATAGGGTCAGACAGTGAAGCTTGCATGTATATTTGTAGCAACTGTCTTTTTAAATACACAAGAGAATGGTAAAAAAGGACCTGGGGTTGCTGGTGGGCAGCCAGCTGAACATGAGCCAGCAGTGTGCCCAGGTGGCAAAGAAGACCAACACCATCCTGGCCTCTATCAAAAATAGTGTGTCTAGAAGGAGTAGGGAAGTGATTGTGGTCCTCTACTTGGCACTGGGGAGGCCACAGCTTGAGTGCTGTGTTCAGTTTTGGGCACTGTGGTATAACAGACATTGAGGTGCTGGAGTGGGTCCACAGAATGGCAGTTAAGTTGATGAAGGGTCTGGAGAGCATGTCTTATGAGGAGCGGCTGAGGGAACTGGGTTGTTTAGTCTGGAGAAGAGGAGGCTGAGGGGAGACCTTATTGCCCTCTACAACTACCTGAAAAGAGGCTGTAGTGAGGTGGGTGTTGGTCTCTTCTCACAAGTAACTAGCAATAGGATGAGAGGAAATGGGCGTAAGTTGTGTCAGGAATTAGACATTACAAAAAATTTCTATACTGAAAGAGTGGTGAAGCATTGGAACAGAATGCCCAGGGAGGTGGTGGAGTCACCGTTCCTGGAGGTGTTCAAAAAACCTGTAGACGTGGCACTTTGTGACATGGTCAAGTGGTCATGATAGTATTAGGTAGACAGTTGGACTTGATCTTGGAGGTCTTTTCCCACTGTAATGATTCTGTGGTTCTGTGAAGTCAAAAACTGGGAACATGATCAGTTGTAATAATACGTGTGTACTTAGTACTAAGTAACTTACAATGCCTGTTATGAATTTTAACATGCTGACTGTAAAAGTACTGACTTACTTTGGAGGACACCTGTATTTTTTTAGGCTGCTTTGATTTTGATAATGAAGTAGTTTTTCAGTGACAGTGTATGATTTTGCATATATCCAGATATTCTGCAGTCTTGAGTGATGTTCTGTGATGAGTGAGACTTGTAATTTTTATCCTGAGAAGCTGTTTTATTGTATATGCTAGTCTGTAACTGAGTTTGTGAGCCCGAAGGCTCTGTAAGGTTGTGATATGGACAGTTCATTTCAAGTGGAAAATCCTTTGTTCCAGTCTCAGTTCTAATGACTGAATGTTTCACCTGCTGGATTTTGAGAACGGGTGTATGGATGTTCATTGCTGCAGAGACTGCAGCCTGGGTCAAAGCTGTAAAGCCTAGGCTTGCTGAAAGTAATGCTCTGTCTTGCTTTATCTCACTGTCCCCCTGAATACTTACTCATGGGAAGTGCCATCTTTAACAGAAGGAATTGTCAGTCCTCCCTCAGCACTTAGAAGTAGTCTGGAAGGAAGGTCTTCCAAGAGTAGGAGGTGTGCGCTTTTAACCTGAGGCATTCATGTCTTGAATGGGGATTTCCTCGGGTAAACTCAAGTTTTAGGTGTTCCGTTCAGAGCTGTTTTGGCAAGTCATCTGAAAAGTTTTGTTTAGAGTGCTGAGTTTTGCGGTGTTTTATTGTAAGTAAGACCTGACAGTAAAATGTCATAAAGGGCTATGGTGTAAGGGCTGGTAGGCTTAGTACTCATCTATGCGGAAAAACTTAAAATTCTTTTGGTAAATTATTTAATCTCTAGATCTCCATATTTCAGTCTGTAAAATGAAAGTGAGCTCTCTGAGAAATGCTCTGAATCCTGTGACTGAGAAACTTTGCTTTTGATGTGTTATTATTAAAGGAGTTTGCATAATTTTGGTTAAATGCTTGTGCAGAGTTTTGTATTCCCTTGTAATTGCTTCTCAGGATTTTGTCTTGCAAGTTTCTCTTGCCTTACTTCCAGATCTTTGGAGGAGACAGCTTTTAGTCTAATTCATGAGGCCTGAGGTGTCACAGACAGAAGGATAGTGTTTTGCAAAGTAGGGGTTTCACATTTTGCTATGCAGATTGTTGCTACATTTTTCTTCACATGTTGTTAATGGAGACTGCCTAACTCCTTGTTTTTTTGTTTTTTGTTTTTTTGTTTTCCTTTTGCTTTTGTCAGGTTCATTTAGGAGCAAAATGTAGAGTAACATTGTCCTGCTACCAAATCTTAAACAGACTTTTAGGCAAAATGGAGTTAAAGATATGGGAAAGGAAAAGTAACTCTTTCTCTAGAATACTTTAAACAATATTGGTGCTTAGTATTCTTGCTTTTTTTTTTTTTTTTTGAGATACGCACATATATATGTGTGTATATACACATGCATACATACAGCATTTGTATACATGCTATACATAATTAGCATATATGTGTTACCAAGTGCTTCTGTTTTTGGGACAATTTTCTCAGCACAGTATCAGTATACTAGTACAACCACAAGTATCTAAGTATTCTTCCTTGTGGTTGTGGAGTGGAGTAACAGCGGCCTTTATCAAGTCTAGCTTATATCAGTATAGCTGACCTACTATGTCAACATAAACTGAATTGAAAAAAGGTCACTTAATCCAAAGACATGTCTGTGCAGATCATTATGTTATTGTAGTTTTAACTATTTAATTATACAAGTAAGATAGTAGTGTTGGTACAGCTCCTCTTGAGAACAAAGTTCAGGCTGTTCTGTAAGGTTGTGGAGACCTGGTTTAGTAATCCTAATATTGTTTCTGTTCAACATGCTCCTAACAGAGGGACCTAAGTATTGCTCTTGTTGTGCTGATATTTTGTGGCCTTTTGTAGTGCATCACTAAAGAAGGACTCTTATAAAACTTGGATGTAAGCACAGTTCTGTAGTAGCTGTGGTTTTGGATCACTTGTGCTCATGTGAGTGGCAGAGTTTGCATTGATCCCATGGCTGTGCCAGATCTCTGGTGGACGTTGTATCTTGCAGGTTTCTTATATTGGCTGCCTTACAGAAACTGCCTCCTGTTTGTCTCCGCCTCTTCCTGCTGCTTTTTTCTTTTGCCAGTTTCTAAATTACGCAGTGTGCTATTTAAACAAAACTTTTAGTTTCATAGGTTGTTTATATACTTTTCCATAGTTGTAACTTTCCTAAAGTGGAAATACTCAGTTTTGTTCTGTAAGAAATAGTGTTCGCTGGGAGCACTGATGCTTCGCAGGACTGCACTCAAAGTCAGTTTTCAATAAGGAAAAAAAAAAGATTCAGAAGTACATAGTTACTTGAGTCATTATGAGTATAAGATGGCGCGTGGCCCCTGTGATGAGAATGCCAAGCTGATTAGTCATATCTTGCTCATTCTACTTGTCATAACTCAGTGAACATGATTTACAAAAAGCGGAAGCCAGAGGGACAACTCTGAATGTTCCCGTAATTATTGTATGAGTCTGTATGTAGTGGTGTTTGGTTGTTTGCTCTCTGGGGATGATACTCCATTTACAGAGAGCATTGTAAGCTGTATAACAAATGAGTATTCAGATTTCATTTAAAGACATGATTCTGTAAAAGATAGTATTTCCCCTTCCTAGTACATGATGAAAAATTATGTTTCTAAATTTCTGAATAAGCTGATATTGATGTAAAATGGCAAATGCCTTAGTGCTTCAGACAATGTCGTGGCATTGCAGATTTGATTTCCCTTTATTTTTGACATGTTGGTATCATCTTTGCCTAACCATTTGAAGTTATTCTAAAAATGGAGCAAAATGAAGCAGGGTATCCATTGCAGAAGCCACTTTACTTCAAGCTGGGAAAGCATCCAGTGTTCCCTAGCCTGTATACCACTAAATAAGATATGTCAAACACAGATAATTAAATTTGGTTGATTTATTTATTTATTTTTAATGTGATTAATACAGGTCTCTACCAAGCCAACCTCAGAGAAATACAGAATGTAATTTTCTGCAGCCTTTAAAAAAATCAATTGTATAAATCCTCTTGGAACAGAGCAACTTTAGGTCACAGATTTAATACTGGCTTCTTGTGTTTAATCTTAGTGGGAGTCACTGCCATGTTATTTAAGTTCTTTGTGGGAGGGGATGTTTGTGCAGAAGATAAACTACACATTTCTAATGTGATGCAATTGGAGCAGCTAAAACTTAAAGCAAACAAATGAGACATCTTTTCCTATTCCCTGATATGAAAGATGGAAAATTTCAGTGGATGCTGTTTTTTTGGCATTGTGCAGTGTTGGTGGATTGTTTCCTGGCGTTGTGCAGAACACTTAAACTTGTTGTGAACTCTGCAGAATAAGTGCTACTTCAGTATAGTACGCTTGACAAGCAAGCACTGTGGGTATTTAAAATACCTGACTCTTAATTTGGAAGTGTCTGGTACGTGGTGGAAAGTAAGAATAATAGTTTGCATTGTAATCCTTTGACCTACTGCTTGAGAACCAATTTTGTCCACAGATGCTAACATAGCAAAAGATTTTTTTCAAAGTGGGAGATTTCTCTGGAGATTTTAATGTTAGGATTTTTGGTTTGTGTTCCTGGCAAGGAAAGTGTAGAGTAGTGGTTTGTTTGTGCATCACTTAATCCGTGTTTTAAGTGTGTGAATGGTTTTGACTTGTGTTTCCTCTGGTAAATTTTTTTTACCTTTAAATTTGTGTAATTCAGGAAAATGAAATTCACTCAGGTTAGACTGGTGGTCCATTTAGCCTGCCTTTTAACCGATGATGGCTATTTAAGGTCTTATTTGCCAGTGTCAAATGTTGGTTTTTTTCTCAATAGCATTTGGTCAAATTAAACAGCCATCTTCCACTTTTCTAACCTGAAATGTAACCTACACCTGGCTGTCCTCTGTCTATTGCAAGATTGCCATTACAGTTGTGGGAATCCATTAACTTTGGAAATATGAAAGTTTGGGTTTGGAAAACCAAAACCAGGAAACTGAGACTGGTGAGAAAATGTTTCTGAAGTAAAGTAATAATTGCAGCACTTGAGGAAAACAATGGTGGAGTCTTTACTAAAGAGTTTAGTTACTTCAAGTAATACTTCTGTGCCATGTGGTTGCTTTGGTTGATTTTTTTGTTTGTTTGTTTTGTGGAGGTTTTTTTTGGTTTTTTGGGGTTTTTTTTGCAGTGAACATAGTACAATTCTTAGCTTTAAGCATGCCTTAGATTGGGCCTGTGAATTGAAATACAACAACTATTAGTAATAATGAGTACAAATCCAGAAAACAGTTCTTTAAGAAGCAGTGTTAGCTAGTTTATTTTTCTGTCTGATTCAAATAAAAAAGACAAAAATCTAATGGTGGAACAGTATATTAGCTCTTCTAAACATCTAAGTTAGTCACTTCTCTCCCAATTAAAAATTGACCACATCTTCATATTGTAAAAAATGCTGAGGAATGTTGGTTTTGCAAACTGTAGAATAAGTATAATCTTTTTTTTTCTAACATTAACTTGAGGAATAAAAGACTTAAGCTGCCTCATCAAGAATCGTTTACCAAAGACTAGAAGCCTTAAGTGGTGTTATGGGAAACTGAGGCCTGAAGCTAAGCCTTATCGGTAAAAGAAACATAAAGGACAAAAGCGCACAATTTCCAATCAAGATGTGTTAATAGATAAAGGGCTATTTACAGTTAAGGGCTATTTAAGATGAACAGTAGTAACTTAGAAAGATACTGCATTTTGCTCAGTAAGCTCAGGAATGTTGTTTTCTCCAAGGGGAAGGAGGAACCTGTCAGATGTGCAGTTACAAACTATTATGGACTGTTACGAAGAAGGCCCCTTGGTTAAGCCTGTAAACCTTGTAAGTACCTAATTCATAGGGAAACAAGGGAGGGACTTCTGCGGATAGGAATAGGGTATGAAATGCTGAAAACTCTGCCCAGAGGTGTGCCTGCTTTCCTAGGACACCCGCTCTTGCAAGAACGTATAATGAATTGCTGCTTCACTGGCACATCTACTGCGAGCCCTTTCTTAGGACCTTTGGCATTTCTAACAATGTTGTTTTGGTGTGGTTTGGTTGGTTTTTTTTTTAATTTAGAATTAATTTTGATAAAGAAGCTTCTTTCACTTTTGTTAGCTTGGTTTTCTCCAGTAGTCTTTGATCTTAATAGTTTGATATGTACCACAGTTTGTAGGTTGGTGAACCTATTTTTGAGTTTTACTAGGAGTCCTGAATTATTAGCCTGATCAAATGATACTGTCCTGGATCAGCTTCTGTGCATGCTACATTTTCGCTTGTTCCTTTTTCTAAGGTGTGATTCCAGACAGGGAAGGTTGTTCTCAATCTTCTCCATAAAAAATAACTGTATATAATTTACATGAAACATAAAACCCTAGGGTTTAGTCCTCTTCTCTTTGTCCCCTCTTCCCCCATGTCTTACGGACCTTTATGTTTCTGATGGCTTATTTTAACTCTGGAACTTGACTGGCTGCTCTGAGAAGAGTCATTTGTAGCTTGGAGAGAAGTTAGGGGGCATCATACCGTTTTTTATTTTGGGGATAATTGAAGTTGTCTTTTTATTGTTGTTTTCTGCCCTTGCAGAATGGCACTTGGCATTTCATTTTTTTTTTTTTTCATCATATAAGTTGGGTATCTGAAAGCGTAATGCTATTTATGTAAATTCTGACATAGTGGATAGTTGTTAACAGTTATACTTCAGTCAAATTAAGTGTTTTATATTGTAGCACCCCTCCTTCAATGACATGATCCAAATTGAAATTCCCCTCAAAATTTAAGGGTTCAGTATCAATTTAGTTGTAGTTCCAAAATTGCTGTTGTTATAAAGATGCGTATACCACTTGCTTGCCTGGAGTAATGGAAATTTTGCTTTGCTTGCCAGTTTTACTGTGTTCTGCATATGTGGGTTATCTATTGAGATTTTGTTTCTATTCTTAATTTGCAGATTTTTTTGTTTTTTAACTGGGTTGGAGTAGGAGTTGGAATTTCCCATTTCTGTGAGTCTACCTTGGGATGGTGTTTCATCACTTTCCAACATCTGTTGTTTTTTTCCATTTAAGACCTTTAGCTTAAAAGCATTCATATTTATGTAATTCTAATTTTACAGACTTACAAGACAGATGAAAATGTAGATAATGTCTTCTGGTGTCTTGACTGGATTGTGAAGTACAGCACTGTTATATTTTAACCTTTTACCTTCTTGGGTGTGTTTGAAAGGGTAGAATCCTTATGGATAAAAGCCTTTTACCATCACTGCAGCATAGGATATGTATTGTATAAATGGTGTGTATTGTTATGCATTGCACAGTAATTTATTCTGTGTGCTTCTTAGCAGATTGTCAGGCTTTCTTGAAATATCTTCTTTAATATGGCTTCTTGCAGAACAAGTTTTATGAAGCAGAAGTGAGATGCTGTGGCTTTTATTCCTTGCAGTTGGTGGACTGGTTTATTAAAAGCCAGAATAAAGATTTTTAAACTTTACCAGTGTTTTTGCTGCTTGTGCTTCTGATACTTCTGCAGTGTATTTCAAAATCGACTTCATGTGGATGTAACAAAAACAAAACAAAAAAAAAAAAAACAAAACAAAAAAAAAAAAGTTTTTTTTTTCATGGAAAGTAATGGGTAAATGTGTAGGCCATGATTAAAACTCAAACCAGAAGGTGGCTACTGTGCTTTAGTGTCAATAGCTTTTCAGTCTGTTAGTTTAGTCCCTAATACAGGTTAATGAACGTGATTGGCTATTTTATATAACTGCTGCTAAGGGGAAGGTAGCAGAGCTATTGCCAGTACTCAGGGTGTGTTATTCAACTGTTATATCAAAGCCAATTCATGTGATGCCTCACTTATTTATTTTATTTTAACTTTTATAGTGTGCCGGTCAAATAAAAGTCCGTGGGTCTGTCTGACGTGCTCAAGTGTTCATTGTGGAAGGTGAGTATGAAGTGTTAGTGTGTAAGTCTTTTAATCAGACCTTTATCTTTTTCCTTTGACTCTGAGGCAGTTCATTTTCCTGAATGCCTTATAATTCCCTGTAATAAACTGTTTATGATCTCATTTAACATTGTATGTTTATACTCAACACTTCTTTGCTACCCTATAAGAATCCAGAGATTATACTCAACAGCTTTTTTTTTTTTCCAAGGAAAAAGTGTGCAGTGAATGGTGCTCAAAAAGAGAACTGCGAATTCAGTGGATTATTGAAAGGTTCCATTCTCTGAAAGATGTTTCTATTGTAATAAGATTAAACCAGTAAGAATTTTTGGAAACCTGCAAATCCAAAGTTGGCACAGCTTATTTTGAGAAAACCAACAACTGTCCAGTTTAGAAAATACCTTAAATGTACTGTGGTGTAGTTTTAGAACAAAGTTATTGCCATAACTCATGAGTACTAGCTACCTTCAGAGTACACCATTTTTTTGTCTGTATTAGTTGAAGTACACCAGAAAAACTTGTAGAGGAAGCGAAACAGACAATGCTCTTATTTGTGTCAGGATAATTGTAGAAAACTTGCTGCTACATAAACGTTGGAAATGCACACCTTAATGAGAAGACAGTGTTGATGTTTAGACAGTATCTGAGATGTGAACATGTTTTCATCTGTAGGGTGGCATCTGTGCTGGTGTGCTTCTCTTCTGGAGAAGCATCCTTAAACTTAGTGACCGTCTTTTAAAGTGCATTTCATAAACTCTGGGTTTCGTTTCTTTGATCTGGGCAGCAGTAAGTGCCACAATTTTAGTAATGTCTCGTAGTCAGAGTTTTTAGCACAAACTCTTGTTTTTCTCCTTTTATTTAATATTTTATAAATATATACTTGGTGAGAGCTAAGAGAGGGGGAGCTACTTCATGTTACGTGATCGTGTGAAATAAATAGTTTGGAATATTTTATTTGTTACTAATTTAAAAAAAAATACTGTTACGGTCTGTGTAGGACCTTTTTGTGTGTGTGTGTATTTGTGTGTGTGTGTGCAGCTAGTAGACATTGAGTTAGTCTCAATATAAGCAGTTCATTTTAACCTTCCAAACTGCTTCCATCCTTACAATGGAAAATAACTGAATGAGAGGAATGTAATGCACCTTGTAACGGGAGCACTTTTGATTGTGAAAAGCACACAGCATATTCTTCTGTTAGATAATGTTTCAACTTGAAGAGAAATAACGCTTTTCATAGCTTCACTTGAAGTACACCCTTCGGGTTGGGGTCATGGGGGACATCACTTGTGGATTCTGAAAAGCTGCTAGCAGAGGAATTTTCCTAGGTTCTCACAATATTCTGTGAGAACCCTGCCTTTCTCACACGTGTTATGAGAAACAGTAGGACGGTTTTGTAAACTAGACTAGCACATGGTGTTTCGATAAGTTTTGTTTATGGTACATTGTAAAAATATTTTGAAATAGGTGCTGTAGGACTTTAACCAATCACCCTAGGAGATGGGTGATCACTGACCAATCGCCCTATGGGGCTGGGGTATAAAAATGGGGTTGTAAATTAATAAAGTTGCTTCTTTTGCCTGCTCTTGCTGAATTTATATGTTGCTGCGTCTCTCCGCTCCCGGCATAAACAGCGACAATCACTGACTGTTAAGAGCAGCAGACTATTTCTGATGGGGGCATAGCTTTATAAACCCTGCTGTTTGTACTGTTAGGCAGAAAACCAACTTCTGAAAGCACAACTCTCTCACTTGGGTTATGACATGATTGCTGCAGGGTTCTGCTAGTGCAGCAGTGTTGGTAACCCTGTGGCTTCACTGCTTTTACTAGCACAGCTGTGTGAGCAGAACTGTTTACACACGAATGTGAGAACAAAGTGTAGAATGCAAAGAGCTCCATTAGGAGCATGTGCAGAGTTCCTGTTGATTAACATTACCGACTTCAACAAGCAAGAAATGGGGGAGGAGTGAATTCACCTGAGGTCTGGCCATGTGCTTCTAAGTGTTAACGGTTTTCAGTTGATACTTAGGGCTCCTATATTTGTAATGACACTTTATTAAGGATACTTAATTTTCTAGATCTCAAATTTTGTGCATGAAAATGCTCATTGTGTCTGCTAAAGAGCTGTAGGATTTTAGATTTCCTTTTCAGTTATGTGACTCTAAGCCCCAGAGCCTTTCCAAATCATGAACTTCATAAAATGTGGAGTGTTGTAGCATTGAGTTTTGCTGCAAAATGGGACAGCTTAAGATAGATGTGCTTTCATATGGGCATCAGCACACTGTTAATCACAGACATGGTGAGTGCTGGGTGGAGAAGAATCTAGAGCTGTAAGATAAGCATATGGGGAAAGCAATATGGAGAACTAACCACATCACAGGTATGGAAAAAGGGAGCTAATGACTTTATCAGTTGTGAAGCTGCATCAGTCTGTTAACCTAGATTCTGGGGTTTGGTACGAGGATGCCAGTCTGTGGTTGCTATGAAAGAGATGGAGAGACTAATTTGGACAACATGGGGTAAAGGGGTAAAAAGTTAGAAAACTTAACCAGTGCTTTCACCTAGGTAAATTGCCTATTTTGATGCCTGTATAGATATTGGATGTTTATTAGTCTGCTTTTTTAATATTTTTTTTTTAATTTTCAATGAGTGTTGGTCAAGTAACTGTTTAAGACTGTTTGATTTTCATTTTAGATACGTGAATGGCCATGCAAAAAAGCATTATGAAGATGCACAGATTCCTATGACCAATCATAAGAAAACAGAAAAACAAGAGAAAGTTCAGCATACTGTGTGTATGGATTGCAGTAGTTACAGTACATACTGGTAAGGGTTTAAATGTTGTAGTTTGACAGTTTTTTACATGCTAGAAGGTGAAAACTTTAGACCCATGTGAAGCCTTATATTGCATGTTTTTGAGCACTTCATCTTTTGATTTCCAAACCTGGCTGATTAAAAACACTTAAGAAAAAAAAACTCTTCTGCTTTTTGCATGTGTATTATAGCACTTGTTATGGCCAAACTCCTGCATTTGGAATGATTTAGCAGAAACTTTTTGAAATAAATGCCATTTCTGTGTTTTGGTGTTGCTTATGTTTGCTCTGGGGTATGTTGAGAACTTAAGCATTTAATTGCAAAAGCTGCTGTTTGGCTGCAATTACTCCTTCCATCAAACTGGTGAGTCTTCTGCATATACTTTATTTGTCAGAATATCAGAAAGTAACGTAATACATGTTCCTGTCCAAGAGATGTGAAATTGAGGTGTCTGTGTGACCACAGTCTTTTTCATTTGTTTTGTCTCTTCCAATATTTTTTTTTTTTTTTTTTCTCTTCACTGAAAGAAAGGCTTCTTTCTTTTGGAGATTTGGTGCAACCTGCATGAGTTTGGGAAAGTGATGGATCCTGTTGGGAAGCAGCATCACCTCTCTGGCAAGATTAGGTGCTGGTTACATAGGAGTGATTCCTTTGATAGAAGAATGGCCTAGCCTGATTTATTCTACCAGTTTCTTACAGTGAGATAGGAGCAGGGAGATTTAATAGCTATTCTGTTAATGTTGGGTTCCTTGTTCCTCAAGAGAGCAAAGACTAGAAGCCTACTGAAAGCCTCTTGTGCATTCAGCATCTTTCATCCTCTTCACCCCTAAGTAAAGCTGTTGTCAGCCGCTTCCCCACCTATTTCCTCTTTGCTTTGTGATTTCCCATGTATGTTGTTACTTGTGCGATGTGTCTCAGGGAAATCTGGGTTATAGTCTTGCAAAATTACTGAGTATATAGCTCCACCGATGGGTATTTTATTCAAATATTTGTGTGTCTTTTGTTTACTTAATCAGGGGAAAATCTGTTTGTGGAAGTTCAGGCATCCAGTTTTTTGAGGAATACTTATGTAACAAATATTTTGATCCCCTGCAAGTAAAATCACAGTTAAGTGGTCTCACCTGATGAAATCTTGGAGCAACTGAAAAAATATTCAAGATGGTGTGTGCAGCTGTACATCTGATAAGCATAGAAGAAAGGTTTGAGTAGCTTCTTGATGTACGAGGATTATGCTTCTGTTTACATGCTATTTAAATGACCAGCATTTTAATCTATTTTTATGTGAAAACATTAGAAAACATTTATTTTTCTAAGTGATACATATGCACAGGTTGCAGGCATTGGAAGAGCTGTGGGAAGCTAATGCCATTTTCCCGATTAATGCTATTACAACTGAATACTATGTCATGGCTTTATGTTTTGTTTGAAGTATGACCTGTCTTTTAGTCACTCTGAAGGCAATAATGTGTGGAGGAATTTTAGCAGGGTATTTGAAGCCTTGATTATATCTCCGTTTGCTATGACAAGTAATATGCCCAGCTTGCTGAAGCTTCGTGAGTTACACTAGCAAGTCAAGAGCACCCTCCTGACCTCATCTCAAACCCACTATGGGCATTACAAAATGGTGACAGCCAAGCTGAAGACTACGGATCTATTACTGAAACAAACTGTGCTTGTGAGGAGCAGGTACGCACACACTTAGGAAGCTCAGTAGTGTTTCACAGCATGTTTGCGGTAGGACAGGTGAGAAGCAGTTGAGCATGTGATGTCCTTTCTGCTCTAATCGAAGTAGAACCTGAGTTATCTAAGGAGAGCTTTGCTGTGGAGGTCCTGTTGCTTATAATTCACTAGCAAATTACAGCTCTCCTGTGCTAATATGAAGCTGAACCAGTTCAAAAGCAGGGTATCTTTGCTTTCATTTAGGATATTTGGGTTGTTTTTTTTTTCCCCTACCTGATAATCAGACAAAGATACTTGGATTTGTTACTGCACTCAATTTTTCCTGTGGAAATGAATGTAGATATGTAAAAATGAAGTAGAAAGCATTCAGACCAACTTCTGGCCCTTTCTTTCAGACTACTGTGGGGGTTGCTGTCAAATGGTGCGTGCCGGTTAAAGCAAATAATTGGGTGAATTCAAGTCAGAACTAGCTACTGTTGAGTTTGAATTTTGAAATGGTATTTGTTAGTTTCTTTAGTGTAGACATGAATCCAGTAGACAGTGCTATGTTTATGCAATGATGTTTTGTTTAAGTGAAACGCTTTTTTTTAAGCAGGAAACATTTAATCCCTTGCTTTTCTTTGTCCATGTCATAAACTTTTATAGAGTCACGTGGGCACAGTCCAGGGTTTTCCTTAGCTGCCGTTGTTAGTCCAAGAGGAAGAAATACTATGTGACTGCTGAAGCTATCATGGTTTATTGAACTTTGTTTCTAGTTCACATGCAATCTTGCTGTAAACCAAAACCAGATCAAGCAGTTTTCTGAGATTGCATTTCAGGATAGAAGTCTAGGTGTGTAGATTTTTTTTAATTTCACATGATCACAAGCTTTTAACATGGCTTTGAAAGGAAAATATTTCAGTGCTGGTGGGACAGCGGATAATTTAAATTTTTAATATTTATTTTAATCTGAGATGAGCTTTTTGTTGTATTTATCAAATTGTTAATGTTTGGAAAAATGCAGGAATGCTTGAGGTATCATTTAAATATTGGGCAACTAGGTATTTGTTTTCCAACAGGTTTTGATCTTCTGCGTCCTCCTGTTCAGCTGTTAAGTCTTCACAGTGGAAAAGTTGAGAGAATATTTATCTTTTATTTATTATGAGAGTACAACTCTCTTCTTCATTCTTTTGGTCTCTCTTGAGACAGTAGATGCAATACTAAATTTTTGGACTGAATTACATGTGAGACCCTAAGCACTGAGAAAAACTCCTGAATTACACTTCTTGGAGATAATGAGCCTTCAGTTAGTTCTAAAGTACAGAACATTTTTTTTTTATTTTCTTCTTGAAGCTATTGTATGAAGTGGTTGGCTTTCTGTGCATGAGAAGTGAGATGTATGTATAAGAAGCCTGCTTTCAGAAATACGTTTCCTGAAAGAAGACTTGTGTCTGTTTAAGGCTCAGGGCAAGCTCACATGAAACAGAGCAGGATTTGCCCCCTTCCCCCTCCGTCCCAGGGGAGAGTAAGAAGGGGAATAAGGGTAAAAGAAAAATTTCTCACCCGAGATTGGAAGTTAAGGCTAAAAGAACTTTAATGAATAACAGGAGAAAAAAAAAATCAGAGCCACATACAAAAAACCTGATCTCAGATGGCAGTGGATTGCATGGTGCACATAGAGTCAGGCCCAGCTGTGCTGAGATGCTGTCACAGGTAACAGAGCCAGGAAAAGAAGCGCCCCCTCCCCTGAAGTTTTTGTCTCCTTGTTTTACTGAGTGTGCCAGGGAAGGTGAGGGAATAACAGCTGCCTTCTGATTCTTCAGGGTCCTAGGGTTGCCACCTGTCCCCCCTATTTAGCGTGTTCACCCTTAAACCACAACAAGACTTGCAAAATTGTTTTCCCTGTGCTAATGAACAGACGGTTAGCACAGAAGAAAGGCTTCCTTGTTTATGTATTTGCATAATATGTTTCCTGTATTCATTCAATCTCAGAGCAAGTCAGATTTCTGGTCATTAGCTGACTGTTATCTCTTAAAGGCACATGGTTGTGCTACTGTCCCATCGTGTCAGTCTGTCGTCCCCCAGTTGTCTGTGTCCTGGCCATCACTCCTGCCTCCCCCAGACTCAAGTCAAAATAACCAAGTACAAAGAACTTAAAAAACCTGAGGTTTTTTTATTTTGCATTCTACAGTCAGTGGAAATTAAAGACAGTATAACTTGAGTTCTTAGTTCACTCACATAAGGTGTTAGCACAACTAAGGAAAATTGGATTTTCTTAATTTTTCTTGTTCTGTAATTCTTCAAATCCAATCAGGGCTTTTAAACATAGCATGAGGTTCTGTAGTCTCCCCAAACAACCAGCGCTAAGCATTAAGTGTTCCCTAGAGCAGTGTGTGCATTCACTGGCTTACTGGCATTTTAGCATCAAAGGAGGCCAGAAAAGACCAGGCATTGGAGGTGTCAGAGGTGCTAAAAATAGAAAGTGCATGGAAAGGAAATATAGTGCACTAATTCATGTAAGAGACCCTCCCTGAGGTACAGAATTTGTTCTGTACAATTGCTGTTGCAAGCATAGTGTAGAACTCATGTATGCAAAAAGTTGTATAATTAATTTGTGATAATCCTGAGGAGGATCACAAATTACACATCTGTTTTGAATGTGAGCTTCACATATAAGGAGTAATCTCTCAGCACATTCAAGGTGGGTGGGCTTAGCAAATTTTAAACTATTAAAGAATAAACTGCTTCCTATGCTATTCACTTTGTTCATCCAAAATCAATTGCTAGTGGTGCGTTTTTCTCTCATAGTAGTGCTGAATCCTTAGTGTTGCAAGGGGGGTGGTTTAGAAAACCTGCCTGTTAAGAAAAGAGGCAGAAGAAGCCTGTCTTGTTTTTAAGCGCATCTTAAAAATACTTCTGCATGGTTGTAAGGACCCTGACATTTAATGGTGTATTTGGTTTTATTCCTCCATTTTGGGTAAAGTGCGAACTTGCAATTTTATATGAAGATGTAACTGGTGAGTTCAGGCTAAAAATAAGATCAACACGATCTTTAGGGCATGGAGGCAACTATTAAATCATCTTTCAGTAATAAGTTGGTTTAGAGGCTTTCAGTGAGCTTGCATGTGCTTTCATTCCCCATCTAGAAACATCAGTAACTGCACTAGACTAGCAGCATAATTGTGCTAGCATACCTGGGGGTGTGAACATGCTGGAATTAAGGGGCAGTTGGACTGTACTAATCCACCTGCACAGTATTTACCTCTCAGCAAATCTGTCCTGGGTAGTTTTCTCTGAAGATTGTCCTTGAGGGGTAGTGTCCTGTGAGAGTGGCAAATGCAGGAAATTAGGTAATTGTAGGTGGCTGATAAAGCTGAATAAGACTACTTAAGACACGGCTGAAAAATAAGCATATTCTTCCTCCTCCCGAACTAACTAGGTCTGTGGCAATGTTTTTTTTTTTTAAATTAAAAATTACTGGCAATAGCTATCTTAAAAATTTCTACATCTTGCATAAGTATCCTTATCCTGCTGCATTTAGCATTTGGAAATCTTGAGAGTCGTATTAATTTCTCTTCTCATAGGCAAAAACCAGCAGAAAGCCTGGACAGACTGGTCTTATGGACTCCTTTCTGTAGCAAGGGCCTTTACTTTCAACACTGTAGTCTCTTCAAGAGTTCAGTGTTTGAATTGACACTAGTGATGCTGTTGCCTTTGAACTACATGGCTGGTTTATGCAACAAAAGAATGTTGTAAATTCCAGTTACACCTGATGTCGATAGCCTAAGTAACTGAGGAAACACGGATCTGTTCCAGCAGAGGAGTAACCTGAGATAAAGAGGATGTATTTTGCATTTGAGTCAGTCCTGTGCCAGAGGGTAAGGAAAGAAATAGCTACAGTGTTCTGATATTAAACATACTCAATTTTCTTCACAGGAAGTGTTCAGTTGCCTGACAGAATTTGAAGCTGCATTTTGATGCTTTACAGTAAGCACAGGGTTGACAAACATGGCTCAGAGCTGAGCTACCTTTGTGAGATGTGGGGCAAAGCATGACAAATCTCTGCTCCCTTTTTGACATCGTGCTCTCAGAAGAGCTGGTGCAAACGGTGTTAAGTCTTTTCTTACCTTCCAGTTTCTCATGACAGAATACAGGTTATCTCATTCTCGCTCTTGGCTAACCTTGCAAGAGTACTGTGAAATGTCATCTGCAGCTCCTCTGCATATCAGTAAGGCTGCCACTCTGGACTGCCTCCTTTGAGAGACACTTGAGGAGGCTGCACAGAATTCTTCTTGTGCAGGTGTGGTTTCTGCAGTATTGGGCTTCCTTACTGACTGCAGAATTTCTATTTCTTGCTTTTAAGGCATTTTTGTCTCCCCTCCCCCCTTTAATTTTGCACACTTACCCTGAAAAAACTCAAATTATTGGCTCAAGCTTTGTAAGAGTTTCTATATATGTAAAAACTGTGAGAGATTTGAGTCATGTCTGTGGCTAAAACCTAAGGTGCAAGATGCCACAGACTTCTGGTGTGACTTTGGGACAAATTAGTTCATCTTCCCTGCTCTTTTTTTTTCTGTAGCAGAAACTTTACATTACATGTGTCTGTTTTAATGATAGCTTTACAGTATTAAAAGAAATTGAATTATCCTATACATTAATAAAACTTATAGATTCATAGATTGTTAGGGACCAAGAAAGATCATCTAGTCCAACCCCCCCTGCCAGAGCAAGATCACCTATAATAAGTCACACAGGAATGTGTCCAGGTGGGTTTTGAACGCCTCCAGAGAAGGAAACTCCACAACCCCCCTGGGCAGCCCGTTCCAGTGTTCTCTTACTTGTATTCTGTTTACCTGATATCAGTTGATCCTTTCTGATAAACTTTCTATGGATTGTCCACTAATTCTGCTTTTGGTTACTCGGTGTATATATATGAATTTTTGTTGAACTAGGAGACTGAAGGGTGACCTCATTAATGTTTATAAATATGTAAAGGGCGAGTGTCAGGAGGATGGAACCAGGCTCTTCTCTGTTATGTCCAATGATAGGACAAGGGGTAAGAGGTGCAAGCTGGAGCATAAGATGTTCTGCAGAAATGTAAGAAAAAAATTCTTCACTCTGAGGGTGTCAGAGCACTGGAACAGGCTGCCCAGAGGGGCTGTGGAGTCTCCTTCTCTGGAGACATTCAAAACCCCCCTGGACGCATTCCTATGTGACCTGCTCTGGCAGAGGGGTTGGACTATATGATCATTTGAGGTCCCTTCCAACCCTTAACACTCTGTGATTCTGTGAACTATAATTCTGCTTTAGGACAAGCAGTGTATCATGCTTCTGATTTCTAATAAAGAACTGAGCTAGAAGAAAACTATAGGGTAGTTTTCAGAGGGAACCAAGTTCAGTATGAAGGTGTTGTGCTCCCTTGTTCCCCTTGTAATCTTCCACTGAGTCACTTCAGTGCTTCCCACCTGTAGGCTTGCATGACTGTTTTGAAGTACTTCATTGAAATACTTTGCACATTCTGATAAATGTTTTTCTTGTAGTTACCGCTGTGATGATTTTGTAGTCAATGATACCAAGCTGGGCCTGGTACAGAAGGTCAGAGAGCACCTACAGAACTTGGAAAAGTAAGTAGTTTGTTGACATCCAGTCTGCTTTGGGTGGACTTGTAATGCATGATTTCAGTGGTATGTCTAAATATCCTTTTTGTCACTGAGAGGGAGAACAAAGGGATTTGACTGGTCTTGCATGCTTGTGTTTCTTATACAGCGAATCCTGTAGAAGCAGCATATGGTGATTCAAGAATTTTGATACAGATTAACTGTCTTGCTACCTAGCCAGTAATTACTGTCTTTTTCTATATAAATGGGAGAGAATTTCCACAACATAATCATAGCTTTGTCAGAAACAGAATAAGTGTCTGTAGCAGAAGGGAATGCAGATGGAAGTAGTTTTCATGTTAGTTGCGTAGTTTGTTTTCAAAACAAAAAAAAAATTAAGAAAGCTTATGAACTTGGAATTGTGCAGAAGACCTGTTTTTCCATTGCCTTTATCTGGTACTGTTTTACAGAGAAGTAGATGTCTATAATTGCAGTCTTGGTGATGCAGATGGGGCCAGTGCTAGACAGCAAATAGTCTTTTCACAGTTTGCTTGGAAATTTTATATAATACTGAGTAGAAGGATGTGTACATACAGTGCTTCCAAATATGTTTGAATGCCCTAGAGTTCAAATAGGGACTCCTGCTAAGAAATTGCTGTGATTTTAGGAAGTCTCTGCATCCTCCCCGAGTTACATGTGTCACTTTCTCTGTAGGCAATATTAACATTTTCATATACAATGATTTGAAGATGTTTAAGTATAATGAGGCGTACACATTAGTATTTTGGAAATGTCCAGGAGATCTAACTCCTTGAAAGGTAAATGAATAAATATGGAGGCTTCTGTTGTGTGTAATGACAGCTTTTTGAATGTTTGGAGGGAAAATGAGAAAACAAACAAAAACAACAAATAAAAACCCAAACCAACAAAACCCAAGAAAAATCCTACTAAAACAAGTTATGTTTTTGCTGTGAGATTAGCGAGAAGTCATAAAATAGTAGAATTGAGGTGCCAGTAATTTCCAGTCATGTGGAAAATAATAACTAATTGTTCTTGTAACTTTGTTTTATTATTAAACAAATGTTATAACCATGTATTTTTACTGAAGTCAGCTATAATACAGAAGTGCTAGCTCGAGATATTTATGCTTACTTTGTTGTGGGGTTTTTTTTTTTTTTGTATAGTTGTCTTTGTAAAGGCTTAGATGATTATTCTGACAAGTATTTTATGGAAAGTATTCCTTTGATTAAGAAAAAAGATCAGTATTTTAGTTGAAAAGTAGCATGTTAATAAGACCACTCTACAGGACGCATACTGTAGCATGACTAGTGCAATTAACTTGGGCATGAATGTTGAAAGTAGGATGTGTCTGTTCTCTGAGTTAGATGCATTCTGTTTTGAGACTGAGAAGAATATGTTGTTATAAGGAAGCTCTTAATTATCTTAATGACAACTGGTGACAGATGTAATCACTGTGTTAAACATTAGGATATCTGTTTTCCATTTCACACAATATTTTGTTGTTATAGTAAGTGACCTCTTTTACTTTACAACAGTTCAGCCTTTACATCAGACAGACATAGGAAAAGAAAACTGCTGGAAAACTCATCTCTGAACAGCAAGTTATTAAAAGTAAATGTAAGTACAACAGATCTGATATGATGAGTTTAATGTTTTTTTTCTAAACCTGTTGAGGCTTATAGTTGGCCTAGACCTGAAATACTTAGAATTGGTTACCCAAATTCTGTTTGGTGGAATTTGTCTTCTCATTTCCTGACCACGCACCTAGAAGAACCCCTTCTCACAGAAGAATGTTTGATATTCTGCTGCATTTCTGTTGACCTAGACTTTGAGCTTCCCTGTGCTTAAGAAGGATTTCCTGTCAAGATGGAGCTTCAGTGCCATTTGAGCTTGGTGGGATCAGCAAAATTGGAAGGAGCTAGTACCTATAGGGATTACAGGGGTAGACATAAGACTTTTCTGAGCAGATAAAGGGGTTATGTCTTTTTCTGCTTCTTTGGTTGTTTTAGGGTTTTACAGTGCAGAAGGCTGTCTTCAGCTATGAGAAACAATAGCCTGATATATAAAGAGAAATGTTTGACTGTGAATGGAAATAAGAGGGTGGGAGCAAAGCAGTCCATTGCTGTAGAGCTTTGGTTACTTAAAAAAATGCACTACCTACAGTTAATGTAGGATCATCTGAATGCACTGTGTATGCTTCCTCTACTGTCCCCTTCTTGGGGTGATTGAGGAAGCCTAGGAGAAATAGAAGTAAAATTCTAGTCAACTTTTAGATACAGAGAAGACAGAATTAGAATGAACTTAATGCTGCTTTTATTCTTAGTCTGTACTGTTTTCTCAGTTTTGTTAATCCTTTAATATTACCCCTGATGATCTTCTTATTACAGGCACTTTGGATCTAGAAAAGACAGGGCACTGTTATTTGCGTTAATACCATGCAGTCTCACCTTGGGCAAGAGTGAGAAAAGAATATGCTAAGGGCACCGTGGTGTTTGTACATAAAAGTTTTATTCTTTTTTGCAAAATCGGTCTTTCCGTTTAAACAATTCTTACTGAATTGGTAAACTCCTTATGTAAACTTTTTTTATTTTATTTTTTTTAACAACATATACACAAATATCCTGCTGTCCTTAGTTCTTCACCAGAGACTGTTTGTGGTAGATTTGGGGAGGGGAAAAGAAGTTTCATTGGAATGCTGTGTCTTACTTGCATGAAGTCTTTGGTGTGAAGTAATAGGTTCATTTTGAGACATAACTACTAAAAGATAGTCTAGCTTGTAAATTCTATGAAGAATGCCCAAAATTGATGGATTTTCAGTATGATATTTTGTAGACAATGGGACATGTGCAAGTGTTTTGGATTCTAGGAATTACAAATGCAACACTGTCCACATTTCTCTTCCCTCTCTTCCTAGTCCATGCTGAAGATTATTTGGCAAAAGGCAAGCTCATCTCTGGGTAACATTTACTCTAATCTGTTGAATGTTCTGGACTGGAAATGGGTTATATTTTCCTTCTCTTCGTTCAACACATTGCTTTTTCTTTGCACAGTCTGACTTGACTGTTTCTTGCCCAAATCAGTGCTGTTGTCTCTCAAAAACCCTTCTGGCCCTCACAAAACCCCACCAAGACAGCAGATTGGTGCTGGTAACATAAAAGCAAACTGCAGGCTGCCACACCGTGCATATTAGACAAGGGACTAGATGGATAAAGATTGGTATTTTCTTTTTTCAAAGGCACTTCAGGGGAACTGCTGTCTGGTTCTCACTGAACATTATTGCAGTGTGAATATTTAACATATATACACACTAATAGGAGAATAGTATTTTACTACAGTAAAAGCCTGTGATTAACTCTGTGTTGTACTACTCTAGATTTAATTTCACAGGAAAACATGTAGTGTAGTTTTCTGTTGGCTTTTAGGTCATGATGAAGCTTCAAGGTGGCTTGAGCTCATGAGGTGGTTGCTTTGGCTTTGAAGCTGCTGATGTAACAGTAATAGCTCTGTGGGGAGACAGTCTGGGAGCAACGTTAAGTCTTTTTTTAACTTAACTGTTATCATTTCCAGGGAAGCACCACTGCCCTTTGTGCCACAGGCCTTCGGAACCTGGGGAATACGTGTTTCATGAATGCAATTCTTCAGTCTCTCAGGTACCTCTGAAGCTTTCCCCGTGCTTCTGTGAGAGTGGTCATACACACTACCACTAGGCAAGTGAATTTGGCAAGTTGCCAGTGTACAGAAGTGTACCTGGATTTGCAGGACTGGGTGTATACTGGTACCACAAAGTTGTGTTTCGCAGTGTGAAGGACTTCCTGTGATGCAGTGTTCCAGAGGATGCCTGCTGTTTTCTTAGTGGAGAGGGAGACTGACCTTTTATTGCTGACGTTCAGACATGACAATGCTTATGGTATCTGTAAAAGCAGAGACAATGCTTTGAGGGATGGGGGTCTCATGGCAGTGGGTAGGAGAACAGCTTCTGCAGTGCCGAGACAGTAGACTTCATTTCATTGCTGCCAAGACCACTGCAGTTCTGTAATTGTCCTCTTGCATTTCTGAATTTGCCTACTGGGAGACTGCAGATTCGGGCTGTAGCAGGACTAATTGGTCTCCATTTTCTTACCTGTCATTCAGGGTTTACTGGTAGGAGTTGAGGCACATACTTCCTATGTTCTATTACTGGGACTGTGGTAGCAGAGGTTAGAATTGGTAGGAGGGAGTAGACATAGAGTTAACCTCCTCAGCAGATGAAGCCTATTTTGTTAAGGAATGATACTTGTCTGTCATGGTATGTCTCACTCAAAGCACGGCCAAAATATAATTGTTTCAGGTAGCTGGGATGATGATATTTACAGATCTGCTCAGTCATTTACAACAGGTGAGTGTTTGCTGGAGCTCTTCATGTCTCTTGAACTGTTCATGATTACCATCCTCTACCATGACATGAAGGTGTTTTTACGCATTTCAAAGAACAGGCTCCAGGATACATAATGTTCTCTTTATTCTCTCCCCTTTAAGGATTTCATTCATTTTTCCTTTCTTCATAGTAACATTCAGCAGTTTTGCTGTTACTTCAAAGAGTTGCCTGCTGTGGAGCTGAGGAATGGGAAGACGGCAGGCAGGCGAACTTACCATACCAGAAGCCAGGGGGATAACAATGTGTAAGCTGCATGTTCCTTTAAATTTACAGAAAACAGCAAATGCTTGGGTAGTAGAGCCACTGTATGCTTTCAGTGTTGCACAGACATAGAAAAATGATTCATGGGGGACAGTTACAGAAAAATAGTTGGCTGTACAAAAAAAGAAACTTGTATCACTTGCAACTTGCTTGTATAGGTCAGGTGCTGCATGGGGAAGCAGTCAGATGTGTCGGAAAGCATTGGAATGTAATCCATGAGGGTGGTGAGATGCTGGAACAGGTTGCCAGAGAGGTGGTGGAAGCCCTATCCTTGGAAGCTTTTAAGACCAGGCTGGATGGGGCTCTGAGCAGTCTGCTTTAGTGGGAGATGTCCCTGCCCATGGCAGAGGGTTGGAACTAGATGATCTTTAAGGTCCCTTCTAACCCTGACAATTCTATGATTCAACTGTAAAGTAATGATACAAAGTGCTAGTTATATGTACTCCAGGTACTACATTAGTTAAATCTAGCTAAAATGTAGTCATGGAAGTGTGTCTGCAAGTTAACATTCTGAAAAAAAAAAAAAATTTTTTAAAAGTCAGAGTAAGCAATCTGTCACTTGTTTGAGCAAGCCTTAAAGGGATGATTAGTGGAGTCTCCAGTAAAATAGTGACAGGTGGATAGATTCCCAGGTATGTCTTCAGCATCTGAAGTGCAATTTTCCTAACCTGTGTTTCTCTCACAAGGTTATGAGCAGGATTTTGAACATAAAAATCTTTGAAGTACTGGAAAGGGTATTTACCCAATGATTACAGTCTTCACCAGAGTATTGTCTGACAATTACTGATCTAGTAAACCTACCAGGCTTATGACACAAACCCATGTTAATCACCATCTTTTAACTTCCTTACAGCTCATTGGTGGAAGAATTCAGAAAGACACTCTGTGCTTTATGGCAAGGAAGCCAAACTGCATTTAGTCCGGAGTCTTTATTTTACGTTGTTTGGAAAATCATGCCAAATTTTAGGTAAGTTTTGTAAAAGAAGAACAATATTCTTGATTGCAACCTTGTATTGCTGGTGTCCTACTCTAAATCTTGCTGTGTCCATGGGATGTACACTACACAGCTTTCCCACATGCTCTCAAATACACTTTGAAAGGATCTTTGACAGTTTTCTGTTCATCGGTAGTGGTTTTTTTTCCCTGCCCTTCTATCTACATGTAGCTGTGTTGGAGAGCACAAACACCTCAAATACGAAAATAGTAGTAGTTGTACCTTTGAGACAGTGCTCCAAAGGGCAGAAGAATCAATATGACTTGTAGAGAAGTGCAAGGTACATGGTGTTGACAGAACCCAAGCTTGGCTGCAATAAGAAAGCAGTGTAGTTTGATTCAAAAAGGTAGGGCACCTACAGGCCTAAATGCAAATGTACTGGCTGAAACTTCCTTGATTCTCTCAGAATACTGCAGTCACCAGCTGGACATGAAATAAGGGCTGTAAGAATAAAATCTTGTGTGTAATAAGAGTTTTGTGCCCATACTGACAAAAAAAAAAAAAAAAAAAAAAAAAAAAAAAAAAGACAATAAAAAGAAAGGGAAAAATCAGGTTACCCAAGTAAATCAAAGTATCATTCCTCTCCAAGGTCTCTCTGTCCTGGCCCCAGAACCTCTTTCAAAGGAGCACTGAAACCTGTTAGGATATATTGTGACTAAGGTAAGTTGCTCCGTGTTTGCAGGTGATAAAGATATTCTGTTATCTGTTACATCTCCAGCAGTGCTGAAAAGATGCTGTGAATGCATCTGCTCAATGAGTAATGTTAATAACACAAATCTATTTATTCTGTTCTTCACACTGCCAAGTATCTTTCACTGGGCTTATGAGAATCAAGGAAGTTTAATACCAGTAGTTGCAAACAGCGACCAAAACATTAAAGGCAAATGAATGTCATCCATAATGTCCTTGACCAGTTTCCCATGAGTCTTCACTATAATTCAAGTTAGACTGAGAAATCAGTTCATTGAAGTTCTTCAAGCAAATTTTCAGCACTGTGGGTTCTATCGCAGCTTTTAAAAGAAAAAGTGATATTTGTTGAGGTTGTGCCCCTTTCATTTTTATTCTCAAGTTAGCTGGGTGCGTAGCCATGATTAATTGATAAGAAAACTCATTAAATGACATGCAGAATAGTCAGTTGCTTAGTAGATCCCTTCTCTCACATGATCTAGGGAGAAAATTTTAATTTGGTCAGTGGTCTTCCCAGTAAATCATTTAGCCTCTGCCTCCCTCCCCCCTGATTCAGTCAGTGCTTAATTGTACCTTGTAAAACCTAATGATGTTACAATCCTTGTGTGCTTCTTACGAGACTGGTAGGAGAAGGTGGATTGCCATACATGCAGGCAAGGAAAGGAAACCAGAGCTAGTAGCATGTTAACAGCAAACCAGCCACTTTGCCGTGTGTTTGTGAAGCTTGAAGTGATGGGGCAGGGGGAGGAAACCTGGTTGGAAACGTGGTGTAACTGTTTTAGCTCAAAGAGATTTCAGTTGTTAAAGGCACATTGTGCCTGCTTCCAAGGACTGCAAGTGCTGTTTTTCTTATAGGTTGTAGCAAAACCTGCTGCTGGTGCACCTTGTGGCCCTCTGTCTCAGATTGTGTGTGGGGAATAGAGAATATAGTTTATAGTTATAAGCACAACTTACGCCTCTGGGCTGTAATGCTGCTGTTTCAGACCTGCTCCATGACTGCTGGACAAAGTCTGCTGCTGTCATTCTGTGTGCTGAGATAGTTCTGTAGCCTCATGCTGAGTTGCAAGATGTGTATTTTCCTGATTTATTGCTGTATAAATAGCATGCTCTATTTTCCTAGTAACTTTTCCTGTTTATTATCCTATGTTGTTGCTAGTAGGAGAAGGCATGTTGAAGGTGGGCTTAACCTGGATTGCTTCGGGTGGATGGAGATCAGTTTTACTGCACAAGCTGACTATCAGAGAAACTATGGTTTTTGCTGGAGGGCTTTAAGATGGTTGTTTATTTTAAATGGTGCACTGTCCGTATCATCATGTTATTTAAAGATCTGTGTTGCTACGTATGCTTTTGAAGAAATCCAAATAATTTTTAATTAACATATTTGTGTGCATAAACACATGCACCAGGAGCACAACTAACAGCGTGAAATGATTCCAAAGGTTAATGTGTCAAATGTGTTGTGGAGCAAGCGTGCCATATACTTTTGATCTGTTTATTATGATCATTTATATGTTATTAAATTGAAGATAACTTGTATCCAGTAAACTAAGCACGTGCTGTGTTAACCTCAGCAGCTTCAAAATAATCTTAAAATGTGCACAGTTAACATGCAGCTTTAGAGTTGAGTTCTGTGGTACTGCTTTGTGTCATAATAACACACAGTTGTTTTGCAACTTTGGGAGAATTAAGTCCTATTGTTTGGCTGCACAGGACTCTGGCCTCTTGAAGCATAGCAGTGTTTCTGTGTGCCAGTTTTTCTGTTGTCAAAGGTAGGTAGTGTTGCCAATATTTTTCAGGGTGCTCTAAGATAGCCCTGATTTTTCTTGAAACTGATAGTATGGAAGACAACATTACTGTAATTCTACAAGATGAAAAGGCTTTCTTTTTATTTTGTTACCTCAAGCAGTAGGTAGCAATTTTGTAGGACATACCTCTCTTTTTCACTAAGCACATCAGAATCATATTGCATGCTTCTGTTGCATTGAGTCTGTGCTCTTTTTGTCTCCAACTCTAGGTACCGTGCTGTGAGTCTTGGGGACATTTTCCCTCCCCTGAGCAGCATAAAAAACCCATCTCTGGTATTCTTTCCCAAACACTCCTATGTGACAGTTATTGTGCCGGTTCTTATGTGGAGTAGTGGGGAGGAAAAGTGGCAGGGAGGAATGATAAAGCAACATAAAAGAATGGACAAGAGAAAGAGGGAAAGCCAGTGCTATGCTGTAGGGATTTTTGTAACTAGGCCTACAAAGACTTCCATGCAATTATGTCAGTGTTGCACAAAGCTTTCACTGTTTTGCTATGTATGCTTTCCTGCTTCATTTCAGGATTCATCTTACAGCAAATGAATGAATAGTAGTTGTTTGTTAAATTTGATGCATGATTTAGCTTAAATAACTTTCAAGGCATATTTTACCCTGATGGCTTCTCTGTTCCATTCGGTTAGGTTTGTTAGTAGTAAAATGCTCTTTGAGCAGCATTGTTGCTGATACATATAACACATAAGAGACTGGAGCCCTGTCCTGCCAAATCCAGATGCTCAAGAGATGCTCTGGATATCCCACCATTACTTCGCTCTCCCAACAAATGGTTTGTGGGTTATGCAGGGGACGTGTGCAATTCTAAGCGTGGCTATATATCTTGCTGTAGAAGAGGAAAGAGATCTCTCTTTCATCCTAGTATTCCAGACTTCATATTGTTTCTGAAATACCCATGTGGAAAACAAACAAAAAGATTAAAGTCTTGGCTTCAGTGGGGAGGGGAACAAACATGCAAACACCTGGAACTGCTGAAGTGAGTGGGATTAGTGGCTGAATGAAGACCACTCGGAAATACTGACTCTAAATCCCACATGAACAATACCTTTTGTGGTGCCTTTCTTTTGAATCTTAGCAAGTTTGAGATTTCAGTATATCAACCATAATTTATAGTAGTTTCAGTAGTTATGGTAAGGATGAATCGTGCTCTGTCTGAACGCTGTTCAGGACAATTCTGCAGAGGTACTCATCGATGTAATCAGTAACTAAGAAAAAGGAGAAATGCTTTGTGTGAGCACGGGGAAGTCACTTCTACCATTCTTTACTTATTAACGTGTATAGGAGACCTAGGATATTACTAGCATAGACTGAGTTTGGTGAAGCCAATGAACATGCAGCTATGCTATGTTAACTGAACAGGTGAGCAAATGTCTCTGCTGCTCCCTGTTGTTTTTTAAAAGGTCTCTTCCTGTCTAAAAATGTATATTCATAAATGTTTCTCTGTCCTTAAAAAGAGACTTGCAGAGAGTTTGAGAGTGGCAAAGGATGAAAATTGAGTAGTCTGTCTAAACATTGTTGTACCTTTCCAAGAGCTACTTGGGAAACTTTTTTTGGTACAAAAAAATTAGGTCTCTGTAAAGCCTGCTGAGTACTGTTAAACAAGCAAAGGTTCTTTCCTGTACCCCTGGTGCTCTCTGTGTCTGCATTACAGCAACGTGTATATTGGGTGATTTTGTTGCTATTGTTTCCTTTTCTCTTAAGGGGATACCAGCAACAAGATGCCCATGAGTTCATGCGTTACCTTTTGGACCATCTACACCTCGAACTTCAGGGTGGCTTCAATGGTGTTTCACGTTCAGTAATTTTGCAAGAAAATTCTAGCCTGTCTGCAAGCAACAAATGTTGCATGTAAGAATTGGTTTTTAATTTTTTCAAAACTTTAATGCCTTTGTATGGGTCTGTGCATGGTGAAGCTGAAATTTCAAATGCGTAGTTCCTTGTGTAAGTTTTCTTTAATGGCTCTGTAATGTTGCATGATGTGCTTCCTGTCAAAAGGAAGTGCCCAAGATCAGTTTTTCATAGGTGGAAATCAGCACACAGGCTAAGTTGTAAATGCATTTTAATTCCTTCATCTTCCAGAAATAAAAAAAAGGGACTTGGTACTTTTTCTTCCGTGCCCATATAGAATTCTGTCTTCTCTTCAGACGATCTCATTGTCTTAGGGTGATAGATTGCCTGAATGGTACAGGAGCAAAAAAATATGTCCAGGTATTCATAGATTTAAATTGTCGTCAGACTTCCTGGATTAAAGACTAAGCAATGCAGTTATGGTCTGAAGTCAATTTTCCTGCAGCTTATCTTGCTATATTTGCATATCACTTGACATAGTTAAAACTGTTGCTAATTTTTTTTTCCCCTGATGATTCTGATTTTCATGTTACTGTGTGCCTTGAAACAGAGATAATCCCTGTTTCACTCCTTGTTCTGTACCCAAAATACTGTTGCTGTATTCTGTCCCAGGTGTGTTTTCTCTCAGACTGAAACTGTCACTGTCAGAGAACATTTTAATTTGCTTCAAGAAGGCATATTAAGTCAGTTCAACCTGAATATTTGGTCCCTAAGTCCTTGTTTTCCCTATGTAAGAGTTGAGTAAGTTTTCCCTTTCTATACTGATTAGGATGTAACAAGCAGGTCTGAGAGATGCAGGATTTTATAGATGCTTCATTAGGGAAAGCCTAGAGTTTGGATTGTGCTCTTTACCACGTCTGTGTTGCTTTGCTGATGCATGATCCCATGAAAGAATATTAAAATGTTCTTAAAATTGAAGTGTATTTAAAAAATAAACCGATTTTGCTTTATCAACATTCAGAATGTCAAAACCCAAGAAGAATTTAAACTTTGCTCATGTATCTACTGTGAATTTTTGTCTTGAGAATGGCTGTTCAAATGCATGGTGAGGTGGAATAAGCTGCCTTCTTTCATGGACAAATTAAGGTCACATTGACTTACATGCCTACAGTAAAGTAATAACTATGCTGTGAATGCACTCTTCTTGAGTGCCAGTTTATTTGGGTAGCCATTTCCTTTTGCTCTATAAGAAGGGTTCACATTAACTGTAGGTGGAGTGCAGATAAGGAACAGGTTTCTGCAGGCTAGTAGTATCAGATCTGCAAGCACAAAGTAGCAAGTCTAGAAGCTGTATAATAATGTAAGTTTTTTTTTTTTATAGGACCATGAGAAGTCTGTTACAAAATTTGCTAAGAGAGTAACAACAGCACAGACAACAGTGATGATAATGCATATTGTATATCATATTTTAATGCAGCTTAAGTGGTCTTTGGAAGTGAAGTGCAGAAATATACTTTAAGACAAAAGTATTTCTAACATAGAGTGTAGAGAATTAAAGCAAAAGTATGCTTGACCTACATAAGGAAAAATGTTTCAGAAACACTTTTAATTACAGGGTTAAAATACTGTAGGCCTGTGAGCATCAGCTCTCCATTACAGAAATAGAGTCGATCGGAATACTTTCAGCACAGAAATTTTGAGCATCTGCTTTGAGGATGTGCAGTTCACACTTTCTTTAGGTAATGGATAAAGCAGAAGTATTATATCAGCTAAATACTTGCACTGTACAATTCTCGTGTGAATGAAATGCCTGGTGGATGAACTTGGTCACTATTTGTTACACAAGGACAAAACTGTTCTGCCTAGCAGTGGTGAGTTATAAGGAGTAAACCTGTAACAGGTATTGAAAATTAACCTCTGACGTTTTGACTGACTTCACCTCTCTAATGTGGTTTGTCTAGAAATGGAGCATCTACTGTTGTTACAGCAATTTTTGGAGGCATTCTTCAAAATGAAGTCAACTGCCTAATATGTGGGACTGAATCTAGAAAGTTTGACCCATTCCTAGGTAAGGTGTCTCTTGCTTTCAGAATAATAGATGACTTAAAGCAGAGAAATAAATTTAAAGCTTGATATGTTTAGACATCACATGACTAAATCAGATTCTAAATCAGATTTTTAGCCTGAAAAGATCAGGCATGGTTTTACTTGGCCCTAATTTTTGGTGTTGTCTTTGTTTTTCTAGACCTTTCACTAGATATTCCAAGTCAGTTCAGAAATAAACGTACTAAAAATCAAGAAAGTGGACCAATGTGCACTCTAAGAGGTAAGAGTGCTTGGATAATGAAAACATTACTATGAATATAAGTCATAGGCTGTTCAGAGTACGTGTTTCACGGGAGCCAGACTCTCACCTGGGGAGTGACTTGATGCCACATGCCATCTAATTTTATGAGATTCTGTGGTAGAAGGTGCCAGAATAATTTTCCATGTAGGTTTTACTCCAGTTGCTGTGTATTGACATGATAAACTGGCATTGAGAAGTGAAGTGCTTCAGGCGGTTTAGCAAAAATATCAATGAGGATTCCAGCAGAGGTTTTTATTTGTAGTCAGAGTATTTCTAACACATTCCTGTCTTTCCAACCAGCGCTCGTCTGCCTCTTTCATTGTTGCCTATTGGCATTTGCAAAGGCTCTGTGCTTAGAGTTCTGTCTGTACCCCTTGCATATAGTAAGAAGCAGAACACCCAAGAGCCATCCTTACAAGACATAAATACAATCCTGCCAAGTTGGGCAGTAGTGCTGTTTATGGACCTTATGTTAAAGGATGTAGATTTTTACAGATTTGTGAATATACTTGCTGCGGATTGTGAAATATTAATCAACTCGCTGTTATTTTCTTTGTTCACTAAAACCAAATACTGAACATTGAATTGTTGAGTGTTCTCTGTTAGAAAGTAATTTAGTTTCTTTTGTAAACAAGTTGTGCTGGATATTGGACAGAATCTTGTTTGAAACACAGAGATTGTGTGAATGCCTTTTTTCCTCTTGAACTGCTTATAGCTGTGTTTTCAGGAACAGGGAGTTCTGCATGTTACAACAGGTTTTTGTATTAAAAAACTGATTTTTGCTGCACAAATGTGTATGTTAACTACACTGTTTGCAGCAGATACAAATGTTTTCTATATTGCTGTTATTATTTCATGTTGCAAAAAAAATCACTGGATGTTATCTAGAATCGGGTTTCTTTATGCTCATGTGTGTTGTGGTTTTTTTTGTTTTTTTTTTTCTTTTTTTGGTATCCTCTTCTTTTTCAGATTGTCTTCGCAGTTTTACAGACCTGGAAGAACTCGATGAGACAGAGCTGTATATGTGTCACAAATGCAAAAAGAAACAGAAGTCCACCAAAAAATTCTGGATTCAGAAACTACCAAAGGTTTGTATAAGCATGAAGAGTAACAGTGTGACAATATATTAAAGGAAGTAACAGCTCAACCCTTAGTAGACCTAACACCTAACCTTCCTATAGGCTGTAAATTCAACCTTTTCCTGTAATGGGAATGTTGGGTCTTTTTAACCCTGCAGGTGCTATGCTTACACTTGAAACGATTTCACTGGACAGCATATCTGAGAAACAAGGTTGATACGTATGTTGAGTTTCCCTTACGAGGTCTCGACATGAAATGCTACTTGTTAGAGGTATGAATCTTCACTGCAACTTTCTCTTGAAAGTTGTTCCATGATCTGTGTCTTTATTATAAATTATAGTAGGTGCTATTGAGATTTGAAGAGTTTTCTGTTTTTTGAACCACAGCCTGAAAACAGTGGCCCAGAAAGCTGCCTGTATGACCTTGCAGCTGTTGTTGTGCACCATGGTTCAGGGTGAGTACAAGAACTAAGCTTGCTTCTTGGCAGAGACCTCCCCAGTGAAGTACATGCAGAGTTTATGAAGGTTTTTCTGTCCTGAGTGAATGTATTTTTACTGGTGGAAAGATGCAGTAGCTTATAAACTTACATGGAACTCAGCTGAATTAACTTCTATACAGATGTTTCTGTGAATGCTCACTGTCAGTCTTTGAGGATAGTGACTGTAAGTGCGAGACAAAATGAAAATAGCCTATTTCCTCTAGGAGTGGACAACCCCTAAACCAACAGACTGAATCAAGGGGCATTTCAGAAGTTAATGCCTCGTTTTAAAATTCTTAGTACAAAGCAGAAGTATTTTTGACTCTTGCCTTTACGCCAAAAGAGTGCATGTGCATTTTTGGAACAACTGTAGATTTAAGATTGGCACAGTGAAAACCATTACCCTGTATTTACCTTTTATCCTACAGGAGTAAATGTTAGTAGGTGTACCACGAGACTGGCTAGTGTTCATACTTTGAAGTGACTGCATGTATTTTGTTTTTATCCTTTGCCCAGCTCTGGACAGTCTTACCAAGAACAACATTAGTAGGGGCAAGACAACTGTTTATCTTGAGAAAAAGATGTTATTTTTTTTTCGGCAATCACTCCATGGGTGTGAGCTGTGAAAGGAGTTTTCTGTAGGAAACCAAACCACATTAATCAAAACCTTGCTGAAACCTTAACTTAATTCAAATATACTAATGTAAAGTTCTATCCAGAAAGCCCCTTCTCTTGCTTTCTCAAGGGGAATGGTCTGGACTCTGAAAGATCTGGTTACTAAAGGCAGCACTTGTAACATCATCTGACTGGTGCTTCAAAATTATAGGAACACTGTATAGACAGCAGAGGAAATTTGGTCATGATTAGAATGTAATTAGATGGTTGGAAACATTGAGCATATGTTACAACATTGAGGCAAGCAAAAGCAGGCCTTGTCTTAGGGTTGCAGGGTAATGATAATTGACTGTGTTTGTATTTCTGCTGTGTTAAGATTCAAGAAATAATGGCTCCAAGATGTGTATTCATTTTTCAAGGTGAACTTGAAAAGTTTTCTTCTTGGGAATCTGGGAATAGATGTGCTGTGAGTGCTTTTGATTACATTTAGATTATATTTAGACTGTGTGTGTCTCAAGACCTAAATGGGGAAGGGTTCTGAAAATAAGAGCATAGTGAAGGTTCTATGCTAATGCTTCAATAATAACAGGTGATAGACTTGATTTTTATGTAGGCAAACAGTGTTGCAAGAAGCCATGCTTGCACAAAAACTATTGAATGCTAGTGAGTTCATACCAAAAAACTTCTCATTTCATCCCAGTAAGTGATTATTTTACTTAATACTTTAATTTGGAGAACTTTGAGCCCTACAGATTAAGAAGGGAAACATTTTACCAAGTGCTGTGGAGGGCTCTCAGTTCTTTTCTTCCTCTGTTCCTGGAAGTTTCTTAGACCTAATAGAAAATGCATCAGAGAATGAGGTGATCTGTCTCCTTCTGATTGTCCTTTCTTTTCTTTTCCTTCCTCCCCCTGCTGACAGTGTGGGCTCTGGACATTACACCGCATATACAGCTCACGAAGGCCGGTGGTTCCATTTTAACGACAGTACTGTAACTTTGACCGACGAGGAGACTGTGGTAAAGGCCAAGGCCTACATCCTCTTCTATGTGGAACGGCAAGCCAAACCTGGATCAGATAAACTTTAATACCTCCTTTTAGTTCTTACTTCTCAAGTCCACCGGACAAAACATTTCCATTTTTTCATAAATACTTGATCCAAGACTATTAATTCCATTGTGCACTTTTCAATTTCCTCTTGTGGGTTTTAGTTTTGTTGTGTCAATGGTAGCATTTGACTTACTGAACTTGGACACAAATCAAGGGTTTTTTTCCTAGTTATACCAGAAAACCTCAGCAGATTTGGATTTGCTGCTTTAGTTATGATAACTCAATTTTTATATATATAGTTTCATGAAATACTTAGTTATTTGACTTTTTTTTATATTAATGTTTTCAGTTCTCATTTTCTAAAGGCACATTTACATCAGCTTTCTGTCCTCCTTACAAGCAAGATAAATGTGCTTCTGATTATGAAAAGCAATACACCTTAATGCTGTTCTCACAACTCTTACATAGATATGATTTAATCTCTTTAAATCAAGGATTGTTTGCACATACTAGTTTCCCTTGTGCAAGAAACTAAACAGTGACTTCTGACAATCATTCTTTTGTCTGCAGAAGAGAGGAGATGCGGCATCAGGTAATTGCTGCTATATTGGTGTGTATGCAAGGCTGCTGACTTTCAGGAATCATTGTAAATAAACAGGTGGTTCAATTGTATCAATACTACAGTTGAATTAAATTATTTCTCACATATGCTGTACTCTCCCCACCCCCTTTCAAATTAAAAAAAAAAAACCCAAAACAAACCCAAACTTAAAATACATACATGTCTAAATTGTGTTGATATTTATGGTTTTTTTTTTTTTTTGAACGGAGCCAGAATTGCCTTACGTATCTCTTGTTTTAGATTGTCATCCTGAAATTCAATTATGAACCCTTATTTGCTTGAAAACTTGAAGACTTCCTGGCAGTGGGACCCTGGCCTGCCTTCCTGGTGGGAATTGTTAGGGGGTTGTGAGAACAGTCTTAGGTCTAAATGTAGCTCCTGTCCACTAAGTGCCTGCAGTTCCTTTTAAACTGAATGGTGTTTGAGATACTTTGCGTGACAGTGTCAGGGTAGATGCCACCTGAAAGGCTGATGCTCAGTTTCACAGCATAGCCTGCTGAGACTGCTTGTTGACTGGAGCAGACTTTGGTAGCTGTAGGAATGATGTATTGGCCCAGTGGGGGAATCTTTATTTACTGTCTTTAGATGAACACTGGATGTGTGACACAATTTCTGAATCTTGTCTGTGTAATGGAGAAACACTTTTCTTAAAAAAAAGGGGGGAAAAAAAAAAAATTTGAATTTTAGCTGTACTGCTCTTCTGGGGAGTGGAAGTCAGCTAATTGGATTTTTAAAAAGGCGGACAGAAAGCCCAATATTGCAAAAGCCAGAAGTCCCCAAAACCCTGAAATCTGACAAATGCTGTATTTCAGTTCTTTTGCCGCAGCGCATCCTTTCTAGGTAGGCACTATGTGCCTAGCAAGGAACTGAATGCTCCTAAAAATCTCAAAAGCAGGGTACTAAGAGTAGAATTTATTTAATGTAGGTGCACACAATCAAACAGCGCCTTTTTAGTTGTGGTAACAGTAAAATGTAGTTGTCTGAAAACACACAAGGACTCAAGTGAAATGCTATTACCCTTTCTAGTTAGTGCTTCTGAAAGACATGGTAGTATACAGTAAAAATTTCCCTACAGGTTGTACCCCATACGTCAAGCCCGTGCACACAGAGTATGCTATCTGTACACTGACCAGTATAAACAGAAGTTACAAACAGATGTTTTTTTGTAATGTCATTCTTTTTTCACAGCATGTTAAAACAGGAGAGAGAGAGAAAAATTGGCTTAATATAAAACTGCAGAAAGCATTCAGCATTGCTAATGGTGTATGAATATGTAAACTGTACACTAGTTAAAACCTATCTGCCCTTAAGTGACATATATAAGGATGTCGTCTTCTACTTGAGCAATAAATAGAACTACTCATTGCTTTAAATTGTAGATGGTTTGTCACCTATCATTTCTCTGCTTCTTGCAGCCAGAGCCTTTCTTCTAAACAGAATAGGTAGCTGTTACCTTTTTCTGCCTGTATAAATGATACTTGACAGCCTTCATTGGTGTGCGGGGAAAGTGAAGTATCTTACCACCTTATTACGCTGAAGGGCAGCCTTACTGCTCGGTTAGCTGGGGAGTTGAGTCCCAGCTATAGCTGCATTCTACTTGGATTGCATCGCTTGAGTATTTTTGAAAATACAAAGCTTGAAGTACACAGGTAGCGATAGGCCAGAAGCAGTGTTCTCGCAAACCAGTGATGTAAATGTGCCTTTCTCTATTTTTAGAATCTTAAATTTGTAATCTTCAGCAACATTCACTTATTTTAAGCACCTTCTTACTTCCACAGTTAATTTTTTGGGTCAGAATTCTGTTCTCACTTCAGTATTTCCTTTCGGTAACATTTGCTTTGTAACATTAATGTCTTGGGCAAAGGTATCTATCCAGCATGGTCTGAGACACAGCCATGGGAACACAACGCAGTCATGTCAGGCCTGTTCTTGCAGCAGATGGTGATAAGGACTCACCCATATGCTTTGCTGGAACAAGTACACTGTAAATCCTTCCCTAGTTTGACTTTCTCCCACTGCAAACCCAGATAGACAGTATGAACAGTTTGTTGTGGCAACACAAGTATTTCTCTTCCTGGTGGAGAACTTTGCTTATCCACTGTATTCTATTCAGTGTGGTGTCAGAAGAAAAAAAAAAAAAAGTAACTGAGCACTGAACCAGCAACATATACTGCACCTGGCCTAGTATTACATTTTTAACCTTACTTGTATAGTCTATATTTATCTACTAGCTTGGGGTGGGGGGAGGGGGGATATCCCATTTCATTTAAGCCAAATGTTTCTTTTTCTACTTACTGCTGATATTAGTACACTCTAACTGGCAAGAATTTATTTTTTTTTTCTCTCTTGTGACTGCTCTTCAAGCAATGACAGCTGTCTATGGTTGAAAGACTTGCATATTTTTCACCAAAATTTGTCTGATTGAGGTTGTCCTTTTGCTAATTATTGTAAGCCACGTGTACAACTGGAGACAAGATTTAAGTAAAACAGAATTGAAAAACGTCCAGCTCTCAGAATACTTCTGCTTTAGTGTCTTGTGTAGCAAGCTGTGGAGTGTGCAGCATAAGGCACTTAGAAACAGAGCTCCTTCTCACGGTATAGTGAGAAGATGCTTTCCAGATGGTAACAAATGGCAGTGTATGAAGAGTTTAAAACTGTCAGATGGGCAGGGACAGTGGACTTGTATCAAAAGCAGGAGGCCATTTAGAAGGATTTTACTAAATCAATGGAAAGCATAACATGTGGTGGTCGAAAGTTTTCCCCGTGTTTCCTTACTGATATGTCTGTGTCTTACGGATGAGGTAATCAGCACCTTGAAAATTGATTCCAGTGTGCTTTAGGATATCCTCAAGTACTGTAGTATGCCATAGTTGTAATTGTTTACCATTAAAATCTAGTGTGTAATTTTCAGTGAGGATTACTGACTGTGCTCATCTTGTGTGTTTCTGGAGCATTTTGAGGTTGAATGTGAATTATGTCATTCACAGAGTGTGTTTATGAAAAATGTGCCATTAAAGTGTCTCCTTTCCTTAGAAAATGAAGTTCCTCTTGTCCTTCTACAGGCTTGCAGAACATGATTAGTGTGAATCTGTTGAATACAGAGCATTTTACCTTGTACTGGGGAAAGCAAAATAAAGCACATGAAAGTGTTCCCATTGTTTTAACACCTCTACCAAAACTCAGCAGTCTGAAACCCAAAGCCAATCTTCTGCTCAGAAACACAAAATCTGGGAGGTGGGCAGAGCTTATGCCCTGCAGCTGTAGCTATGTCTCACCCCCCTCATCACAAGAACTTTGATAAAATGCTTCCTTAAAAGGTATTTCTAGCAAAGTCAAATGCTGCTATTCTTACATGCCTATTCCATTTCCATGTAGAAACAGAAGAGGCATATGCATGTGTGCTTCTTTCTTTTCCTTTCTCTGTGCTTAGCTTCCACACAAGTGGATTGCCAAAAATAAATGCCGTTCCACAACCATATATGTGCAACAGCCCTCTGGTGATTCTGAGCATACTCTGGCACTGCTCTTATTCCACAAGGCCAGAAGACTCTCTTCTTTCTCACGTGCTCTGAGGGGCTATGCATCTAACCCAGCTGAATTGGGAATGCCTTTTGCATCTATTCTCTTTTCTGGACAAAAATAGTAGGAAAAGTTTAGCACAAACATGTCACAAGTTGCTAGAAGTGTTTCAGGATCCTTTACTGTGGCGTCAGTTGAACTTTCATTCTCCAGTGGAACTAAAGAAGGATAATTTTCTCCTGGGACCTGCTTTAAAATACTTATCCATCTGCTGGTATTCAGAGAGAGTCAAGGTGTGTAACATTGAGGACTGGATGAAAAACAATCTCCAGAAAGACTTCTGTAACAGGCATGAAAACACTGTCAGTGACTTTTTACTGGAAGTTTGCAACAGGTATGTTCTTTGGGTGTGAAACTACATCTACTGTAAGGGTTAACTATAGTGGCAATAGTATATACTTCTTACTGACTTTCCTTAAGCCTATATTTTCCTTTTTTTTTTTTTTTTTTTAAAAGAATGAGTAATGCATAGGGGAAAGTTCAACACTGCCTACTAAATTGCTGCTTAACAGAAACGTACTGTTCTGGCACTGCAATGCACTGCCCTGTAGGGAGAGGCTAGAGGAAAGACATGATTTTCAAATAGTGAAGATAGGTCATAACAAAACCAAGTTCCTTAAACGTAATGTTACTAAACAAATTTGTTTCATTCTAAGAAGCATTGCTTTTATACTGAAATGTAACCCTATATCTAAGCATTTTAGGAACTACAATAAAGTAAAAGAAATACCACTATAGAAAAGCAGCTCTAGATGTACATCATTGCTTACAACAGCTTTACTGCTATAAAGTAGCTCTAAGAAAAAAAGTTAAATTACCTTAAGGGTTAGCTCTGCCCTCTTTTCCCCCTGTGTTTAACACCTGAGGCTGGCTGTGGTCCTATATGAGAGCTGAAAGGGGCATGTCAGTGCCTGTCCTGAAATGGCACACCTCTGTGCCACAGCCCGTCCTCAGCTTTGTGCCACAACACAGGAGACAAAATGTTCCATCTGGAAGTAACAATTTAAAAAAACCCTCACAACAAATTGCAGGATACTGACAGGACACTGGTGAGAACCAGCAACAGTGCAATCTCAAAACAAGGACTGAAATGTAAGTTCAAAAGAATATTACATTGCATATACAAAATTTCAGCAGTAACTGTTTTAGATCAAGTGATAAAAAATCTGGAATAAGTAGCAAAGTATCATTAGAACACAACTCTGTCCCTACAAAGGACAGTGTAGGAATAAGTATTCTCTCATTTTGGCACTGGAAATTTCTACTACTGGAAATTTCTACTACTGGAATTTCTACCATGAAGACATGCTTAACTATTTCCATTTTTTTGCCCTCACAAATTATGATTCAGAAAGAGGATGCAAGACCATGGCTCTGCAGAAGTAGTTTGTCGTTCTTGTTGCTAGACAAAACTCACAGCAAAGGCTGGGTATTAAGCAATATCAAAGTCCATAAAAATTCAGCAACTGCCTTCCAAGCCTCACATGGCTTTGTTTGTGCAAGTTAAACCATATTTTATAAATACCAGTTTATATTGCCACTCCCCTCCCAGGTCATCCATTATAGCCTTCCTAAGGTAAGTTTCCCACCTTTTTCTTCCAGCAACCCAGAGAAAGCATTTCCATCTACAAAATTCCTAGCGTTCTGTGCAAACAAAAATGCTAATTAAATACACAGCTTGGAATTCCCACAGTTTGGAATACTTTGTTGACAAACCCACAAGGCAAGTTGGAGCCATTGACCTTGCCTGCTTTCAACCATTTATTTTTCTAACTCTTCAGAAGTATAAAGGGAAAGAGGGGGAAAAAGATCATACAGCTGACTACCTCCCTTTAGCCCCTGTGCTTAGAAGGTGAAGCCACACAGCAGCAAAGGGTGTGGATGGGGTGTAGAGAAAGAGGAGTGTACTATGGACCAGTTTTTAAAGACAGAAGAACATGCTGCAGGGACAGTGGACCCCCTTGTTTGCCCCCATTGCTACTGTACACCTAAAATCCTGATTGATAGAGGCTGTAAAGCACAACTCTTGATACGGAAGTGCTTACAGACACCTTACAATTCTTACAGGATGGAGGAAGGCTAATCGTTTCATCCACAAGTCTCACAAAAATCAACATTAGCTTTGCAGTAAACACATTTCCCTGGAACAGCAGTCTAAAGATGTCCTGTGCTAATAGAGAAACTTGATGCTGCATCTAGATGCAAATGATGGATGGAAAGCTGAACTGCTGCTCCCTGGAGAAGGGTGTAAGGCAGAAGTCAGACAGTACAAAAGGCTTTACCAGCTGGTGCTCAAGGGTCCTTGCAAAAACAACTGGTGACTGGTCAGCACAACAGCTAGTATTAGCTGGTCTGCTTTGCTTTTCCACACAATGACAGTATAAGCCATCAACACGCTGCCTTGGAACAGGCCTTTTCTGTACTTGTCCAGGTCTACCCAAGCAACCAAAAGGAAAGATTTTTTTTTAATTCTTTTTTTTTAATCTGCTGCATTACTGCTTAACAGTAGAGTTCTTAACAGTTTCAGTGATCTGAAGGAAGGTTTAAGAGTTACGTGGAGTTCAAACATCAACACTTTTGAGGTAGTAGCTGGCACCTATTCAGTAAATCCAAGGAGCTGAAATACAGCCACTCATCTCCATAAAATAAAAAATAGCAATGTCTTACTTGCCCATGCGCAGCATGTCCACACAGCAGCCTCTTCACTCAACTGTCCAAAAAGTCATCCTGACTTGGACCTCATCTCTACTGGCTATTCATTTGCAGTGCTTGGAGAAGTGCAGCACCATGGAACTCCTTCAGAGAAAAGTAATGCAGCTGCAGTGTAAATAGGCATCCGAGTTCCCTTCTCCACTATGCCAACTGAGCTAGAGTTGTTGCTACCAACAGAAAAAGGTTTTGCAATTAGTAAAGCTGAGCATTAAGATCTACATATGCATTCTACTCAGCATTCTTACCCCTCCTGATGGTAGAGGGGGTATTTTTCTAACTTTCATATTGATTCTGGAAAATACTAGCTTCTCCAAGCTGTATTACTTATTTTTCCTCTCATCTCACCTGTAACAATCTTTCAGATGTCCAAACCTGCTATCTCTGACCCTCTCTGGATGTGGCCATGTTACAGACGACTGCATCTTGCTGCTCCTTGTGAACTGCCCAAATCTCAAGACACTCAAACTGGAAAACTGTGTGCGTATCACTGACAAGACACTAGAAGCAGTGACCCTCTATGGAGGATCACTGCAAATGCTCCACGTGGATTTCTGCCGGAACATAACACAAACTGGTCTAGAGCGAGTCAGGGAAAAATGTCCATTGGTAATGCTTAAAGCAGAGAGAAGTGCTAACATGATTCCAGATAGTAAGCCAGAAAACAAGCTGATGCTTGAAAAACCATCAAGAAAACGGTTTCAGCTTTAAGTGCAACAAATTTTATAAACTCGGTGTGGGTATTTTACTTCGCTTCTACTCTTGGGTTGTACTGCTTCAATGAACTGTGGCTAATATCCTGCATTCTATTTTAAGTACAAACACATGTTTGATAAAGGCTGTAAGGCTGAACTAGGAAAAGCTGTGCATCTCCACCCTGACAGTGTTAAGAACCTGTTTGCTTTCTGTTGTCCCCTGAAACTGCTGTCACAAAATGCTAGATTTAATTAAGGCTGAAAACTACAATTTTGATACCCTCTTGTCATAGGTAAGTGGAATGCACCTCACTCAGAAGAAAGAAGCAGCAGTATGTCGAAGTGAAATAGTAATCTGTCATAGTTGAAGAAATTCAGAATTTGACTCCTAGAGAATCACATAATATATACGATCCTGCCCATTCTTGCTGGCTCTGCAGCTAAACTTGCACTTACCTTAAATCTCGCTCTCATTCAGTACAATCCACTGAAGAACTTTAGATTTACAAAAAGTGAAAGATGGTTAAATCTGGCTATCGATAATTAGTTTCCTCTAGAGGACCAGATGTCCATTCTGCTTAGACAACAAAACCAGAAGGCTGCAAACAGACCAGCTTGACAAACTACGGATCCTGAGTAGTTCCAGCTTAAATCACAATGAAGTCCACAGCAGTTAAGATTTAATTTTAAATTAAAACCTTACAGAGTAGGAGTATCTGAGTGTCTGGCCTTAAAATTAAAGCAAATTTAGAATGATTAACTTGTAGAAGTACTGTTCTGTTCCATTACATAACAATTATTCAAGACTTTGTCACTACAGCAATCTAAGTGCATATACCACAGTAAGCCTGTTTCTGATTTAAATGCGGGGCTCTGCAATTGTTGATAATCTGGTAATGCACTGGCAACAGAACACTGAAGAAATCTAGTTAAAAACACAAGAACTCGAACCTGCATCACTGGAACTGAAGTATACCAAGACTATCGTGGTTTAAAATAATCACAGCTTTGCAGACTTGCGTGCATTTTAATCTTTCATATAATGGAATACTGCAAGAGCTTTTCCCGTAAGGAGCTGAATTTGACATCTTAAATTGTTTAGCAAACCACTACAGGTTGTCACAAATATCTAACACCATACATGTTTTTCTTTAGAGAACAGCATGACTGTAGTACCTCTCCAAAACAAAAAGAATGTGTGAAATTACTTAGAAATAACTGATTTTATTTTCCAATTTCTTGCTTTTTACAACACTGTTGCTCCTTTTATTAAAACTGTATGTCATAAAGGAGAACTTGGTTCTGATGCTTCAGGTAGTCTTCAAAGATTTATTTCAACTGATATATTGTCTTTCATTCGTATTTGAACAGAAAGAAAGGACACATGCCATCAAAATTCTACTTGAAGTGTATGTTTACTGCAAGAGTAGTACTATAAAATTGTATTTCCAATTGTTTTATCTAGGAAGGTAAGTTTCAAAGAATCTCAGCAGAAATATTTTTATAGACTACACTCCTGGGGCTTATTCATTCCTCTGTAAGAAGTGATGACCTAGCCATGAACTCCTGAAAACATTCCTTACGTGGTAAATCAAAAATGCAAAAAGGGCTTTATACTCTCAACATAAGTGAATAGAGTTACTCCTCATTTCCATCCCAGTTAATTGCTCCATGGGTATCCTTTGGTACTCTCTAGTTTCGCTCAGGTAAGAAATACATAACAGCATTACAGGAACTTAGTGAAACAGAGCTGAGATTGTATTACAGATACTCAATATCAATATACACATATTGAGTATCTGTAAGAAACACTCACCCAGAAGACAAAAGCATAATTTCAGTAATTTCATAACTTAAGAGATATTTAAGGGCATGACACTATAATATTCTGGTATCTCATTAACTCATTCCTAAAATTTCAGTAGGACCCCTATGCATTATAAAGTAAGGAGCAAAACTGGAAGCACAGAAAAGGACAAACCAGCAATCCTAAAAGAGCATTCACAACTTAGAAAGGAGATTGCTGGGCTGAACAACTTACTGTGATGTGGAAATTGATATGCTGACAGAACTCTTACCTTGGATACACGACTGGTGAAAACCCACCAGTTTCACATATTGCTGACAAGCCAAAACAAGATCTAGAGTCAGTCCCCTTAGTAACCAAAGACCTTCTCTCAATGCCAGATCTCTAAGCACTTTGTGATGAAAGATTCTTCTCTGTAGACGTTAACACCTAACAGATTTTCAAGTAGCTACAGGATGTAAAAGCAGGTTTGCATCTGTCTGCATATTATTTGTGCCTTCTTGCGTATTTTCTACCAGGACTGTTTTGAGGGTGGTTGGGGCATTGGTCCTGTGTATGTGGTGGTTTTTTTTTTACTTTACAGGGCTAAAAAGGGCCTTGGAACACTCCCACTTCGTTTCTTTTCCCATTTGTGTACAAATGCTCAGTCATGCCACTTTGATCTTCACCTCCTTGAGTGGGGATATTTGTTCATGACATGATAAAATGTGAACACAGTTGTGTTGATAAAATTTTTCAGAATTGATAATTTTCCAATTTCAAAATTAGCATATAAATTACTACATTTTACTTAAGGTATTATGTAAAGACAGAAGCATGTTAACAGTTTTCTTTAGTTCCAAGCCATTTGAGTTCTGTCAAAGTTCTCTTAACATTACTGAAATGTTTTTTTACTCTTCAGAGACTCTTATCTATCTTACCACACATGGAAGGAGGAAGTCTTGTTATCTATCCTTTTATAAAAGTACTAAAAAAAAAGGTGACATAAACCAAGATGCTTACTTGAAAGCTGCAGCAGGTTGTCAGATGTGTGTGACAAACAAGACTTTGTTATCAAAAGTCTGTGCCTTTTCCTACACTATAAGGGAAAAGTAGTATCCAAAAGACCTTTCAGATTTCTGTTAACACAGTGCAGCTTGGCAATAAGGTAAAAGAACTTTAAATGAAGTCCTGCAGCACGGTAAAATTGCTTGCTTAACAGCAGTTGTATTTTTTTGGCATTAAACTTCATCAACCAAAGGGACTAAATGACAGGTCTAAATCAAACTTCCAAACCTAACCCAATCACTTGTTCACCTCCTCTCTGGAGAATACTACTGTTCAAGAATACGTTCTGCTCTTACTGGTCCTCTCTAAGCATGAGACATGCATTCCACATACCACTACATTCCAGCTCTGTCAGGTGGACCAACACTACTACAACTAGCTCAAGAAAAAGTGAGGTTTGACTCAGTTAAACTTGCCTACCACTAGTCTCAGGGACTGCCTGTTCATCTTCCCTCTGCTGTAGTGTACCTACCTGTTTCAAAGAGCTATCCAGCTCTGATAGCCTGATAGCCCAAAAGGCTAGGGATGTACTTCTCAGGTGGAAAAGAAAAACAATAAATATACAAAACAGGGATTGGAAATATGAGGTAGTAGAGAACAAATTTTCTAATCCCAGGGTAAAAACAGGGTATGAAACAGAAATTATGGGCTTCAAAAAGAAACAATCTTATAAACCAGAGAGAGAAAGTGCTTCTTGAGAGTTATTTGAGGTGTAAGGAAAAGGTTAGGTACTATTCACATACAGCAAAAAATAAGCAGCAGCAAATAGTAGTCATGTTCAACAAGAGCCACACACTTTTGGCATCTAAGTGCTCTCCTACAGAATACCTACCCAGGACATTACTTTAGTGGCTAAAGTTTCTCAAGTTGTTTTTCTCTAGTTATGTTTAGAACTTAACACTTGTAAGCTTACTGTGCCTCCATATCTCATATTAATTTGAAATGGATCTAGAGAAACACAGTCACACACCTGCTGCTACCTCTGATACGCATTTGTTACCACCAATAGTCCCTGCTTCAGTGTCCCATCCAATCCTGAAAGGTATGTGAGGTATGATGTTTGGAAATTGCTTGCAGTTTACTTTGCTACAGCCAACTGCCTAGCTCAACAATGCTGCCACCAGAAGGTTTGTTACAAGACCAAGTTGCATATTTTTTCTTTAAATAACTGCATATATGACCTCCTTACACTACAGAACCCTTTCTACACAGAGAGGTTTGCATACATAAAATACCCTTAAACTGACATAAAAGTCAGAACTTTCACATGGTCTCCAATAGCATGACGTAATTAGTGTTGGATAATTCTATGTCTTTGTATGCAATTATGTATAGGCAGCATTATGCAAGAAACTTGAACAGCGTTCCAGTCTCACTCAGATGCCTGAGCAACAGAAAAATGTCAATCAGCAGGTTAAAAGGAATGTATGCACAATGTAATCATGGTGAAAACAAACACTACGATAAAACAAAAATAATTGAAGTGCTTGATACTTTTAATGACGCTGACAGAATTCAAAGGACAAGCACAATCAATCAATTAAGTCTCAATTAAAGTAATCAAGCACAATGCTTTAATCAACATCAATATTTACCAATGTCGACACCCTCTTTCACTTTACTGCAAACTGCCTCCAAAAATACCCTCATTATCCAATAAGTCAAATGCATAGTCCATACAAAACTGTAATTTTTTAGGCACAGTTCTATTATTTTCTGTGCCTGATTGAAACAGACTGACAAATTATTAGCACTAATTCAGACACATAAAGGAAGTCTAGTAGGCAATAATACAGAACTTTATATATAAACTTAGACCATGATGTGAAAATACTCCCCTGCAACATAGGACACTGCAATGATAGGGCATTGAAATCACAGTCTAGTTTGGAACCATTAATACATAATGAAGCAGGATAAGCCTACGTGATTTCAGAGCCCTGAGTCCCTCCTCCCAAAACGTTCCTCTAGATGTTTCATGTTGCAGTCTGGTTCTTGGTGGCAAGAACCTTCTTGGTTCAAGAACCTTCTGACTTTTTCATGAGCCAACTAGTCCTAATGGAAAGAACTTTGCAGATCTGGGTTTTACCTGGCAAATCCTTACAGCTTATCAAGTCATCCCTTTGACCACTGTCAGCTGGCAGTTTAATCTCGTACAAATGGGAAGTTTCTCTATCAATCCCTGCTAACATACAACAGTCGCACAACTTTCTGCCCTCTTCTCCAGACTCAGCTGGACCAGTTCTGTCCCAGGTGAGAATAAGTTAATCAGTGTTCTTGCTAGCCCTCAGGCCCCACTCTATCCTTACCAAGTTGTTCAGTGAGAGTGAGGAGGGAAAAGCCAGATCAGAGAAGCAGTGACTCACTTGGGGACAGACTTTACCCTTTTCCTCAGCCCCAGTAAATCCTGCTCCTGAACACCGAGCAGCATTTGTAGTTTTGACACAGATCATATTTTTGCTGGAGACACTGGGGAATTATCTATGCTTCAGCACTTAATCTTAAGACACAGAACAAAAATTTCTTCATACAGTACATTACTGTCCTAACCAAACAGGAACGTTACAGTGTAAGCCACACCATGCTGGTCATAATACAATTACAGCTGCAACAACATGAGACCAAACACATGATATTTATTAAAACCAAAGGCATAAATCAGAATGGATAAAAAAAAACATGGCCTCCACTGATATCCTGTCCCTTTTATTCTAAAATGTTTTGTACTCTGATCAGGCATCAAACTACATCAATCTGTATATTTTTATTTTTTTTTAATTTTTTTTTTGGACAGAGGATTTAAAGGTTTCTAAGTCACAGTGGCAGTTTGTTATTACTGTCAACTACTACTCTAGAGAAGAGAAATGTTTAAATGAAAAACAGGAAGGAACCAAGTACAATGTTAATTTGTATTGAAGTACGAGAAATAAATAGTGCTATACCTGAAAAAGCAAGTACCTCAATGACATTAATAATACAGAGCACAGTACTACTTCACATTTGTGGAAGATTTTAAGATGTTTCAAATGTCACGTCCTGTCTGAACACTGTAATGCTATAATTTCCTGAGACAATATAAAATTATGAAGACTGAGTAAACGAATTACAGTTCACAAACGCATACAAGCAAACGATTCTTGAATTTGCTTTATTTTTCTCTGCATAAGGAACCCTGAACAGGCAATTCAAATTAAAACAAAATAAATACGTGAATATCCATGTAAAACTGTCCTTGCTAATGAACAATTATACACAATGTACAACTCTTCATGTTCATTGGGAGAGCTTACAAATGTACTATTCCCAACAAAAATGCACCAAAATGTCTCCATGCAAACTTACCAAAAAAAAGGAGAAAAAACTAACTGATCATACTTTTTTGTTTTCATTTTCTTTTTTTTTACAATCACAAAAAAAAAAATTAAAAAAAAAAAAATCTACATTTTTGTTACATTTAGAGTAACTAAAATGTGGCCACTGTCAATTAACATCTGGTTTTATGCTTCTAAAACATCTACAATTACTGTAAAATTATGTCAACAATGAATTTGACTTAGGGCACTAAGTAGTAAAAGGAAGATGGTTTTGTTCACAGAATGTTAATAATCTGTGTCTGAGCCCTCTGCATTGTCCACGTTCCGTGAGAGCATATAATTGTCCATATCTATAGACCTGCAATTATTGATTGCATAGCGCAAACGCTCTGCCATGATTAGTTGACTGGAGTAAGGTGGGAGCCTCAGTTGAAAGAAACAAGTCTGTGAGGTAGGCAAGCTGTCGTAAGGCTGTTGAAATGGATAAAAGGTGGGACACTGTTAAGTTCCGAATGAAGCAAAATATGCAACATATCCATTATTTCATTGCTCCCTCCTATCCTCGCCTCTATCAGCATCTTCACATTCTATCTCAAAACTCCTTCTAAGGAGAGTAGCCTCCCTTGTTCATATCATTTGTTTCATTCTTAAGCATGAGGAAAACTACCATATCATCTGCTCTGCAATTAATTAAACCCACTCATGAAATTCAAGTATTTGAAAAGTTGATCTCACTACAATTTGGCAGTCCCCTGGGCAATACCAAGCAACATTCAAATTACACACCGTAGTGTGCTTAACATGAAGTAATTTGAGAGACTCCCAACAAAAAAATGACAGTCAAGCCACTGTTATCCTCGATTTTACAAACTCTTCTGATTCATTTAGTTCACAGAGAATGTGCTTTCACCGCACAAAACCCCAAAGTGATGCCAAACGAAGGTAATCTTTTATGTAAGGTAATATAATGTAAACTCATTACAGTGGTTTTAAGATGTTTTAAGAACTCTTAGTTCACTAATGGTCATATGTTGACACAGATTTAAAACTTTTTTATAAAAGGACAAAACATCAAAAGAAAAATGGATTGGGCAGAAAATTACTGTGACCAAGTTACAATTTAAGAAGGTTTGTTTCTTGGGCAAGAAGCACAAGACCTCCAATCATATAATTATAGTAAATGTGCCAAATGAATTAAGATGCAATTCATACACTGTATGTCCTTCTACACAATTAATATGTTTGGTTTTCCCATACTTTCTCTGTAAATTTGCAAGTATGGTAATGCATGTCCTTTTAGCAAAGGACAGATTATACTAGACAGGAATAAGAAAAAACCCCAGCCCCCCCCCCAAAAAAAATGAAAACAATATCTTACCCTATCAACCTTCATTATTTGAAATCGCTGAGAGATATCAGCTGTGTTGGCTGGCAATCGAGATCTTCCTGACACAAACCTCATGAAAAGGACTCTCTCCTCATTTGAAAATTCTTCAAGGGTGTGCCAGAACCACTGTACTAGCTGATGCTGCTCATCAACCTCTCTGTATCGCACAACTTTCTTCAGAACTTCAACTGATATTTCTGGCATTCCACAGACCATTTGCTCCAACTGCTTGGCAGTCAGAAGAGACAACAAAGGAACTGGAACAATCCATGACATTCCTTCTCTTACAGCAGCCACCTAATGTCCCCAAAAGAAGATACATTTGAAGTGCAATTGGTTTACCTCTGCCACTTGCTCTACCATACAAATGCAAAAGTAACACATCAGGATAAAGAGATAGAACTACAGAACATCTGCCAAGTACAACCTCCCACGGGTGCATCTCCTGTAAGGGCTATATCCTCCCTCAAAATCCAGTAGAATACAGAATTACAGGTCTTTTTAACTGTAACTGCACATTAAAGAATATGTTCTGATACAACAGAGAAGAACTTGAAGTGCAAGATCACAGCACAAATAATGATGGCTAAACCAAAAAACCCCATGTAACTACAATACATTTGAGCTAGAACAAAGTCATATTTAAAAGAAGTCTGTACTTGTTCTAGAAGGCTTAGGATTTGGTACCCCTGATGAGAAAGTTACTTTTCAATGCAGATAATATCATGCATGCATCTATATCTTCACAAAAAGGAAATTTCCTAGCATGCAAGTATTATTATACTGCTTTCACAAGCTTCAATATACAAATGAGAAAATAAACAAAAGCATGCAAATAAGTAACACATCTCAAAACATATAATGAAGTACTTGTAGTTTCTGTGTTAAAACAGAAGAGAAATAGCTTTAAACGAAAGTTTGTCAGTAATATTTACTTTAGCTGGTCTCTGTGTAGCTATAATGTCTAATTACAATACACAGCATGCACAGTTGCAGGTTATTTTCTCCAATGGGGTTGACAGTTGCAGTGGGGCTGAAAGACAATTTCTGACTTCTAATGTTCTTTTCTCAACTGAGCAATTACTAAGAAAAAGTGGAATAATCTAAAACAAAACCCCAAAAGTCTGTGGGTGAGAAAAAGCCACAGCAACCCAGGCAAGATGCAGAAATCCAATCTGTTCTTACTCCCTAATAAACTGTAATGGAAACTTGCATACATCAAAACCACTGTTGATATTAACAATGGAAATAGGGTCACAAGAAGATTCTTACCTGACGGTCCATTTCATGGAGTCTGTACTCAATTGCCCTCTCCACATATTCTTTCCTGTTTGAAAAGGTAAGTGGGATACTGTTCCCTCCAGGGATTATGGGAACCATTTTACCATCAGCACTTTGGCCAACAAAAGAATCTAAAGGAATCATCTGTTATGAAAAACAGGAACAGTACGTTAAGTGTAAGTCACTCTAGTGATCTAAGTCACACAGAACTATAAGATCACTAACTATTCCAAATGCATACTAAGTGCTTGTTATCCCAATAATGGAGCCATTGAATTTATATAACTGAAGTTAAGGTCAATTTGATAAAAGTAACCACTTTCAGAATAAACCTAAAAGCTCCAAAATCTTACCTCATGGAAATTTTCTTCCGTAATCCCACTGTCTTCAATGTGAAGAATGCTGTTGAGGGTCTGCACATAGAGCAGATCTACCTCCTCCAAATCCTCCAAGATGAGTGGGATACAACAAAGTTGCTTCCAGACCATTGGAGCCAAGTGAAGATCTAATGGCTTTTTTGTACGAATAGCTACACCCATGAGAATGCCCAAGAACTTAAACTGCATCAGATGTTCATCTAAACATGCTGAAGGGTTAAACAGAAACCTGAAAGAAAAAAGATTTGGTGAAAATACTCTAGTATCACTTCTATGCTACTTCATTAGAAGTAAAAGACAAAACCTTTCTAAGCATGGCACAGTAACTGTCAACACAATTTTCAGCAAGGGATGTCCAGATTAGAAGATTATTTTTATCTTTAGCTGTTAAAATAATGGAGGCCAAGAGGCAGAACTAATCCTGACCACAAAGGATGTTACTTGATTCTTGATGGTACTCTAAATTTTGCCATTAATACAGCAAATTCACACTAAAACTGTGCCCTCTCCTCCATAATAAAGTAAAATCACCACCTGAAGGAAAAAAATATAGTAGGGACATTTATAAAATGTCATTATAAAACAGTTAATAAAAGATTTTAATTTTCACTCACTAACATCTGCAAAAAAATCAAATCCTAGACAACTTACCTATCCCTATTATAGCCTACTTCAGCTGTAGCATTTGGGGAAGGAATAAGCAGGTCTACTATTCCAGTTTCCAGTTCCTTAAAAATCAACAATAGAAGAGCCTTCTTAAACACAAGGATATTAAACCCATTACATAATATTATGACATTACAGCTTTACAAGACAGAATACAGTCATGATTACCTCTTACAAATTAATGAGAAACAAGAAAGTAAACATGGTAGAGATGATTTTTAGTCATAAAACCATGTTTATTTTAGACTTGCTCTTACTTCAGACTACAATGGTTATTTTACTGTGGGTGCTCTGTGATACATTCCTGGTACCTGTTTCAGAAATAATCAGAAGTCTTACATACATACCCCTGACCAGTGCAGCTTTTTCAAGAACCAAAAATGAAGCAATTTTCTCATGAGCTCTTCTCTGAACCTCCATATTTAATGTAAACTCTCTAGGAAAGAACCCCCAAAACCACTGAATCAACACTACTCTACTCTTATATGCCTCAGAAAATACAATACTAAATGGATTTCTTTAGTTTCTTCCATGCTGTATTCTAATTCTAACTCTAATGTCAGCTCCAGCATTATCCATAGCTGTTGCCCTGTCACAGGCTAAGCAGATATACTAATTATCCTCACTAATCCTCCTTCTTTGGGTTTTGAGGCTCCTGGAAGGTTAAGGAACCAAACTTCTCCAGCAAGCATTGCCTTGAATCGTCCTCCTGGCTACAATCATAATTGTGTCACAGGGCTGAGACACATCTTTAAAACTATGAGCAGTACACATTAGCATTGACCGGCTTTGCCTTCATTCTGGTAGGCTTCAGTTTCCAGAGGAATGTGAAAACAGCAACAATAACCCAGTGACACACAGACAAAAACGTGCACTTTGTTGTCATCTTTCCAGCACCGAATCTGAGGTGTTTCTGTATTGTATGAGTAGAATGTACTTTAATCATAGAATGCAGTACAACTTCTCTTATAGAAGGTACTGGCTGCACAGAATTGGGGGGGGACTGCAAAATGCTCAAGAGGCCTACTGTAATATAGTGTGGCCTTATGGCATCTTCCTGCCACAATCCAGGAAGATTTCTTTATCCTCAGACATCCCTAAGTAGGCAGCTCTAGTGTTGTGGCTCAGGAATGAAGAACAAGTATTCACTATGCTGCAAAAAAGAAATTTGGAAAATACTAAAAGACTTCAGAGAGAACAAAACCCAGGCATTCTGAACTAACAGACTTTTCATACCTGACACATTTCTGTAATAGTGTCATCAAACACTCCACCTGCATCATCAGCTCCTTCTCCAACCAGTTTCACTTTCCAGGCACGGGAAGGTAGGCGAAGGTCTGATGCATTCAGCTTTACCACTTGTCTTGCTATTTGTACAAAAATGGGCTTGCATTTCCGACCTCTTTCAAAAAACAGAAGAAAAAGACACAGCCACACAATGTAACTCATAAACATGTAAAGGCTACTGAAGTAGCCTTGTAGCTGATTAGTGAAGTTGTGCTGAGAGAGCTTGGTATGCCCTAAGTGTGCACCTGGAGTATCAGTATTTGAAGACAAACGAACACAATGCCTGTGAAAACAATACTGACCTGGTTGATATCCTCTTGACAGTGATCTGTGGCCCATAGTTTTTTCCCTGAACCATAGTTTTTCCTATAGATCGTACCATGGGAAGTGTGTATACTCGTGGTGCTAGCAGGGGCCTTAGCTGTCCTTGAACTACTCCCCATGTTCCAGCACTGTAATGAGATGTACTGTTCTGCAATAAAGCGGTATGAAAATAAACATATTAATTCCATTCTTCACAAAACAAAAACCTTCACAGTAATCACCAGCACTTCAATGTTTCAGGAAATGGACAGGTTTGCACTTTTTGCGTTTATCTTTGAGGCTAGTAAGCTTTTGGAAACCAAAACGCTGATATGTCAATGTTAGCGTGATGAAAATATGTAGTGACACTTTGAAAAGCTTTGGTTTAATGCAGATGTATACATTTTTTTTTAACATACTACAAAAAACCTGTAGAACTAGGATTCATCTTGATCTAGTCATAAACTCCCTAGTGACATGGCATAAAACAACACAACTAAGCTGGTTTTTTTTCCAAATGGAATTTTACCTGGTTGTTGGGACTGAGATTTAGTAATCTCCATGAAGAGTACATGAGGTCAGAAAAATGGTACAGCAGTCTAAGCCTTGCTCTTACTGTGTGAATGCTCACTTCTTTCAGTGCCCCATACTGTGGTGGAATGGCATCAGGTAAACCAAGCTGTAAAGGCACTGAAACACCTACCACAGAAAAAGAAAAAAAAAGGCATTATTTCATAAAGGGGTAGCTGTACTGCTTTTGGCTAAGATAGAGTTGATTTTCTTTGCAGTAGTTTATGGGGTGCTTAGCTGCCTACTGGAGTTAACCCACCCACAGCATCAAAATAAAGAGACTAAGCTAATCTGAAAAACTGCACAAATACAAACCAAAACAAATTTTGTCCCAAATGTTCTGAAGTTCTTGTTGCATTTCTCCCCCGAGAAACACAAACAGTAAATGAAATGACCATACAAGCAATGAGAGTTCTTTACCTGGAGCTCTTGGTGGAACAGATGGAGCTGTCCAGGCAGCACTGTGGCAACGTCCCGCTGAAATCTGTCGAACATTCTTTCCTTGCAGGACTGTTATTAAGGTTGGTTCTCTGACATGGTTGGTATGGCCCAGTCCAAGCTGACAATTTATCACAGATGTAAAAGGAACAAAGAAGTATCAACAACTGTGATGATACTTTGAAAACTCTCTAAGCAAAAATTCAGACCAAATGGTAAAAAATAGTTCTTATCTACAGCATATACTGGAATAAAAAATACTTACTGCATGTATCTTTTATTATGCTAGCATTTACCTTTTACGCTCAATAGAATATTGCATCCACGCTCAATGGGAGTAGAATATCTACGTGTCAAAAGAGACCTCAAAACAGCTAGAGATTTTTTTGCAAGCTCTTTCTCAGACTGAGGAACTAATCTCTACTGGTAAATCATCTACATTGCACAGCCTTTCTCATGCATAGATGCATGTCTCACACATGTCTCCTCCATGCCATTTAAATACTGTATTTGTTCTAGCAAGTAAATTCCTACAATATTTTATGAAAACACAACTTGTGTAAAAAGAAAGTTTACTGAAGCTGTTCTGACTTTTTACAGTTGATATTCAAATTTCATATTCTAAAAGGGAAAATTTCATATTACAAGTGTATATTTTTTTTAACCACTTCATATAAAACACATTTTTTGCACTGCAAGAAAATCATATTAATATAACATGCTTTTGGAATGAAGTTTCTCTAAATTTTTTCTCTTCCAGAAACACAAAGTAAGCACCCTATAGAAAAATAAATAAATTAAAATTGATGTTTCTATCAGAAATTGTTCTAAACAACTTGCTCAACAACCCCTTCTCCTAAAATTCAATCCTGAAATACCTCAGGATGAATTTTGGCCAAATTTGCTGAAACACCAAAAGCTCTTTCAAGAGGCTCTTTTTTGTATTTGTAGCATGCAAAACTGTCAAAAAGATGAAGTCCTTTCAAAAATTTGAGTTATGCATAGGGTGAGGGAGGAGAATGGACTTCTAAGGGCAGGGATAAAATTAAGGTCCCAAAGAAAGGAGAGAATTTACTATTTACTAGAGTTTTTTCCTGACTTTAAAAAACTTTAAAAGCTAATTTACATGTTCTTTATCAAAAGCATCTGAAGAGTTCAGAAATCTGACCGACATCAACCCTACATTTTATTCTGTTGAAAAAAAATAACGGTATCTCAAGAATTAGGTAAAAATCTGCAGTATTTTTAAAAAGCTTTGATTAGAATAATTTGTGTAGAATGTTTCAGTGTAAGAGCACAGGAAATAAAAAAGACAATAACTTTCTGTTAAAAAAATATTATTATGGCTGAGGAGGGGAAGGAGGAGAACAAAATGCTTTCATTTATATTCCACCAAAATGAAGGTATTCTAACCACATCTGCAAAGTACAAGTACAGCATTATAAAAGTTAGAAATGAACAGGGAAGAGTACATACCTGCCCTTCAGAGTTGCTACCCCAAGCGTACACATCCCCTGTAGATGATAGAGCTAGTGTATGCTCTGCTCCCACAGCTATGTCTTCTATGAAGATTCCTGACAGTACTGGAACTTGCTGAGGTCTGTTATGATTTCGAGCACGACCTTCTGGCAAACCTATCAGGCGATCTAAAATGGTAAGCATATGTCTACATATGTAAAACATTAAAAAGTTCATTTTACTTGGGCGCAGAAGTCAGGGAAGGACAAAAAGGAACTCTACATACTCGTCTAATTGCAACACAAGTACAGTTGGTTAGGGAGAAATCTAGTGTATGTTTCCTACAAACAATGCTTCCTACAGTGCTCATTAATATTGCTAAAGCTATTATTTTCACTTTAAGTCTGAAACAAGATAAAATTATATTAAAACAAGACTTCTAGATCTAAATCTATGGTTTTATAATACATATTTGAGAAGTTTGACATGTTTCATTCAGTGCACTTTGAAATTCTCCTGTTCAGACTTTTAAACAACTTGTGTAGGCATACGCTTTATTAGACAAAGTAAACATTTAAGTAACCCAGTGTTTTTTGACATGAGAAATTTAATGACATTTTAGAAAAACACTCTTCAAAAAGTAAATAAGTAAAATGAAAGGCTCTCCTGAGATCAAACTAGATAGAACTGCAACACTGGATTTTAGGCATATGTTAAAATTGCATTGCTAAAGTTCCAGATTAGGTCAGCACAAATCTAAAAAGTAGCATTAAGTCAACCTAATAAATATGTCTTAATATTCTTCCTTTTCGTTTGCAATACACACAAACCTACAGTTGGAAGGGTTTAAATATCATATTGTCCTACCTTGTCCAAACGTATATACATGACCATCTTTTGTCAGTGCAACAGAGAATTGGGTTCCACAGGCAACTTTTTTTATTCCAATTCCACAAAGAATATCCACTTTCTAAGAGGTAAGTGAAAGGAAAAAGAGCTATGGATTTATGAGGATATGAAATGAAAGCAAACATTTAACCTGTAACACCTGCTTCCAAAACAGAAATTTTGTAATTCTACTGTGCAATGCGCACATTACTCTAATTAATGTTTGTGAATTAATACAGGAAGCTGAGACACAGTTTTCCTTTTTTTTTTTTTTTTTTTTTAAATGGAACTAACACCTTATTCTATGTACAATGATTCAAAACACCTTTTTTTTTACTGGGAGTCAATGGGAAGTTACATGGTGTGGATGCTGAAAAGCTGCTAGCAGAGGGATTTTCTCAGGTTCTCCCAATATTCGGTGAGAATCCTGCCTTTCTCACACGTGTTATGAGAAACAGTAGCATGTTTTTTGTAACTGGACCAACACCTGGTGTTTTGCTAAGTTCTGTTTATGGTACATTGGAAAAATATTTTGCCATGGGTGCTGTAGGACTTTAGCCAATCACCCCAGGAGATGGGTGATCACTGACCAGTTGCCCTATGGGGCTAGGGGATAGAAAACGGGGTTAGAAATTAATAAAGTGTTGTCGTCTTCCTCTTCTAACTCTCTCTTTACTGATTTTGTGTTGCTGCATCTCTCCACTCCTGGTATAAACAGTGACAACATGGGAATCAGTAGATGAACGTGCAAACACCCTTCCCCACAAAATAAGAAAGCTCTCTTCTTTAAGCTCATCTTAAAATTTTCACTATTTGTATTGCCACCGAGATAAGGTCACTATTATTTACATCAAATCCTTTAGAGCATGAAACTCAGTATAACAAGGCAGCAGAGAGGAAACAGTTAGGATGTTCCTGGAGTGTGTGGAATGTAACTTCCTGACACAGATGGTAAGTGAGCCTACCAAGGGAGATGCCTCATTAGACCTGCTGTTTACAAAGGACTGGTGGGTGATATGGTGGTGGAAGGCTGTCTCAGTCTTAGTGACTATGAAATCAGAAGAGTTCTCAATTCTTGGTGAATTAACAAGGGAGGTCAGCAGAACCACTACCATAGACTTCCAGAGGGCAGACTTTGGCCCGTTCAGGGTATTAATTTTAAGAGTCCCTTGGGAGACAGACCTGAAGGGCAAAGGGGTCCAGGAAGGCTGGACATTCTTCAAGAAGGAAGTCTCAGAGGTGCAGGAGCAGGCCATCCTTGTGTGTTGTAAGGTGAAATGAAGGGGAAGACAACTGAACAGGGAGCTTTTGCTGGGACTCAGGAAATAAAAGGAGAATTTACCACCTTTGGAAGAAGGGGCAGGCAACTCAAGAAGAACAAAGGGATCTAGTTAGGTCATGCAGAGAGAACATCAGAAAGGCAAAAGTCCAGCTAGAACTCAAGATGGCCACTGTCATAAGAGTTAATAAAAAAGGTTTTTACAAATAATTAACAACAAAAAGTGCCAAGGAGAATCTCCACCCATGACTGGACATGTGGGAGAGCACTGCCACCAAGGCTGAGGTACTTAATGCCTTCTATGCCTCAGTCTTTAACAGTCAAACCAATTATCCTCAGAGTATTTAGCCCCCTGAGCTTGAAGACAGGGTTGGAAAGCAGAATAAACCACCCATAATCCAAGGAAGCACTTAATGACCTGCTATGCCTAGTGGACACTCACAAGTGTATGGGGCTGGATGGGATCCATCCGAAAGTGCTGAGGGAGCTGGCACAGGAGCTTGTCAAGCCACTCTCTATCATTTATCAACGGTGTTGGAGGAGGTCCCAGACGAATGGAGACTTGCCAATGTGACACCCATCTACAAGAAGGGCTGAAAGGAGAATGTGGGGAACTATAGGCCTGTCAGCCTGACCTCAGTACCAGGGAAGATTATGGTAAGGTTCATCTTCAGTGTACTCACAGAACACAAAGAAGATAACCAGGGGATCAAGCCCAGCCAACATGGGTTCATGAAGGGTGGGTCCTGCTTGACCAACCTGATTTCCTTCTATGATCAGGTGACCTGACTAGGGAATGAGGGTCTCCCACAGCATTCTGCTAGAGAAGCTGGCAACTCATAGCTTACATGGGTATACTCTTTACTGGGTTAAATACTGTCTGGATGTCTGAGCCCAGAGAGTTGTGGTGAACAAAGTTAAATCCAGTTGGCAGCTGGTCACAAGTGGTGTTCCCCAGGACTCAGCTCTGGGGTCACTCTTGCTTAGTATCTTTATCAATAATTTAGATGAGGGGATCAAGGGCACCCTCAGTATGTTTGCAGATGACAATAAACTGAGTGAGAATGTTGATCTGCTTGAGGGTAGGAAGAGTTTGCAGAGGGTTGGACTGACGGGCAGAGGCCAACTGTATGAGGTTTAACAATGCCAAGTGTTGGATCCTGCACTTCAGTCACAACAAACCCAGGCAATTACAGGCTTGGGGAAGAGTGGCTGGAAAGCTGCCTGGCAGAAAGGGACCTGGGGGTATTGATCGACAGACAGTTGAACATGAGCCAGCAGTGTGCTCAGGTGGCAAAGAAGACCAACACCATCCTGGCCTCTATCAAAAATAGTGTGTCTAGAAGGAGTAGGGAAGTGATCATTCCCCTGTACTTGGTGCTGGTGAGGCTGTGTTCCATTTTGGGTGTTGCAGTATAAGACAGACACTGAGGTGCTAGAGCAGGTCCAGAGAAAGGCAATGAAGCTGGTGAGGGGTCTGGAGAACATGACTTACAAGGAAAAGCTGAGGGAACTGGGTTTTTTAGTCTGGAGAAGAGGAGGCTGAGGGGAGACCTTATTGCTCTCTCCAGCTACCTGAAAGAAGGTCGTGGTAAAGCGGCTGTTCGTCTCTTCTCTCGGGTAACTAGAGATAGGATGAGAGGTAATGGGCTTAACTTGTGCCAGGGGAGGTTTAGATTAGACATTAGGAAAAATTTCTATACTAAAAGAGTGGTGAGGCATTGGAACAGAATGCCCAGGGAGGTGGTGGAGTCACCATCCCTGAAGGTGTTAAAAAAACATGTAGACGTGGCACTTTGGGACATGGTTTAGTGGTCATGATAGTATTAGGTGGATGGTGGACTTGCTGATCTTGGAGATCTTTTCCAATCTTGGTGATTGTGTGCCATCAAAATTACTTATGCCAGACTGTAATAGAATAGTACAGTAGATGGAATTAATAACCTAACTTCTGAACATTACACTCTGAACATTGTGTAACATGTTTAACACCACTGAAAATTTATGCAAAGAATAATTTCTCTTGGAATTCTAACCTGTGGTGAGGATTTTGCAGTGGAATTTCCCAAACCAAGTTTACCATAATCTCCATCTCCAAAAGCCCAAACCATTGAGCCATCTGCTGACACGGCTACTGTATGATTGAGTCCACATGCCACCTAGTTGAGAGAAATACATTACCACATTTTCTGTTAGCTTACTACTAACTCAAAGACCCCCACCATCTTTAAGAAAATAAAACATATGTTTTAAAAAATAAGTGTCCTTTTAAAACCATTAAAACTTCCATTGGTTATTTGTGTTTTAAAGACATTCAGGACTACAATAGTATTCCTTAAGTACTTGCTTCCTCTCAGCTTCTAGAAACAAAGGATAGTATTATGATACACATGCTTTTTGTTTAAGAATTTTAAATCGCTCATGAATTCATGCTTAAGAATGCCTAAGTGTTGACATGTTAAAATGTTGAAAAATACAGGCAGTTTTGCAGATCAAGAGAGTCAGGAAAGCAATTATTTAAAAATTTATGCATAGTCAAATTCTGACATCATAATAAAAATAAAAGCCAAGGTTAAAAAAAGCCAAACCAGAACACCTAAAGGTTTAAAAAATCAGCTTTAAATAAAGATATGTTGCTAGTTTTAGATAAACCATGCCTGTCCAATCTGGTAACCTTCCAGCGCCGCCACTCTTTCTGGAAGTTTCTTATTGGAAGTATTTCCAAGACCTAAGCGACCGTAATCACCATTTCCAAATGTAAAAAGTTTGCCATCTGCTGTCACCACAGCTGAGTGTTTGAAGCCACATGACATCTGGAAACGAAATAAACAATTTTTACACACATTTTAAATTTGGAGGGAAAATTATATTAGCTATTACATGCAAACACCCTTTCCTCTCCTAAACTATATTCACTTTATAAAGAGATAAAGTACAGATTTTTTAGTATTAAAGATTTCTCCAACATCTATCTCTTATTCTTCTCAATGGTAATACTGAAGAGGACAAGTGGATATTTGCATGAAGAAAGACTTTAAGGTATTTTATTTATTTCTTTTTACCACTTACTGTTTTCTGTAAAAAGATTGCTTTTGTTGTACAAATATATCCTATTTTTATAAAGAAAACTCCAGTCAATGCCAAATATTTTTTTCCTCATTGTTCTCATGTACACTTAGCACTTAGAAAGATGTCTTGGTCTTTTTTTCTAGGTCAAAGCCACTCAACAAGGACCAAAGGAAACTTCAAAGTCATGTCTGTATCTTAACAATCTTTTGGTCATCCCTCTCTTTCATGGTTTTCTAATTTTTAGTCTTCTCCAGTAACAACTGTGAATTAACATCCCACATGGATATTAAAACCCTTCAACTGGAAATTATCAACCTGGTTCATAATGCTCAGAGAAGTACTGTTTTCATTCAGTATATGAATTCAAACTGTCAAGACTGAGAATGGTTCTGCAATGTTCCTAGAATGAGGTTACCACATCTGCAGTTTGTAGAAGACAAAAATTATTTTGGAACCTGAACCACTTCTTCTCCTTGCAGAGCCTCTATTTGTCTAGGTCTGCGCTGTCTGTCACTGTTCCCATGCCCCAGTTTGCCATAATCTCCATCTCCCCAGCTAAAGACTTCCCCACTTTCTGTTAGAGCCATGGAATGTCCATCAGATCCACAAGAGGTCACCAGCTGTGTTACAACAAAGCCTGTTAATGAAAAATGAGAAAACAAAGTTTAGAATATATACATTTATCCAAGTGCCCCTAGTGGTATCCAGTGAAGTCTTGGAAAGGAACCAACCACAATAACAGTTTCCATTACAGCAATTTATTTATTTTCACTCTGGTCAAAACCTTTGTTTTCTCATGTACAACCTATACTTCCGGCCTGCCATTATTTTTGAAATGAAATGTTTCTATTTTGAGCCAACACTTTTCCTTGAAGCCTTCTTAAAATTAAGGGATTTTAATATATTACTACTTAAATTTTAAGGAAAAAGAAACATCTAGTTTATTTGTTCAATTTTTATATTAAAGACTACAGTAGTTTAATGTGTAAACTACAAAAATAGCACCAACTTGAATAGTATTACCCAAAATGCTTATTTGAACACTATCAATTGACTCATTTCCAAGCCAAGAATTTGTTTTACCTTGCAGTGCTGAAATGACTGTTAACACATGAAGATCATCAGAATTTCCTTGTCCCAGTCGCCCATAGCTCCCTTCTCCACAAGCCAAAACTGTGCCATTAGCTTGAATGACGAAAGTACAATTCTGACCACAAACCACCTAATTTAGAAAGACACAGAGGGATTTTAATGATTTTTGTGTCAGACGCAGCAACACTGTAATATCTGCACTACAATGTACAAGCTCCTGTTAATTTTTTTTTCTTTGTAACAAAACAACAGGCACTTTTGTCACACTGCAAAGACCTTTGTGACAACCACATGAAGTTTCACTCACTTCGTGTTTAACAGAGTTCAGTTATCCAATCACATTGTAATAAAAATTACTTAATTGAAACTTGCTACTAGTTTTGGCAAACTTTATTCCAGTGGAAGAAATCACAATATACTCCTGCCTGAGATTTGTACGTCTCCATCCTGAATATCAGTGTTATTTCAGAAAACCAAATTGGCACGTGTATTATGTTAAAGATGTGCAGGTGTATTTCCAAATTATGCTCATATCAAACCGTTTTGTTTCGTTAGATTGCAGTGTCTGCTTGGTTTGAATTTGTAGAATAATTAAAAGACGTCTTCTTTAGTGAAAACATGTTTTGGGAGACTTCCTCTTTTGTGAAAACATGCTTTGGGATTACTTTATAGTAACCCCAATTTGAAAGGACATTCAGAGAGAGATTTTGAAAAACTGTACAAACAACACATGGTAAGTCATTAACTCCTGACTTTTTAAGTAATCACCTGTTGAGCCTGGGAGAATGAAGGTGCTACTACTGGTATCATAACATTTCTACCAGCTTCTGCTAACTGTCCATGTCTTCCTGCTCCCCACAGGTACACATCACATTTGCCTCCCAAGTGCCAATCCTATGGAATAGCACAAAAGAATGCTTTAGCACACAGGTATGTTCAATAGCTTACAGTGACAAAAAGAATTAAAAAACTAAACAATTTTACTAACCTCTGGCCTTGATGTTGCCCAAGACATTATCTGTTCATCCATACCGCTGATCCATTTACTGTTATCCTGCACAATGAAAGTCACCATTGCCACACTCAATTCAAGGAATGCAAATTATTTTTTTGTCACATAATACATATTTTCCTTTCTAAGAACAATACTGATACTCAAATTACTCTAAATGGTATAGCAGTATGAATGAATGTGTGCAGACTCAAAGTTTTTTGGTCCATAGGCCAAGTTTATTTCCTTCCTACAGTTATCTAGCAACAGACACTGTTATCCATTACTTGCAATCCAAATTAAAAACAAACAAATAAAATTCATGCTGAAGTAATCTACTTACTGATACTTAGGACTTTCTGAAGTTTTAATTGCAAACACTGGACAAAATGTTCTAAGCTTGCTGATAAAAAAATTCTTAACCCAAAATTTCTCTTTTGGTTTACATACCATAACAAGCCAAAAAGACAACTGACACTAGCAAAATAATCTGGTGTAGAAAAGTGCCAAAATGTTAAACTAGAAATAGCACTGTAAAGCTCTACATTTCTTTCTTCCATCATATATGAAAATTACTGTCACAGTTTTGGGTTGTTTTGTTTTTTGATAAATGTCTTGCACTCATTACACACACACACAGAACAATCTTCACAGTATATTCTAACTAGTTAACAGAAAATAAACTTAGGTTTACTGATAGTGCTTATGTCAATGAATATAAATCTTGACAGTTCAGAGATGTTACCTGCATCATACCATATGCTCAATAACAACGTGCTTTGCTACTGAGACAAGACTGTACATTTTACCATTAGGAGAGTGAGTTCATCCTCTGGAACAGGCTCCAGGTCTGGCACAGTAAAAGATTCTGGGAACTGTGCTCCCTTGGCCAGGGCTTCAGCAGCTTTTATGGTAGTAGAAAAACACTCTAGCCAGGCCCATTCCGTGGGATTCCAGGCTGAAGGATCAGGGAGGCAGTTCTGGTGATGAGCTGGTACCGGAGGATTGCACAAGAGCTGATCTAGGTGAAGGCCCACAGCAAGTGATGCTAAGCACTGCATATAAGGACTATGAACAAGCTGGTCTCCACAGACAACATGGGGCTAAAGGTGAGGGGAGAGTGAGAGAGAAATTGAACATGCAAGTTCAAAATATTTTTAATATTCACCAATAAGAAGACAACTAGCTGTGAGAATACTGAAAGACATTTGCAAAGAGGAGGTAGGAAAGTCTTCTGGTTTCTCTGTGGTGAAAGACTGAAACCATCTGAGATGTGAACAGTGATCTCGTCAGACATGAATTTTAAATGTCTGCATTAGCTCTTCTTACCTTCTCATAAGCATACTGCTCCTGAAGCATTATTGGCAAACGTTCCAAGAAAGCTCGCATGCAAGGAGCCATGTTTAATCCTAGAACTCCTTGATGTTTCAGTGCAGTCCTACATGTTGCAAGGATGTGATTGGAAGATATCCACTCTGATGTACAGTTCACTACCAACACGTCCTGTTTAATAGCCGTCACAAGACACATCAGAAATTAAAAGATCATAAAAACATGATTATTCAGGTACATTGATTTATCAACACCCATCTTACATTTCTATAGGGGCCAGAAAACAGACAAGCTTGAGCACTTTTGCCTCTGTTAGCTGACAAATGCTACAGAATTGTCAACCTCCATTTGCCCCTTCCTCACGATCCATGTCAATACTATGATTATCACTCCACCAAAGAAAGCAAACATGGTAATAAGCAGAGTTCATTTCAGTGAATGCTGTAACCTTACTTTAGGATTTAGTTGCAGTATAACCTTAGCTTAGGATTTGTCTTTTAAGATGAACTTCAATATCTGTTCTGCATTCAGAAAACTTTCAAAGAATCCCAAAATACTTAGAATCACATGCAGTATGATTATACTAACAGAAGCCATAATTTGTGCTATATTTATCTGCATTAGCAAAAATAATCAACTGTTATAAATATTCTCTTCAAATGCCAGCAGTTCCTGACACTGAGGTAAATTCTGCTGCTTCTTAAAAATCTGTGCGGTTGTGAGCACTTTACATTGATTTAGATCACTGAAGTACCTTCTTTGTGGGGGGAAACAAAACATTTCTTTTCATGTTTTCTGCCGATTTTTGTTGTCTGTTTGTGGCTGCTGCCATTAAACAGAGAAGCTAATGTAACTGGTATGCACCATCCTTTATAACCACTGAGTCAGAAGGATTCAAGGTCAGGCTTGATGGGGCTCTGAGCAACCTGATCAGAGATGTCCCTGCTCGCTGCAGGTGGGCTTGATGACCTTTAAAGGTCCCTTCTAACCCAATGAATTCTAAGATTCTATTTTATTATTTCACCCTGCCGCACCAAATTAAAGAGAGGGTACTATTAAAAAAACACAGTCTTTTTAGGATCAGGTGATAGCTTAAAGCCAAAACAATATGCCTTGAAAACATAACAGATACTTCTTAAAAAAAAAAAGGGGGGGGGGGGTTGAGGGAGGAAGGGAAAATAAAGACAGACAAGCATTTTCGTTTTGTAAAACGTTAGAAAGAACATGACTTTAATACACAGTGTCACCTTTGATCTGTTTGAGCAAGCAGCTACACCAACTTCAGGTATCCATACTGCAGTCTGAATAGCTCCAGAACCTATCACAACACTCTGCAGTACTGAACCATCCTAAGGAAGTAAGTGTTTTGAGTCAGTAGGTATACACAGCTACTTTTCTGTTTAAATGCATAAAATCACATTCCTAAGCAATGATACTCTCCTGAGCTGCTTAATAGCTATTTAAAAACTGAAATGCTTGCACACCTAGCATTTTATCATATTAAGGAAATAACATAACTAAGGATTTGAAAGTGTTTAATAATCCACATTATCTGACTCTTTGACAAGTTCTCAAAGACAGAGAATATTGTTACCAACTATAGAGAATGGCTCTTTCTGCAAAGCCTCTAAATAACGTGACCAAGCCTACAGAATGAATCAATAGTAGAATCATAACAAACAAAATATTATATACATTATATAAAATACAATTCCAATATATATTTCATTATTTATAATTTTACACCATTATTTTATGCCATGCTTTCTCTAATGTTTCTAACATACCTGGAAAAATAAAACCCACACAACAGAAAGCTAGTCTGATGCCTTGATTATTTTAGATACTCATACCACAAAAAGAATCATGCCATGTCAAAGATGGTCTTACCCGCAAAGACCAAATATTCATGAGACCACCAAGTCCACCAGATACTAATGCCAGTCCATCAGGACTGAATGCAACAGTCCGAACAGGAGTAATATGGCCTCTCAGTTGAAACACACACTTCACTTCTACAGCTTTTCTGTATCCATCCTGCAAATCATTTCATAGTTATGCAACATGGAACTATTTACAGAAAACATAAAAACAAAACAGCTTCTCTATTCTGCAATAAATACTGACCATCTGTAGAGATGGGGTAATTTCCATAAGATAATAAAGAAGACCGGTACTATGGCAACACTTTATAAATATATTTATCAAATTATCAACTCTTCTCTGCTTACAAAATGCCATCAACATTAAAGACCACATTACAATTCACATAACTGATACTAATCCTGACTTAATTTTCCTTAAAAAAAAATCTAAAATTACTAAATTTTACTATAAATTTGTTACCTCCTAAAAAATTAAAACTGATAAAAATAAAATCTTTAGACAAAAAAAAAAGTCATTTAAATCTGTGATTTTTCATTTCCTGTTCTGACAATGCCTACACATATACAAATGCAATATAAACTTTTTTAGCAAATATCTTCTCTGTCCTCACTGCAACAGAAATGGGAATTCCTGCCAGATAGCACCCAGGATCAAGAAGCCCCTGCATCCTGCTCCTCTCAGGTGGAAGATAGAAGCCTAAATGAAAGGGATAAGTGAAGGCAAGTTCATGTCCATGGCAGAAGGCCTCCTCGTTGACCTCACCTCCCCAGGTGCCTCTGGGAAATAGATAACAGGCCCCACTGGGAGATGGCCAGCCTAATGGGGATGTGGATGATAGGCAATCTATACCAGAGGTCTTACCACAGTTGGATAGGCCTTCCAGACATATAACAACCTCTTCCACAAGGAAGAAGAGACAGATTCTATTTGTTGGAGACACACTCCTAAAGGGAACAGAGGGCCCGATATGCAGAGTTGACTCTCATCATAGGGAAGTCTGTAGCCTACTTGGAGCCTGAATCGGGGATGTCACCAGGAAACTCCCCAACCTGGTGTAGTCATCAGACTATTATGCACTTCCAGACACGTGAGGCGGAAGCTGCATTCCACAGTTTGAGGGGAATGAAGAGAGACTTCAAGGCCTCGGGACAGTTGGTGAAAGAGTCTGGGGCACAAGCTATTTTCTCTTCCCTCCTTCCATTTGCAGGTGATGACATGGGATGGAATAGAAGGATCCAGTCCATAAATACCTGTCTCCGAGACTGGTGCTACAAGTAGGGCTTTGTGTTCTTTGATCATGGTTGGTTTTATAAGACACCAGACCTGACGGTAATACGTGGTAAAGGCTTATCTCACAGGGGGAAAAGGGTTCTAGGACAAGAATTAGAAGGGCTCACTCATAGGGCTTTAAACTAGACTTGAGGGGGGATGGGGTTGTAGCTGGGTTTGCACCAGTGGGGCAGGGTTCTAGTGTTAATGAAGAACAGAAGACCTCCCACCTGCCTAGGGTGAAATCAGCACGCTCAGCTCGCTCCCTGAAATGCCTGTACACCAATGCATGCAGCATGGGGAATAAACAAGAGGAGCTCGGTATCTGTGTGGGGTCAGGGTGGCAATTACAGAGACATGGTGGGACAGCTCACGTGACTGGAATGTGGTCATGGATGGCTATGCCCTTTTCAGGAAAGACAGGCCAGCAAGGCGAGGCGGTGGAGTTGCTCTCTATGTGAGGGAGCAACTACAATGTACCGAGTTCTGTCCAGGGGCAGATGAGGAGCGAGTTGAGAGTCTGTGGGTGCGAATTAAGAGGAGGTTGGCATGGGTGATATTGTTGTGGGTGTCTATTACAGGCCACCTGATCCGGACAAGGAAGCTGATGAGGCCTTCTACAGGCAGCTGACAGCAGCCTCGCAATCTCAGCACCTGGTTCTCATGGGGGATTTTAACAACCCAAGTATTTGCTGGAAGACCTACTCAGACAGCCATTCACAGTCCAGGAGGTTCCTCCAGTGCATGGGACAATAACTTCTTGATGCAAATGGTAGATGAGCCAACTAGGAAAGGGATGCTGGTGGATCTTATATTCACTAACAAGGAGGGTCTGGCTGAAGCGGTGAAGGTTGAGGGCAGCCTTGGCTGCAGCAACCATGAGATGGTGGAGTTCAGCATCTGGTGCAGCAGGAACAGAATACCAAGCAGAATCAAAACCCTGGATTTCAGCAGGGCCAACTTTGGCCTTTGCAAGCAATTGCTAGGGGAAATCCCATGGGACAGGGTGTACTGGAAGGTAAAGGGCCTCAAGATAGTTGGTTAACAGTCAAGGACCACTTCTTCCAAGCTCATGCTCAGAGCATCCCAACAGGTAGGAAGTCAAGAAAGGGTGCCCAGAGACCCCCATGGTTAAACAGGGAACTGCTGGGCAAACTCAAGTGGAAGATGAGAGTCTACAGATCATGGAAGGAGGGGCTGGCCACGTGGGAGGAATATGTTGTCAGAAGATGTAGGGGGGAAACCAGGAAAGCTAAGGCCTCCTTGGAGTTAAACCTTGCAAGAGAGGTCAAGGACAACAAAAAGGGCTTCTTCAAATACATTTCAGTTAAAACTAACACTAGAGGCAATGTAGGCACACTGATGAAGGAGGTGGGTGCCCTGGTGACAGAGGATAGAAAGAAGGAAGAGTTTCTGAATGCCTTCTTTGTCTCTGTCTATGCTGCTGGAGGCTGTATTCAGGAGCCCCAGACCCCTGAGGCCCCAGAGGATAAAGGAGGAGTTTGCCGTGTTTGATGACCAATTAAGCAATCTGGATATCCATAAATCCAAGGGTCCTGATAGGATGCACCTGCAGGTGCTGAGGGAGCTGGTGGAAGTCATTGCTAGGACATTCTCCATCACCATTGATAAGTTGTGGGGAACGGGAGAGGTGCCTGAGGACTGGAGGAATGCAAATGTCACTCCAGTCTTCAAAAAGGGTAAGAAGGAGGAACCAAGTAACTATAGACTAGTCAGCCTCACCTCCACCCCTCGAAATGTGATGGAACAACTTATCCTTGGCACTGTCGCTAAGCATATCAAGGAGGGTCATTAGGAGCAGTCAACATAACTTCATGGTCTTTTATGAGGACATAACCAGGTCGATAGATGATGATAGAGCAGTGGATGTGGTTTATCTTGATTTCAGTAAAGCATTTGACACTGTTCCCCACAGCATCCTCACAGTTAAATTGAGGAAGTGTGGTCTAGATGACAGGATAGTGAGGTGTATTGTGAACTGGCTGAAGAAGTCAGAGAGTTGTGGTCAACGGGACAAAGTGTAGTTGGAGACCTGTATCTAGTGGAGTCCATCAGGGGTTGGTACTGGGACCAGTACTATTCAATATATTCATTAATGACCTGGATAAGTGAACAGAGGGCACAGTCAGCAAGTTTGCTGATGACAGAAAACTGGAAGGAGTGGCTGACACACCAGAAGGCTGCGCTGCCACTCAGTGTGACCTGGACAGGCTGGAGAGTTGGGTGGGGAGAAATGTAATGAAATATAACAAGGGCAATTGTAGAGTCTTGCATCTGGGAAAGAACAGCCCTATGTACTGTAGGCTAGGGACTGACCTGTTGGAAAGCAGCATACAGGAAAGAGACCTGGGGGTCCTGGTGGACAGCAGGATGACCATGAGCCAGCAATGTGCCCTTGTGGCCAAGGCCAATGCCATCCTGGGGTGTATTAGAAGGGGTGTGGTTAGTAGGTCAAGAGAGGTTCTCACCCCTCACTGTGCCCTGGTGAGGCAGCATCTGGAATACTGTGTTCAGTTCTAGGCTCCTCAGTTAAAGAATGACAGGGAACTTCTTGAGAGAGTTCAGTGCAGAGCCACAAAGATGATTAAGGGAGTGGAGCATCTTCCTTATGAGGAAAGGCTGAGGGAGCTGGGTCTCTTTAGCTTGGACAAGGCGAGACTGATGGGTGACCTCATTAATGTTTATAAATATGTAAAGGGCAAGTGTAAAGGGGATGGAGTCAGGCTCTTCTCAGTGATGTCCAATGATAGGACAAGGCGCAACGGGTGCAAGCTGGAACACAGGAGGTTCCATTTAAACATAAGGAGAAACTTTTTCACAGTCAGCATGACAGAGCACTGGAACAGACTGCCCAGGGAGGTTGTGGAGTCTCCTTCTCTGGAGACATTCAAAAATCACAAGGACACGTTCTTGTGTGACCTAATCTAGGAGATCCTGCTCTGGTGGGGGGTTGGACTAGATGATCTTTCTAGGTCCCTTCCAACCCCGAACATTCTGTGGTTCTGCGATTCTCTCAGGAAATGTTGAGATCTGAGTAACTCTCTCACATCTTCTCCTCTCCATATTTTTGAATGAGTAAAGAGAATTTCTTGAACAGCAAATTTACTCCTTTTACCTTGGCACTTGTTTCTTGGTCCCACCATCTTTCTGAGGAAGTTGAGCTAGACTGCAGTGTAATTACTATGTCCTGGGGAACAGTCCAGACACACACCAAGCCATTGTGGCATCCTCTAAAGGAAGTCAGGATAAAAAAGAAAGAAACAAACAATAAAATAAGGGTATTAACTAATAAAATCTTAATGGTCTAATATTAACTTAAAACACCAATAGTCTTTACCACCCTCCTGTAAAACTATACTGTATTAATAAATCTGAAGTGGAAAAGCATGTTCCCAATGCATAAACAAATGCTTTTTTTCCTATTCCTCCCTGCAATAACTTGTCTATTTTTAGTAACAACATATTCTCAGAAAAAAATACTGGAATGAAGGAAAAAATGTTCAAGTGGGACCAATATACACAGGTCTCATGGCATGGAGAAAACAACTGGTAACATGACCAGAGACACTCTTCCACTTGAATTCTGAAGCCTCGTGGATGTCATGGCAACTGGCTTACATAATGTACATTATTAAAAAAAAAAAGCAAATAAAAAACCACCTGTTTGCAGCTCTGGACATTAAGACTGGTAGGAAAGTCCTGTGTAAGATCTATAGAAACAATAAAAAAAATAAAAAAAAAAAAAAAAGAAAAAAAAACCCCAAAAAAACTACGTACGTAGCTAATAAAAGCTGCAACTTGGGTCCTTTCCCTGGAAGAGCACACCAGGCAATGACATTCACAAGAGCTGGATGGGACAGTGAATGCAGACGTCTCCAACATCCTCCCATATACCCCCAGAGTTTCACTGTTTCTTCTTTGGCACATGTCAGGAGAATCTTACCAGTTGGATCCCACTTCATACTAAGAATCATATCCTATTGGATTTTAAAAAATTAAAAGGCAGTATGAAGTAACACAGTAGGAACAGAGAAAACTTAACTCTCAGCGCTAAGGTAATGCTTAATTATTAATAACAGAGAACATTTTACCTTTAAATATACCTTTTTTTTTTTTTTTTGCAAAGTAGGCAACTTTTCCTCCTTTTTCCTCTTTTATCCTTTTTTTCTTTTATTATGAAACTGTAGCATGAATTACCTTAATGGTAAAAAGTTTATGAACATATTGGACAATGGGCCAGATGTAGCTTTGAGTCAATTGAGGTAGGAAAGGAGAACAGTCATAGTGGAAAAGGCAAATACAGATTTATTGTCACAGTATGCTCACTTCTGTTGCTACCATGCTTCAAATACCAAGCAGTCAGAATGTTTTTACTACAGAAAATAGGTATATGCTCTTAAAATAATATGCACTTGACTTTATAAATAGCTTTCAAATAGAAAAAAAAAAATCTTGAACAGATCTTTACCTACAAAAATCACAGTTTTAAAAAGACTTACTCTACCTTATGTGCATCCACTAAAATGTTTCCTCCTTTTTCAAGTGGTTCCTTTGTTCCTATTAGCAGTTTTCCATCTGAATAGCCAACTGCAAATGGTCTGTCTTCACTGTACCAGGCAAGACATGTGACAGACACTACATAAACAGACAACACAAAAATTAAACTAAATTGACCTTCACTGCTGTCTAACAGGTTTTTGCCGTGCAACTGTCCAAAACATGAAGTGCATAACAACTTCCCCCCTCCGCCCCCCAAAATGTTATTTAACATATTTTTGGTCTGAAACTTTTCTTGAATTTGTATCGTTAGGATAAAACTTAGTGTCACACAATGACAGCTGTTGAGATTTTTTTTTTGTAATAGTTTTTGCGTTCTTGCTGAGGAGATCAGCTTCAGGGCAGGTAAGTCTGCACTGGAGAAGGGAGCTACAGCAAAAAGGTTAATGAAGAGCTCTTTCTGGGGGCTTTCTGAAGCCAAGAAAAGCTGCTAGCCTGTGCTGGGGTTTGGTCAGCTGGTGGGTGCGCTGCTGAGAAGTGTCTGGGAGGAGCCAGCATCACGCACTGTTAATCAGGCTACAAGAAGCCTCCAGGAGGGCTGTGACTAGTCACACAGCACAGGGTGAGAAAATGGTGCTTGTGTGTGCCCAAGTGGTGCTGCCACTGCTTGCAGCTCGTTAGGCAGCGTGCTGAGCCTCTACTGGTTCACAAGGTAAGCTCACTAGTCAGCTCATGTGTGTGAAACTGCACAGAGTAGGGGGATACCGTTACCCCCAGGTGCCACTAGCCAACTGGCATGCAGCTTTGGCTGGGAAAGACCAGATATCACTCCAGAACAGGTATGAGGTTCTAGCTGAAAGGGACCAGTCAAATGAAGTTGTTGGTGATGAACTACCTACACCAGAGGTATGTCCAAAGTCAAGAAGGTCAATTGCTCAAATCATCCACTAAGAAAAAAAAAAGGGTTGTAGTCTTGGGGGACTCACTTCTGAGGGGAACAGAGGGGTTGACCCCTCCCACAGAGAAGTGTGTTGTCTCCCTGGAGCCCAGATTAAAGAAACTTCCCAGTTTGGTGCAGCCCTCAGACTACTACCCTTTAATAATTTTTCATATAGGAGGAGATCAACTTGACAAGAGTAGTTTGAGAAGGATGAAGAGAGACTTTAAAGCCCTGGAACAGATGGTGAGAGGATCTGGAGCACAGATTATATTCTCTTCTTTTCTTCCAGTTTCAGGTAGAGACACAGTACAACAGTACACAGAGACAAACGCATAGTCTATTAATTTATGGCTTTGTAACTGGTGTCACCATAACAATTTTGGGTTCTTTGGGATGGCTTATACAGCACTAGACTTGCTGGCATCTCATGGGGGGCACCTTTCAAAAAGGGGGAGGAGAATCTTTGCACAGGAGATTGCAGGGCTGATTGATAGGGCTTTAAACTAGATATGACGGGGGAAGGGGAGATAACTGGACCAGCTAGGAAGAAGCGCAAGGGAAGCATGCCAAGGCTAAAAGGCTGATTGACCAGTGTAGACTCTTGCTCTGCCACTTTATTCGAGACAAAGGCTAGAAATTTAGAAATCATGGAAGCACCTGAGAGGGGTTTGGAAGGAAATGGGGCACACACTCATGAACACTGGTATCGTTAACTCATCTGAAGTGCCTTTATACCAAGGCATGAAATATGAGCAACAAACAGGGAGCTTGAAGCCATGATGCTCCAAGAAAACTATGACATAGTGGCCATCACAGAGATGTGGTGGGATGCCACACATAACTGGAGTGCCACAATCGAAGGCTACAAGCTCTTCAGGAGGGACAGACAGCGAAGGAGGGGTGGTGGAGTGGCCCTATATGTTAGAGAATGTTATGAGACATCAGGAATCAAGTTTAGGGACAATGGGATTGAGTCTGTTTGGATTAAGTTAAGGGCTAATAAGGCTGATACAGTTGTGGGAGTCTGCTAGAGACCCCCCAGTCAGAGCAGTGAGATGGATGAAGCTTTCTATAAGCAGCTGAGAGAAATCTCACAGTCACTTGCTGTTGTGCTTGTGGGGGACTTTAACCTCCCAGACATCTGCTGGGAATACAATACAGCAGAGAGGGAACAATCCAAGAGGTTCCTGGACTGTGTGGAGGACAGCTTTTTCACACAGCTGGTAAATGAGCCAACCAGGGAAGGTGCCCTCCTGGACCTGCTCCTTGTGAACAGGGAAGAACTTGTGGGGGAAGTAAGGGTTGGAGGCCGTCTAGGGCACAGTGATCATGAGATGAGTTTTCAATCCTTAGGGAAACAAGGAGGGGGGTTAGCAAAATTGCCAGCTTGAACTTCCTGAGGGCAAACTTTGACTTGTTCAGGAGACTGATGGACAAAGTCCCTTGGGAGGCTGTGCTGAAGGATAGAGGAGTCCAGCAAGGCTGGACATACTTCAAGAGAGAAGTCTTAAAGGCGCAGGAGCAGGCTGTCCCTACCTGCCAAAAAACAAGCAGGCGGGCGAAGAGACCAGTCTGGCTAAATAGGGACCTTTGGTTAGACCTCAAAAACAAAAGGAGAGTCTATGACCTTTGGAAGAGAGGACAGGTCTCTTCTGTAGACTATAAAGATGTTGTGAAGCAATGCAGGGAGAAGGTTAGGAGGGCCAAAGCACAGCTAGAGCTCAACCTAGCTACGGCTGTTAAGGATAATAAAAAATGTTTCTATAAATACATTAACAACAAAAGGAGAATTAGGGAAAATCTCCATCATTTATTGGATGCAGAGGGAAACTTAGTAACAAAGGATGAGGAGAAGGTTGAGGTGCTTAATGCCTACTTTGCCTCAGTCTTCAGCAGTGGAACGAGCTATCCCCTGGACATCCAGCCTCATAAGCTGGGAGACAGGGAGGGAAAGCAGAATGAGGTTATCATCATTAAAGAGGAGGTGGTCAGGGACCTTCTACACCACTTGGATGCACACAAGTCTATGGGACCGGATGGGTTACACCCAAGGGTGCTAGAAGAGCTGTTGGATATGCTTGCCAAGCCACTTTCCATTATTTGTCTGAAGTCCTGGCTAACTGGGGAGGTCCCAATGGACTGGAGGCTAGCAAATGTGACGCCCATCTACAAGAAAGGCAGAAAGGAGGATCCAAGTAACGATAGACCTGTCAGTCTGACCTCAGTACCAGGGAAGGTCATGGAACAGATCATCGTGAGTGCTCTTACAAGTTGTATAGAGGGCAACCAGCGGATCAGGGCAAGTCAGCATGGGTTTAGGAAAGGCAGATCTTGCCCGATGAACCTGATCTCCTTCTCTGACAAGATGACCCAACTATTGGATGAGGGAAAGGCTGTGGATGTGGTCTACCTGGACTTCGAGAAGGCTTTTGACACTGTTCCCCATAGATTTCTAATGGAAAAATGGGCTGCTCATGACCTGGATGAGAATACCATCTGCTGGATCAAGCACTGGCTGGGTGGACGGGCCCAGAGAGTAGTGGCCAATGGTACTAAATCCAGCTGGCGTCAGGTCACAAGTGGTGTTCCTCAGGGCTCAGTGCTGGGGCAGTTTCTATTTAACAACTTTATTGGTGATCTTGATGAGGACATAGAGTCTATCATCAGTAAATTCACAGATGCCACCAAGTTAGGCAGGTATGTCGATCTTCGTGAGGATAGGGAGGCTCTCCAGAGACTGGGATAGACTGGAGCACGGGGCACTGCTAATGGTATGAGTTTCAACAAGGCCAAGTGCCAGGTCCTGCACTTGGGCCACAGCAACCCCATGCAAAGCTCCAGGCTTGGGGCAGTGTGGTTGGAGAGCTGTCTGGCAGACAGGGACCTGGGGGTTCTAGTTGACAAGCGAGTGAATATGAGCCAGCAGTGTGCCCAGGTGGCAAAGAAAGCCAATGGCATCCTGGCCTGGATTAGAAATAGTGTGAGTAGCAGAAGTAGGGAGGTGATTGTCCCCCTGTACTCAGCACTGGTGAGGCCTCACCTCGAGTACTGTGTCCAACTTTGGGCATCTCAGTACAAGAGAGACATCGAGGTGCTGGAGCGGGGGCAGAGGAGGGCAATGAAGCTGGTCAAGGGACTGGAGAAGAGATCATATGAGGACCGTTTGAAGGAGCTGGGTCTGTTTAGTTTGAGGAAGAGGAGGCTGAGGGGAGACCTCATCACTCTCTACAGCTCCCTGAAAGGACATTGTAGAGAGGTTGGTGCTAGTATCTTCTCTTGGGTACTTAGTGACAGAACCAGAGGGAATGGCCTCAAGCTGAAACAAGGTAGGTTTAGACTGGACACTAGGTAAAAATTCTTCACGGAAAGGGTGGTGAGATATTGGAATGGGCTGCCCAGGGAGGGGGTTGAGTCACCATCCCTGGATGTGTTTAAGCATCGTTTAGATGTGGTGTTGGTGGATGAAGGGGTGAAGGTGTTGGTGGATGTAGGGGTGAATTTGTAGAGTAGGGTTAATGGTTGGACACAATGATCCCAAGAGTCTTTTCCAACCTAAATGATTCTGTGATTCTTTTTGTTAGAATATTTGCATTTATATTCCTGCTATTGTGAAAAGAACTATGCTAGGGAAAAAAAAAAGTAGGCTGCATCCTATTCATGTATCTGAGACAGGGGTGCTTTCAAGAAAAGCACTGAAAACAATTTGAGACTTTCTAAGCTTCTAGATATTGGCTTGTTTGATTCTGCAAAACAAAATTCCACAAATTTCCCGAAGAAGCAATACGAAAACCACACAATTCTACCAAAGATATGCTACTTTTCGTTCCCTGGGACTGGAGCTATAAAGGAAAAATGTCAGTAATTCAGTAATGCAAACAACACTGACTACATGCTATCTGTAGACAGACACTGCAGGAGAATCTGTACTGATTTTTATACGAAGGCAAGGACTCAGGCTTTGACTAGGTTCCTATAAATTGTTTACCCACGCTGTAGGAGAATCAGGGCGCAGATGGAGGTCCCACAGCCTTCCCTCCTCCCATGAATGTAAGGGAATGATGCTTACAGGTAAGGTACCATAAGTTATATCCCATTAACAATAATAAAAAATTGAGATTATGTATGTACTTTATAAAAAATAAAAAAGGCTGAAGGAAATTAATAATTTTAATTTCTACTTTAATACTAATAGTCACCTACCATCCTTTCTGTAGCAGTGTTCCAATTCTAGCCGGTGCATGGTTGAGATATCTACAACTTCAATAAGACCAAGAGATCCATCCATACGACCAATTAGTAATAATTCTGGAGCATCTCCTGTCCATGCTGCAGCTGGCCCTTCTTCTGGCCAAGCTAGAGCAGATACCCAGTGAGGCTGAAGATCTAATAATCCTTTTCCTCCTAGAAGCCCAAAAAGTCTTTTAAAACTACTTCATTTTCATAAAGAAAAGAAAACAACAAAAATAATTCCCATCGGAAAAGATAAACAGAGCCTATTTAGAGCTAGGACATACTACAAATTAATCTAAGTTAGAAGACTATGAAGCAATGGTCCAGTAATCTATGCAGACACAAAATCTAGCTAACAAATCTCAATTATCACTTAGGTTATATAATTTTGCTAAGGAAGGAAGCTAAATTTTTCTGTACTCAGTAAATTTATACTTCTTCTGTGGACTGTCTATTAATGTGCATAGTGTAAGTGGTGATTTTCATAAGTGCAAACCAATAGAATGAAGTTCCAGAGATTACAAATGACAAAGTGATTTACAGTCTTCCTCTCAAAGGAGTTATAAAGGTATTATGCTGGATTAGTCAATTGCAGCACAGATGACAGTAAAAATGTAAGAGAATCCACTTAAAGATGCTTGTAAACTGAACCACGGAATTGGAAAGGTCTTTCCTGGATCAAGTTCAGCCCGTCTATCACAACGCAATCTCATAAATTTATCAAATTAATCTTATAGTATTTATTCTCTTGTAAAATAAGGAATCACAATGTTTTGAGCATTAAAAACTTTATGCTATTATGGCCAGTTTATTTACATTTTTTCTTTTGTCAACACTATTGCATATATTTATATGCTTCTTGCTCCAAGACTCTTTTATTCACATAAATAAATCAAGCTCACTCATTGTACTCTCATTAGAAGACATTCCATCTAGCTGATCACTCTAGCAATCCTTCCCTCCATTTCAATCAATTTTCACATTCTCCCTTTTGCATGTAGAAAGGTAACTCTTGTAAAATATCGGAAGACAGTATTTACAGAGTGATCAAGCCTCACACCTCAACACTTCTGATTCAACAAGGACTCATATGCTGCTCAGTTTTCTACTGAATTAACTGTAAATCACACATCCATTTGTGATTAGTGCCTTCCTCTAATTAAATAGGTTTACGAGACATTCTGGAAGATGGTAGGCATTCAAATTGCAGAGCCTACACAGTTAAATACTTGGGTAAACAAATATTCAACAACCTAGCAGCTTCCCTAGAAATATGCTGTGTCTTAAAATTGTTCACAGGTAGTTAAGAACATACCGTTGACTTGCCATATGTTCACCATCTTTTCCATAGCCCCAGCCAGATACTTGCCACTGATGCTCCAACAGACAAGAGACAAACTAAGGTCACTGGGTGATCCCAGACTTTCTTCAGAATCACTTTCTCTGTAATAAAATAAAATAATTAAAAAAGGGCATTTCCCTTAAGTGGACAGGAAAAATTAGAATTCATTAAACATCTGAGTTAAAATCTGGAGTCCTCCTGCCATCACTGAAGATTTGAGTAATAAATGTTTCTGCTTATAGTTCTATATTCTATTTAAAACCACTACAAACTACAGACTGAAATACTATTTGCATTGTAAGAAATTTGAACTTAGGTTTCAATTAAAATATGTTTATCTTTAACTTTACCTATTTATATCTCAAATTTAACATCTTTGGTGAGGGCAAGGAATTCAGGAAATGAAACAGAATACATTGAACAAAGGAAGCAAAAGTCATACATTTTGCTCCCCAGCCTAGTTTAAAATCTTCCTCACATTGCAATGTAATTCCACTGTCCTAAAATTCTATTCTGAAGTTTGCTTTGGCTAACTGTAACAGGACCACTGGTATGTTTTATTGCCCTTTAGGGCACACACAACAGGCACAGTTTGTACTGATATTAGTAACAGGAAAATGAAGGCTATATTGCCAGGATGCATATTTTAGGCCAAATACTGTACCAACCCCTGTATTTCTGAAGGTACAAGATGCATATCTTTGGTGTGTTCTTGTTTAAGCAGGGGATATTTAATTTGTGAATAAAGCAGGTAATGGGATGTTGTAGCTATTATTAACAACATTAACTGACTAACATAACACATTGAACAATATTAACATAAAAAGTTAAGAGAACAGGTAGCAATACTGTATCAGGGAAGAGTAACCTCATAGCATTTAAATAATGTTCCTTCAAACTCAGAAGAACAAAACATGTACTTACAGAAATAGCAAGTATTTCTGTCAAAAAGAAGGGATAATGCCTTTTCATATGTCCATATCTAAGGGCTACAAAAATAATTCTACCTTTAAAGGAGAACTGGCACTTACCCAGTGCAATAAAGAACACAAACAGACTATGTTGCATTTGTATTTAAAGTCCTTATTGAGATTGTTAGCAATGAAGCCCATGAAAGTACTGAACTCTGAATCTACTGTACAGGAAGCACACTTTCCTGCCCCATGAGTAAGAGAAGATCTCTGTTACAGGAAGATGCTGCTCTCGTTACTATCTTCTGAAGTCAAGTTACATCATTCTGTTTATTTCTTTTAAGGCAGCATCTAACAGTAGCAATGAAACAAGAATTAAAACAAGCACTAAGAAATCATCATGAAACAACCTTCTGGTCCACTATTGCATCTTCATTCTCACAAGTTAAGGTCACCTCAGCTGTACTAAAGGATTAGATTTTAATCTTTGCTTTCTTCCTTCTATTTTGGATTCATCTAAATGATTTTAAAGTATTTCCCAGGCACATTCATGAAGAATTATGCTCAGTTCCTGAATCCCTGAAGTCACAAATTCCTTTTTCACACTCAACTCAAATAACCATACTTGTAACTATCATGTTGTACATTTGAACTGTCTGCTGGAACCTACCTGAAGGGATTTTTTGTTTGTTTTTAATATGACAGTGCCCTACAGTTTTTGTTTTACCCATTTTGCGCTATACAAATGAATTGAGACTATTTTAAAAAACTTTAAGGGGACTCTTACTAGCTTGGCGTTTAGGTTCTAAGTTTTAAGCCATTTTATTTACTTTGGAAATCATAAACACAGCAACAGTCCAAGAGAAAACATGAGAGAATGTCAGTGCAAGTGAAATTGCAGGGTTGGCTCTTTTCATTATCTTTCACAATTAAGCTTAAATTAAATACCTGACCATTATGAAGACTTAACTTACAGCTTGTTGAGCACACACGTTTGTTGCAATGAGTACTGCTTCTTTGTAACATTCCACACTCTTATGGTGCCATCATTTCCACTAGTTGCCAAAAGTCCCTTTTTATTGCACCAAACACATGTCATGACCTACAAAACCCAAAGTAATCATGCCAAAACTAAAATTTAAATCTAAAGCGTAGGTATGTTTGTTTACTAACATTAACCAAACATCAACCAATGCAACAGAGCATTAGCTACATTACTGAAATACACTGTAACAATCAAACAAGTTATATTTCTCTATTTTTACAGTCTTGTGTGCTGTAATTAAGTATGGCTTGTACAGACGATACACTTTGTTCAGACCCATGCTCCAAAAGCATTTGCTGCACAGAATACTGGAGAAAGATGTTAAATGGTATGACAGAAAAATAAACGCAAATGAAGGTTTAGTCTAAAAAAAGATTTAGGGTGATTCTGCTAACGTCATGTACTTTAAGAACACTTTCATGTCCCATATAATTGAAACTTCAAAGAAGCTAAGCATTTTTCTGCATCAGAGGTACCCTCAAGAAGTAACTTAATCACCAAAAAATTATTTTTTGTGAGAAATGATTTCAGTCAGTGTATTTGTAAAATAATAGTATCTTACTTTTTCTGTATTCTACAAAAGAGCATATTAAAAAAAAAAAAGCAAGCAAATTTGGGAGAAATCAGGCTTACCCTGTTCTGATGAGCCTCCAATTTTATGAAGGAACATTTTCGTAAGTCTCCCCCCATATCAGCGAGGGTCTGAGGAGTAGTTTGATTATCTCGATCATGTGCTGCAAGTGTTCGAACCAGCTGCTGAGCAGCCCACTGCCTATGTTGTGAAGATAACCTTGAGGAGAGGCAGCAAGCTGCTAGTGCATTAGCCAGCTCCAGAGGGCCTACAGCAGAAGGATCATAGGAAGGATGGGCATACAAATGGGCAATTAAACCTGCTTAAACAAAACAATGAGATGATGCCTAGATGAGTACCAAACAGAATTACACAAACGAACACAGCATTAACCATAATTGCCAGAAAGAGATTAACAAATATAAGAATGTTGGAATCATGTTAAGTATTAGAAAAAACACTTTTATAATACTAAGAGAAAAAGAACTTCTACAATTTCATAAAACCCCCTTAAGAACAGAATTACAAATAGTATTATTCCCACCACATGGAAAATCACTGTTCAACGAGAAAGTGCTTTCTGAACAGGAAAATGCCTCCCCTGACTCAGATAAGCTGCTGTCGCTGCTATGTCCTTCCCTCCCTTTAACACAGCAACAGCCTTGCATTGAGGCAAAGCAGTAAGTAGCTTTTCTGCTCCCTGACCTCTCAGAATAGAGGCAGCACAAGAGACATCAGAGACAGGAGAGTACTTTGGTGGCAGCAATCAACTGCTTAATTTCATTAGATGGCCCATCTGAGGCTGAATGTCTTAGCTATATGGCTTTGAATACACACACATTCATTTATTTCAAGTAGCAAAAACTGCAATTATGTAATAACATATTTCTAAATAAAATTTTTGTACTAAACTATAAAATTACTTGGATTAAAACAAGTTTTGTACATTTTTGAGAGTGTATTTATTTATATATTATTCTAGGAGGTCTCTCCTTAAATATAAAGGAGGAACTGAAGATTAAATTATTAACATTTAAAACCAAAACTATACCATACCTTTCTTTTCAATTTCTGCTTTATCATAGTTTGGCCTCAGCTTGGCCCCTTTGTCTGCCAACAATGCCACAAGTGCTTGAGTGACCACAAAATTCGGAGATGTGACAAGTTTGTTTTCTTCTGCAATTCCTCTTAAAAAACTTGGCAAAAATTTTCGCTGAATTGGATCATCAACGGTTGTCAAGTTTACACCAGTTGCTGCAGAAATCAAATTCTAAAAATAAATAAAGACAATAAATAACCAGGAGAAATAGAATAATCAATTTTGCAAAACATTTTTAGTTGAAAAAAATCAGGCAGATTTTTAAAGATCTAATTTTTTTTTCTTCAGAAATTCTTAGCTCCCAACCACTTTTATTTTAGCAGGCAAAGATCATGTACAATAGGGAATTTAAGTCCTCTCCCCTGCGGATTACCTGGTCTTAATGGAACCAACCATTCAGATCCATGGATTATAAAAAAGTAAAATAAAATATAAAAAAAGTATCAAGTAACCAATAATACCACCAAGAACTAAGGAGCTTATAGAACACCTTATAAAAAGTTACGCACCTGTTGGTGGGATAAAAAGCAATAACACACAATAAAATACACCATCACATCCAACATAATATTTCTCCACAATTATATTTTAAACTCAGAGGAACAAACCAATCAATTAATTTGATTACTTAGAAGTTTCCTCATACATATGAAATACTGCTGCAAGTCCATGGCTGTAGATAATCTCTTTCTAAATATAAACAATCTATGCCTTATGTAAGAGTCAACTCAATTAAAAAAACCTAAGACTTTAACATAAAAACCCTATCAATACAAAAAAAACATTTATTATTTCTCCACTTTTAGAGAGTACATAGCAAAAAATTGTCAAGTTATTTGTTTTTTACCAACAGTAAAACATACACTTGTGCAAAGCTATAAAAAACAGTTCTAAGGAGATCCTCAAACTGAGGGCAGTCTTGTCACAGTTCAGAAGATCAAAGCATGAAATAGCAGTATGTGCAAATGAGATTCCCCCAGTCCATGTGTAAGCAGTTAAATATAAATATTTATGTTGAAATAACATCTTACCTGTGTACATAACTGTACCAGAAGTTTTGCAGCACTAGGAGTGTTTGATGCCAAACAGCCTACTGCTGTACTCAAATAGGCAAGACAAGATATAGGTTTGCTTGTTTTGCTGTGTATTCCTCTAGATCGCTCTGTTGAACTTGACACAGTGGATGGACTTGTGGAGAGGCCTGCTCTCCCTGCTGCAGCGAGGCACATTAAACGAACCAAAGTTCTGATATCTGTTAATCCCAAGGATTCAAGACCAGCTGCCAGGCTACAACTGGAACCACTGTCAGAAATGAGTATATATGCTCTTGTTTTTGTTAGTATATTTAAAAATAAAGTCATATTTGGATAAAACTGTTCCCAAACCACTAGTGAATACTGTCTGCTTGCTTATATAGACATTGTTACCATGGGGGGGGGGGGGGAAGAAAGAGAAATGAAGCTGCAGACCCTCCACTCCTTTTATTTTAAGATGAAGACAAAACCACGCTATAGACTCGCCCTAGCAAAAATCTGTGTTTACCTAAAATTCCTCATAAACAAAATTATATGGATAATTCACATTTAGAGTTAGGCTATGAAAATATGCACATGTACATGTCAGATCTTTGTGATACCTTCACAGTTGAACAGCTACCTGGTACAAAGCCACTTTTAAACCCTTGTGTCCTATCAAATCCTGCACTTTTATCTTCTTTTCTCTAATATTTACCTCTAAGTTCTAATACATATCTGAAACAAAAACTCTCTGACATCCAGCATCTTTATGTTCTGAATGGCTAAGGGAGGCCACTTTATAAAAGAAACTTCTTACATTATCTTTGAAGATAGGGTTCAAAAGAACAAAATCAGAACATTTTCTCTTAATAATGTGATGCAAGTACATAAAATGAGAATCACTTTCCCAAATAGCTTAAAACTGCACCCCTATCAAACATAACTTGGTAACTTGTTCCAAATGGAAAGGTGAAAGGATTGAAAAAAGATGCCACAAACCTGACAGACAAAAGTGAGAGTGCTCTCATAACCATAGTTCTTGCAAGAAGGACTTGGGCAGCAGCTGTCACTCTTCTTAGAGCCATAACACGATCATGTGGATTTACTAGGGCAGCTGCTTGTTCTCCTAAGGTTATCCTGCCAGAAGAACTTTTTTCTATAGAGCCATGACAGCCTTGGAAATAATGGTATACCATTAGTGTTTAGAGAAAAGCAAAACATTACCATATAATAATAAGCACAGAAGCAAATTTAGCCTGTTTGCAAATTACCTATTAATTTTTCAACATTTCACATCAAAGGAGAGTTATTTGTTCTTGGAATGAAACTCATTTCAAATTTACCTATTTGCATTAATGTTTCTTCCATACTGTTGGTGGCTGTCACCATTGCAACTGAAGCACCCAGAGGGTCACTGTCAGGGAACTGTACAGGTTCAGGTACAATACGTCGATCATTTAACCCAAGAGGTCCAGCTAGTAACTCAAACTCCTCTTCTCCTGTCAGCTTTTCATCTTCATCTACATCTAACATATCCCAGTCTTCTAGAATTAGAGAAATATAATTAGACTTGGTTACAAAAGCTAAAATATTAAATATTCTCAATTAATTAAAAAAAACAATACAGGGTATAAAATCTGGACTGTAACACAGTATTCTTAAAAACTAATTTTCTGACTTTAACATAGACACAACATTGTAAGTCAGAAAAACAAAGTACCGCTCTTGCTCTCTCCCTTATTTCTACTGCAGAGAAGTTTCACAGAAGATTCTGAATTATCAAATTAGCTGTTTTTTGTGAAAACACAGAAATGAGAGGTCATCACATCTAGCACAAGCAACTCCAAAACGTGGAATATAGTGAAAAGTGTAGACATACAGTTGTGCCTTAAATCATAAGAGGTGCACATTTCAAGGACTGATACTAGAAATTTCTGGTTTTCATATTTATTTAAAAAGCACCCTTGAGTTCTTAGGCCCTAATACACCCAGGCTTTTGCTTTTTCTTTTCCTTCCCAAGGGAGGGGGGAAAAAAAAAGCTGTAGCCCTACAGTTGCAATTCAGTTATGCTTTCTGTTCATTTTCCAACCATTTACACAGACATCAACTTGCATTTATTGATCTGTCCTGCTCTATCTCCTCCCCATATAGTAGAATCCGAACACCACTTATCTATTGGAAGATGAACTTACCATTAAGTTCTGGAGCACTCATTTATTCTTAAGCAGACAAAATTATACAATTGAGATCATACAAGCTACGGAAAGGCTCAGAGTCAAAGAATCATCTGGGAAAGGTTTTCTACAGTCATTAGAAATAACCTGTTTAAAGTGAAAGCCATCCTCAGGACACTCTTAGCTAGGACAAAGGCAGAAAAAGTAACAATATGCCTAATAGCAGACTTTTGAGATTCTAACTTACGCTAATTAAGTTCTTCTACAAAGGCAGATGAGGAGATGTATCTGAACAGAAGGTTTTATATGTACAGTTTGGGATATAACATCTACCCGCAATACCTTATGACCTGAAGTTAGGATTTGCCATTTCAGGCTACTTAGATGACAGACAAAGGGAAAATGTTTCACTGATTTTTTTCCTTTTTGAACTGAAAAAAAGTATTACAATACTACATCTAGCCTGAAGAAAATGTTGAAGTATATCTTCATGTACAGTTTCATGACAGGTTTATTTGCATGGAAGTATCTTTATGGAAAAATAACATACTGTGTAAGTGCAAAGCATTCAGTACCTTAAGTAACTTAAAAACATACCTTCATAAACACTGTCTTGTTTACCTATTAAATCAGGAGCCTGGCCTTTGTACCTGTATGAAAAAGAAAAAAAAAGAGAAAATAACCAAATAGCTCTAATATTTTAAACAACAACAATTTTGAACTTGGCCTACTATTAAGATACTTCACTGTTAGGTCAATATGTATAAGATTTCTGGAAATGGCTAGTAACAGAGAATGAAATAAAAGGGCTTCTAAAAGTATCTGTGGAGGGGGGAGGGAGCATTTTGCAATACTAATGTAAGAAAGGCTCATAAAAAATACTGGAATTATCAGACAAAAATGAAAAAGTAAGTTTTCAGAAGTCAACAAGAGTAGGCAACATCCCAAGAAGGAATTCCTTGGGTTTCATTTTAAAAAACCCCAGAAATATAAAGAAAATCTTCTTTCTAAACATGCAGTTATTGAATACAGATAATGATTTTAAGCCTCAGTTAAAATAAACAAAGACAAATTCTACTAAAAATTTTGATTTCTCCAATTAAATTCTTAAAATGCTATTGCCAGTAAACATTTTAAATTTGTTTCCTTTCTTTACACAGAGTATTCCACTATCTTGTATTTCTGTACCTTTCAGAAGCTGGTGTTTTAGATTTACTCTTGAGGGCTAAGTATTTCTCTCTGCAGATGCCACACAATAAATAGTAAGGGTTTCCACTTCCACATTCACCACCAAACCATCCATCTACATAAGAGCCGTTGCTGCGATAACCCTGGCGATTAGCACTACGACCACAGCCTGGGTGGTTTCTTTTCATATGTTGATTGAAGCTGACAACACTGGATTCACACAATTCACAAACTACTACTTCTTCTCTGTCTTCAGATTCACAAACACGCTGTGTAGTAAGATTTTCACATGTTAGTTGTACAGAATAAATATCTTCACATTAGAAATAAAATATGCCAGTATTCTTAGGTGGATGTTCCTGTCCATTTCTTTCACACACACAGAGTCATACTTACATGGTTAACTTGCACAAAAGCAAAGCAGAAAAAGACAATTTATGATACAATGAAGAGCAGACCATCTCAGAACAGGAAAAACATTTGGACATAAAATTTCAGAGGATGTGGTTTTCCTATTTTATTTTGTATTTGACTCAAAATTCTTGACAGTATAACTTTTCAGCTGTAACTCTGGTAGTTTACATATAATGCTGCCTTTAATTTATCAGGTTCTTACTGGAACTTGACTGAGACTAGGTTCCAGAAGGCAAGAGGAATTATTTTTCTTCCAGACAGCTGGACTTTACACATTTACTAAGCAACAATATTATCATTTGTGTCAATAAATTCTGAGGTTTTGTCTGAATGTAATGTTCATTCTTCTACAGTTACATTTCTGTCCTAAGTGAGTAATTTCATCGTGACATTCCACCGAAACAAGCTCTCTAAAACAGCCAATATGAACAGTGAAACTTGCTTCCATATCACAATCGGGTAGCATCATAACTAGGAGACAAAACCTTAGTCTTATGTATTGCTTGTCTAATTTGACATGGATAATGCAGGCTGATGTTAATGTAGTACTTTTCCACCTCAAAATTATTTTTAGTGGACTATGCAACAGCTGAGTGAGAACTGTCATCACATGACAGTTCCAGAGAATGAAATACATGACATGACTAAATTAAGAAAAAATAATTTAAGTGCAAATTATGTTGCTACAGATCAGATGTCTTATCAGATGGCTTATTATTATAATTTCAAACAGGATAAACATTTATAACTGTGTTTGTTACCTCACACAGCTAAGCAATCTGGAACACCTACTTGGATTCTAAGTGGTATTGTCAAAACAACAACTATAATAGTGATGTTCTCATCTTTAAGGAGAGGGAGAAGAAAAACTATGTACATGTAGAAGTGCAGAGCAAGAAACACTATTCTTAACCTCAGTGAAGCTACAGAATACAAGATCACTTTAAGCACTGGTAGCATTTAGTAAGGTATTTTCAAACATACTATAAGCATATGCAGGTTACTTCAAATTTTGAAATATGAACATGCAAAAAGCAGTAAGTTAAAGCAGCCCCCGCTGCGGTCACACACACCCAGGTAGGCCAGTCTAGTACCTCTGGGATCCACATTCCCAGAATATCATTATCACTAGACAGGTCTTGCCCAAACATAGCTTCCATTGCTTCATCATCAAGGTCAATTTCCAGCTCCTCATCCAAGTTGAAGTCATAAAGCATCCCTGGATCTTGCTGCAAAGATATCCCTTCTCTTCGACTCTGATTCCTGTGGGCCTGTACAGAGCGGTATAATCCCGCTTGAGTTAAAAAAAAGAAAAGAAAAAGAAATAAAAAATAGAGTTCCTTATAACTCTTCTACTTAACATAATCTACTTATTATCATAGAATCATAGTATCATTATGGTTGGAAAGGACCTCCAGGGTCATCAAGTCCAACCTTTGTCCTAGCATTTCTCGAACCACTACACCATATCCTCAAGGGCCACATCTATTTGTTCTTTAAATACCTCCAGGGATGGTGACTTCACCACCTCCCTGGGCAGCCTGTTCCAGTGCCTAACCACCCTCTCAGTGAAGAATTTCCTCCTAATATCTAATCTAAACCTCCCCTGACGCAACTTGAGCCCATTTCCCCTCGTCCTATCATTACTAATTTGAGAGAAGAGACCAACAGCAGCCTCTCTACAACCTCCTTTTAGGTAGTTGTAGAGGGCGATAAGGTCTCCTCTCAGCCTCCTCTTCTCCAGACTAAACAAACCCAGTTCCCTCAGCCGCTCCTCACAGGGCATGCTTTCCAGCCCTTTCACCAGCTTTGTTGCCCTCCTCTGCACTCACTCCAGCACCTCGATGTCCCTCCTGTGCTGTGGTGACCAAAACTGGGCACAGGACTCAAGGTGCGGTCTTATGAGTACCAAGTACAGGGGTACGATCACCTCCCTACTCCTACTGGCCACACCGTTTCTGATCCAGGCCAGGATGCCATTGGCCTTCTTGTCCACCTGGGCACACTGCTGGCTCATGTTCAGCCGGCTGTTGACCAACACCCCCAGGTCCTTTTCCCCAGGCAGCTCTCCAGCCACTCCTCCCCAAGCCTGGAGCGTTGCTGGGGGTTGTTGTGACCGAAGTGCATGGTCCGGCACTTGGCTTTGTTAAACTCCATACAGTTGAGCTCAGCCCATCTCTCCAGCCTGTCCAGATCCCGCTGCAGAGCCTTCCTACCCTCACGCAGATCGACACTTGCGCTTCATTTTGTGTCATCTGCAAATTTACTGAGGGTACATTCAATTCCCTCGTCCAGGTCATTGATGAATATAGTAAACAAGACGGGTCCCAAAACTGAGCCCTGAGGGTCACTGCTTGTGACTGGTCGCCAACTGGATTTGACTCCGCTCACCAGCACCCTCTGGGCTCGGCCATCCAGCCAGTTTCTAACCCAGCGAAGAGCCCTCCTGTCTATGCCATGACCTGCCAGCTTCTCCAGCAGAATGCTCTGGGAAACGGTGTCAAATGCCTTCCTGGAGTCCAGGTAGACAACATCCACCGCCTTGCCCTCTTCCACTAGGCGGGTCACCTGGTCATAGAAGGAGATCAGGTTGGTTAAACAGGACTTGCCCTTCATGAACCCATGTTGGCTGGGCCTGATCCCCCCACTGTCCTGCACTTGCTGTGTGATCACCCTCAAGATGAACTGTTCCATAATCCTTCCCGGGACCGAGGTTATCACAAACACTTAAGTTAAATATATATTAATATACCTATATGAAGGAAAGTTTTGTAACTGTCATGCTAAGCAGCAATATCCCTCTTCATTTACTGGATAAGCTAAGACCTTGGAATTCTTTCAGTACACTTACCAGCACGTGCTAGCAATGTTCGAGCAGCTAAATCAAATTTGTGTCTTCTTGTTGCAGCTGACCGACTTCTAGAAGGAGGTCCACTTGCAGAAGCTGCATTATCCACATGATCCATATTATCAGGGCTACAAGAATTTGTAATTTACAGGTAAATCAACCAAAGTTTTAAACAGCCACGTACAGTAAGTAAAATCTGAATAAGACTACTAAGATCATATTTATTGGCCTTTTTTTTTTTCCTTTCTTTCATGGAAGAAAAAGGGGAATTTGGAATTCAATAATTTTGAGTTTCACTGCGGCACATATTTACTGTCTTTATGATTGTGAGATTTACTTCAACTCATAGAACCTCAGAATGATAGGGGTTGGAAGGGACCTCTGGAGATCATCAAGTCCAACCCCCCTGCCAATGCAGGAACACCTAGGGCTGGCCACACAGGAATACATCCAGAGGTCTTGAAAGACTCTAGAGAAGGAGACTCCACAACCTCTCTAGGCAACCTGTTCCAGTGCTCTGTCACTCTCGCAGTGAAGAAGGTTTTCCTCATGTTGAGGTGGAACTTTGAGGTGTGTTTCACCTTCCTGCCATTTCCTCTTGTCCTGTCACAGGGCACCGCTAAAAAGAGACTGTCCCCTTCTACTTGACACCCACCCTTCAGATATTTGTAAACATTAATAAAATCCCCTCTCAGTCTTCTCTTTTCCCACCTAAACAGCCCCAGGACTCTCAGCCTTTCCTCATAAGAGAGATGTTCCGGTCCCTTAATCATCTTTGTAGCTCTCCCTTGGACTCTCTCAAGTATTTCCCTGTCCCTCTTGAATTGGGGAGACCAGAACTGAACATAATAGTCCAGCTGTGATCTCACTAGTGCAGAGGGGGAGGAGAACCTCCCTCGGGCTGCTGGACACACTCTTCTTTATGTACCCCAGGATACCATTGGCATTCCTGGTCACAAGGGCACATTGCTGTTCCATGGATAACATATTGTCCACCAGGACGCCAAGGTCCCTCTCCATGGGGCTGCTTTCCCGTGGGTCTACCCCTAACCTGTACTGGAATATGATGTTGTTCCTCCCCAGGTGTAGGACTCTACACTTATGCTTGTTGAACTTCATTAGGTTTGCCTTTGCCCAGCTCTGCAGTCTGTCCAGCTCTTGCTGGATGGCAGCACAGCCTTCCACTGTATCAGCCACTCCTCCCAGTTTTGTTATCACCAATGAGCTACATGCAGCAATGTCAACACCTATTCAATGCTTCCATAGCACCTAAGCATTGCAGAAATTCTGGGAGAGCACTCATTTAAAGCTGCCACTGTTAACTACAGCTCAAACTAAGTTTCTTGTCCTTTTTAAAGGAAATAAAATTAAAATTTCTGTTGTTGCCACCTCAGTCATTCCCCTTTTTGCCCAAAATCTTTTGCAAAATATCTCCCAACTGAAATCCTCGAGTCCTCTGCAAAAAGACAGTTTACCAGGGACAAAGTAACCGAGGAAGTTTAAAAATGCATATCTCAGTAGGATCAAGAAATCTAAAAAAAGGTGTTCTCAAAACACATCTTGTAACTGTCATGGTCTCTAACAAAAAACTGGTATGATTCCTAACAGGTCTTACTTAAAAACATAACCACTACTTTTAAGATTAAAAACAAACAAAAAGAGAAGCAATCACCTTTCCTCCCTGTTTAATAGATAGTTTGGATCTAAAGTTGGTGAAGGTGACTGAGAATGTAAACTTGTTTCACTATCTCTGGACAACACAACAATCAACTGAAAAAAAAAAAAGTATAAAAAATGTGCGCATGAATACAGTGAAGAAAAAAAAAAGTACTTTAATGAAATTTTGCTTTATTCCTAGGTCTTTTAGGAAAAAATGAAGCTATATGCTCTTTTTTTGTTCCTTCTTCCTCCTTTTTTCTTGAAGGGAGGATGCTCAGTCACATCCTTCTCCAGTTTTGTGCACAAACACTACTGGAAAATAAATGCACCATGTACTCCTAATTTATTTGCATATTTGCTTTTACTCACGTTATAACAAAATTCAACAGTGGCATTACAAAGCAATGTTCTGTCAGCAACAATGAATTTATGAGATTTTTCAATTTCAGTGACAGATTACAAGCAATTAGAAGAAAATTACATTTTACCTTTCACTAAAACCTTCCTCCATTTCAGTGGCATCAGCAGAAGGGATATCACCTGATGACTGCAAATAACAATGATCACCAGATTTTCCACCGCTTCCAGACACTAGTGGCCCATGTTGTGAATCTGCAGTCCCTTCTGACTGGGGCTCTTCGTCGTCTTCATTTCCAGGGTGCTCTATCATCCACATGGCCAGCACTGTGATATTCTGTGCATCTGCTTCTCCTCTGGCACCTGAAAGTGGGAAAATCACACTTAAGAATTGGGTTATATCACTGATGGTGAAAAAGTATTTTTTCCCCCTATAAATGGTTATAGAAATTAAAAATCAATATTCTATTGAAAAAATTGTTCCATATATATCTAATTTTTCAGTTTAAACTGGTATTATAGTTTTAGATTACCTGTAGCTTCCATAGCTTTTGCAATTTGACTGAGGGAGAACCCCATTTCTAGCAATGGAACAGCAATGGCCGGAGGTGGAGGGGAAGTTGAAAGTCGGCTGCTTGGATCAGACAAAGCTAAAAAAAAAAAAGTTAAATGTAAAGTGTATAAATTTTTCTGTAGTGTTACTTTACTAGGCCTTACTTTGATATATTAGCTTCAAATAAAGAAGTAATTGCCCTTAACAACTTTCCTCTCTAATACTTTCCACAAGTAGGATACTTTTTGTAATGAAACCAGACAGTGTTCATTCTTATCATTAATCTGTATATTATGTAAGCCTCTGCTTCAGTGAGTAAGATACTGATGATATTCAAAGATATTCAAATATTCAAATTCTTTCTTTAAAGATATTTCTAAGAAGTTCTAAATTTCTAAAGATATTTACATTTAAAAATAAATCAAATTTTCTATTTGATTTATGTTGAGGTAGAGTAGATAAAATTATCCTTGTCCAAATTACCAATATTCCAAGATGTTATGAGATCACACCAATACACAGTCCTCTTATGGTACAGAAAAAGACATCAGCTAAGCTGGTGACATATCTGAAAAAGATCTCTTTGCAGATGATGGCAATATTCCTGTTCAGAGAGTCTGTCAGTGTAATCTAAAAATATCAGTTACTGCCCCAAAATCACAGTTTCTTTATCATTTGTCATAAAATTGAAGCCTGATCATAGGCATCAACAATGTATCAACAACACTGTTGTAGTGATAGTATCATGACTTGAAGCAAGTCTGTAAAAAACAAAAAAAACCCAACCAAAACCAAAACCACAGCAACAAAAAAAGATGTGAAATGGAGCACACAAGTTGCTATGCAACAAATGAAACTGGTAAAAGACTCAACTAACATCTTGGATATTAGAGGGAGAAAAAGTTGTATCAGTCAGGAAATTTAAAGCATGGACTTTGTTTCTTAGTATCGAGTATTAAATCTGAAGAATATATTTTAACTCATCTCTTCTATGCATTTAATACAAAATGCATACATACAGACTTGTATTTTCTTTTTAGTATTAGTTCCTTTGCATCAGAATACTCATTTGTGCTCTTTAAAAGCTCAAAATTCTCATGCAACAATTTGCTCAGACTCCTAGCTATTCCATTCTGTATGTGTGCTGGAATAGAGCAAGCTTCTATTTTGGGTAGTACAGTGCAGACAGTAATAAAACTTCTATAAACAGAAGCCTCTCATTACCTTCATGTGATTCCAGAGCAGCAGCATTAGGAGCCCATGAAGGTTGGACAGCCCTTTCTATCTCATTAAACAAAATTAATTGAGGGAGCTATACTAGTGTATGTATCATAAAATACACCAATTCCTGTTTTCTATGTGATATATGATCTAACAAAAGCTGGAAAACTAGTGCACTAAACAGTGGCACACAACCAAGGAAACAAGCACAAATCAGATTAACATTCTGGACTAGCTACCAATTATGCTGCATTTTCATTTTATACATTTAGTTTGGAATGCATTCCACAGCTTTTGAAAACTAATTTCATTTGCTGGATAAAGTCAACAGCTAAACAATCTACAGCTTTTTGTCCTAAGGTAGTCATTAAAAGGTTTTCAGAAATACTTAACATGTTAGGTTGCATAAAAGAAATCCTGGTGGTTTTCAATGTCTTAAAAAACTATGCTGATCTTGTGTACATTTACTAACTTGTCCACATTTCTATCTGTATTGTCTACAAGTTTACCTGTACGATTTGCTGGCCTTGCAGACTGGGAATCAGGAGAAGTCAAACTTTGTCTCCTTCCAACTTCATCTGAAGGTGATGTTGGTAAAGAAGATATTGGAGGAGTCTGGGCACGTCGTGCTGGGAGTACAGTTGTAGTAGGGTAACTCGAGAACATTTGCCTTTAAGAAAAAAGAATATACATTTTTATTTTTAAAAAACTATGCTGAAAAAGGTCTGACACAAGAAATACACCAAATTCAAGTACACTTAGCAAGTCATGCTTTACAGTGATTGAGGTTTGAAAGGGTAAGGTGTAATACATACATATGCATGAGCAGAAAAACCCTGTCAGAACAGCTCATTCCTACCACCTTTGCCTGGAAAGTTAAATTCTAAGTATGCAGCTGAAAAAAAAAAATCCCTCAATGATCAAGAGGTGTCTTAGGAGATAAAAGAAGCAAACACTCTTTCCATTTCCCTACTTTGCTCATAACTCAGTTGGACTAATAAATCAGGTGAGTATTTTACATTCACTGTCCTGGTAATAGGACGTCGTTCTGGCTTTTGTCACATTATATCCACAAAATCTTAACAAACAGGGATGAGATACACTAACAGAATTAATAAACTTAGAACAGGACTCTATACAATATGAAGCAGATTTCATTCTACATCAGAAAGAGCCTCTGCAGAGTAAGTAGCTTTATCTTACTTCTATTTCAGCATGTGAGGGTAGGATGAAATGATTTCTTAGATTGCAGGATGTTACCTACCAACTAAGATCTACAGTAGTTTAAGAATCAACAACTATTTGTTCAAAACACAGAATCTCAGAGATTGGTAATTTAAACTATATGAAATAAAAATGAGAACTAAAGGACATCATCAGGCAGGTATTTTCTCCTGTTTTGAAGAACTCAGATGTTACATACTTATGTAGTGTATATTAAAAGCTTAACAGCTGGTTTTTTCTATTAATTAACTCTGTCCTCTGAAGAGGCAGTTCTTGACAGTGAATACAAATATTAACATATTCAAAGGCTTAGACAGCTAAAGACAGATATTGAATATAAACCACACAACTGGTTCCCTACAACCACAGACTCATATATGCTGAAAATAAAAGTTATTTTACCTAAGAAGACTAAGAGGCATAACACCAGGTGATTCTGAAGCTGGAACTGTTTCAGTATCAGTTACTGGAGTAGTAGCAGTGGTAGTATCTTCCAGAGAGCTGCTCATGAAAGATGTTGTGCTAGAAGCGGAAGGGCTGGTTGTAACTGGTGTTTGGGCTTGCTGAGACTGATCACCTTCTTCTACTTGTTGATCTACTTCTGCAACAGGTAAAAGGATGTTACAGGAACATTAATATAACTGTACAGAGCAAAACAGTAGCTGTGTCTAAACTTTCAAAAATACCTATCTTTATTTAAAATTCCCTCCAAATAAAAGAGTGTGCCAAAATGCAAGCCATATAAATATTTCTGTCTCAAGGACTTATGTAAAGAAATCAGTCTATTGGCTCTTGCTGTCTTCATACAAGATAAATAGTAATCAAGTCTTTTCAGATAACAGAAGCCATTTACTTAGATCTTACAATATTCAGAGATTCAGATTTATGATTGTAACAGCTAGGATTATTCTCTTAGGCAAAAGGGAAAGAAGTCTCAAGATAGGGTAATAGAGCTGATGAAATACAGAGGTATGTTTTACTTAGCTGTTTTAAGTAACAGATTTTTGAAGGGTTGTTTTGGATGGTTTAGAGTAAGTCCTTAATACAGTAAACCAGGGAGTGCAGCAATAAGCTTTAATATTTTAGATATTTTTTCTTTGTTTAAACTACTTTAAATGATTTCCCTGAAGATACAGACTGTAATACATGTATTCTTATGAAGAAAAGGAATGATACACATTTCCTCTTTGGCTTCTGTTAATCCAGTGCCTAAAATCTCAGAGAAAAACCTCAGAAAACAAAATCTCAAAAGAAAAACTCCACAACTGATTTAGAGATTTTCACAGACAGAAACACAGGTTATGTACACCCTGAAAATACACATGCCCATCATCTCTTAACATGACTGCATACAATCACATTTAACATCAGTGAACTTAGTGATATTTACATCACATGCAACACTTCTGACAAGTATATACAGAACTGTTCATTTTAAAAAAGGATTAAAGACAAATTAGAAACTCTTATATTTCTGACTGTCTGATATGCATTCATTTTTTATTAAAATAAGGAATTGGGGACAAGGAAAAAAAAGTCAGTATCATATCTACAAAACAGTAAAACATCTTTGTAAAATTTCCCTGTCCAATTAAGATTCCTCCAAAGTATAACCGCTAGAAAAATTCTAAAATTATGTTATTTTTGTTGTTATTGCTACTATTAATTTCAATACAAAGAAACAAAAAAAAAAATTAATACTACTATAATTTTGAAAATGTACCTTGTTTAAGTCTGCCACCAAACTGATCCTCCAGAAGCCCATGAACCACTAATTTGTAGATCATGGCTTGTGCACGTTCCAAATCTGCCAGTCCTAGAGCTCTTTTAATTGGTGAACGCATGACTGCCCGTTTCACCATGTGTCTCATCAAGAACTGCAAGGCAGCACGCATTTCAACATCTTCATGAACAGCTGGAGAACTAGCACAATCAGAGTTGTGACCATTTTCTGCCAGGACTTTTGGTATTAACAGTAGTTCAGCATACTTACTACAACTAAGAAGAACACTAAGGGACTTCATAGCACCAAGATAAAGATAAGATAGCTGTACTGCTCTGATTTCTGATTGCACTATATCATGGTTTCTTGGAGTATGTTCATGATTCTTTTTTCTTCCTTCAGCAGGTTGGTGTTGGGATTCCATACCTAATGTAGATTGTTCCAAAGAAAAGGAAGCAATTTCATTTTCTGACTTAGAACTTGTAGCACTAAGTCCTTTGTTCTCATCAGCACTTTGTCCTAATCGCATATCTGATCCAACATCCCCCTCCATTTTCTGGTCCATTTCCCCTTTATCTTCAGATTCATGTCTGTGTTTTTTATCATGTCTCTTGGTGCTTTGCTTTCCCATATCTTCATGAATACCAGTCAGATAGGTAAGATCCAACAACACAGTAGCTGTCAGCCCACGAAATCTTGCAACATCAAAAGGCAGTGGTTCACAGGGCTCCAGATTGTATAGTGGAGTATCACTAGGCGACCAAAAAGTTGGGAAGCTTTAATAAAGATCAGAATGACACAGGAAAAAGCAAGTGAGGGAGAGACAGGAGGAAAATACAGGAAATAACGTAGGCAAAGAAAAATGTAAAATTTAATAAAATAAACAAACCAATTCTAAAAATAAAATGTAAACAGGCGAAAATGGGGTTATGATCAGAAAACAGATAGATATGGCATCAGAGTAAATGTAACAAAGCATGCACAGTTTTTCAAGAACAAGCATTAAATAAAACCCAGAAGCGTCACAGAAGCTATCAATTCTGTGCTGCCAGAGGTTATGGCTATATTATTTAGAAATATGTAACAGACTTCTACCAAGAAAAATTATCTTAAGGCAAATTTTATCATCATACCTGAGCTGAATTTGTGAATAATTATAAAAGCTTAGAAAGAAAACACTCCTAAACTTTTTCACATTAAGATTTTGATTGACCTCATACTCCTGTTCAGCTATTCATCATAAAGAGCACACTACTGATAGCTTATGATAATTCTGTCTCTGGTTATGTCAGGACAGACTACCTGGAGAGGACAGTGACTCTTTAAAAATACAGGTCAGAAAATGAAACAGACACACATAATATATATCTATCTGTCCATCTATATTCAGTAATGATTTTTTGTATTATTTAGGACTGTTACACTTGACTAATTTGCACTCTAAGCAGGACAAAAATTCACCAGCCTATATTTCCATACATCTTGCATTCCATATATCCAGCAGATAAAGGATTTTTAAATCTTCCTTTTATCATCCCCGAATGTTTTCCCATCTTATAATGCAAGCTTCTACCTAAAAATGAAAGCAGGCTTTAGCCTTGTTTTAATTAAGAAGGTACAGTCTGAACTTAATTCAATGGATTACCAAGAGCTTGCCTATGTTCAGGTGCTGTACCACTCCAATAATATTTCAAGTTATTCTAATGGCACACTTATATTAAGGCTCTAAGTATGCACGGGCATGCTTTGAAGAATTTGTATCTGGAACTAAATATGACAATCAACTGCACTTCAGTATCTTACGTTAAAGCAACAACAGCCTTAGCATAACAACAAAATAGGCGTAACGTTGCTTCTACAAGGTGAACTAACCTTGGGTGTTTCAGAATGTAATTGTAACTGGTGGCAAAAAAAAAAAAAATTAAAAAATTACTGTTCAATTTCTCCAGAAGACTGCAGTTCAATTATTGCCAGGAGTTTAAGAAATTTAGTGGATCAAGTCTTTTCCACACAAAAACACAGGCTTTTCCTGCGAGAGCAGAGAAGCCACTAGCTTAATTTCAGAGTTTCCTTCCAAGTGCCTTCCTCTTTTGAAGGCATGTCTGCAAGACAGGTAGAAAAAGGAGTATGTCCTTCCAGTCTCCTCCCCAGTTCTCACCATCATCTGTAGAACAACAACTCTGGAGCATTAACATCTAGTAAAGGGGCATTTCTTTAGCTCCCTAAGAAAGGTCAGAGAATGAACAAACACTGCTTTGAGGCAGCATTCATTTAAATATCATCTTACCCACCATTAAGAAGAGAGAATCCTCCCATCCTCTGACCTTTACCACTCTTCAAGACCCACAGAGCAATTTCCAGTCCTCTAAGAAAGTCATGACAATGCAGACACCTATTCTCAACTTTGAGAAACCAAATCAAGTCTCTCTTCAGAATTAGGTTCATCAGTTAAATAAAGCTGTGCACTAACCCCCAGTAAAAATCTGTGTCTTTATAGACATAACCAAGAAGCTGTAGTAAATTAAGACAGCAATAATATTTCAGTTAGCCAATACATACCAATTCTGAAACAAGCAACAATCATTTCAAATGTAGGAAAACTGGCAAGCTGGTCACTTCCCAACTCTGAAACTCTAGCAGACAAATCTAAGAAATCTAATAATGCTTATCAATTCAAAATTATCTTACCAATTAAAAACTCATATTTATTTTTGATATACAAAGCATTTTACTATTACTAGACAGCATAATATTTTAACTCATATTTGCTTGTTTTAAAAAGACAAATTTTGAAGCCTAAGCTTAAAACAAATGACAGCATGACTCTAATGTAAAAAGTATGTTACTACTAAAGATTTTCAAGCACAAAACACCACTAGATTATGGAAAGTGTAGGAAATGAGCATACCTGATTGTAATCTCTGCTTCATCCCACTGGACCTTGGCAGATGTGCTGCCTTCCTTAACTACTCCAAGCAAGGTGGCATGACGTCCAGTTTGCTTGTGTACACATCGACCTCCAACTCTAAGACCAGCATCAACTCCACCAATTACAGCCAGAATAGGCCACACTTCCACACAGAGCATCTTCAACTGCAGTTCGGAAAGGTCGGCCAGACCGTGCCTACTATGTTTGCCTTTTTCCTCCTCTTTGTTTTCTTTCTCCTCTCTCACCTCATTCTCTTCTCGACTTTGAATTGAGCGACTTTTCTTCAGCTTTTGACCTACTTCTTTAAGACATGTTTTGATTTTATTCAGTCTTTCCATCATTTTTTTATTGATGCAGTGTGTCCAAGGGTCTGTGCGATGAAGGATACGAACGAGTTGGATAGTGGCTTCTGCCAGTACTGCAGCAACAGGACTACAGATGGGGTCACCAGGTAGCAAATCTCTTGGTGTACCACGCATCTGCATATCACAGATTTTCACCTAAATGTTTAAAGAGAACAGTTTAAAAGTTATCTTCTCAATGAACCTGAAGAAGTTCATTTTATAAATACAGGACTTTCCTGCTGAATAGACGAAATTACTAGCATTGAGTTTTTTTAGCTAGGGATCCCTAGGAAATCCACCTTAACACTGATCAAAACCCACATCCCTTCAAACTCATATAACCCTATCTGGAATTCATAACACTACATCTTCCGTGGTTTCCGGGGAATGCAATTTTATGTGTAGAACATTAACTCCATAAATCAATTCTAAATAATAAAATATATTTTCAGTTTACAATAGAATGCACAATATAGGAATTTATGAACAAATCTAGCTAGCATGTGAGTAACATAGTGCTATGTACGCCATAAACCAAAAAGAATAACCAGTGACATTCTCAGCACTTGTTAGCTACCACCCCCCAAAAAAATCCAGCATCTGTAACATTGACACAGATGAGTGCAGAAGGGAAAGGACAAACTTATGACCTCTTGTTAAGGATTAACCTCAGTAAGTCAGCTGAGCCCCAGACATCCACTCAATCACTACCCCCCCCCCCCCCCCCCCCCCCCAGGAAGATGTGGAAAAGAATCAGAAGGGCAAAAAGTGATAAAACTTGTGGGTTGAGATAAAGTTTCATAAATAAAAGAGAAAGAAAAGAAAAAAATAAAACAAAACCAAGAAAAACAAGCAACGCAAACCACAGTTGCTCACTACTAGCTGACCCATGCCTAGACATTCCCTGAGCAACAGAAACCCCTGGCAAACTTCCCTGGAGTTTTACTGCTGCACATGATGTTATATCATATGGAATATTCCTTTGGTCACTTTAAGTGAGCTGACCAGCTACACACTCTCCTCTTGCTCACCCCCAACATACTTGCTGGGTTCCCTTCCAGGGTAAGAAATGGAGAAAGTCTTCATGCTGTGTAAATGCTGTTCAGCAGTAACTAAAACACTATGCACTATCAACAATGTCTTGATCAAAAATACAAAACGCAGCACCACACAGGCTCTTATAAAGAACAATGACTTTACCCCAGCCGAAACCAGTACACCTATGCAGATGAACATTTAAGTTACCTTTTCTCCTGGATTACTGCTATAGAACATAACACAAGGGTATAACTCCACTGCATCCACATCTTCAAAAGCTAGTTTTGGCTCCTAGTTAAAAAAACAAAACAAAACCCCTCAAACACAGAAAACCTGAACAAGTAAAAATACAAAACGTGACACAGTTACACCTGCATTATAATCATTTTAAGTACTGAAACTGTCACAATGCAAAATTACTATTGAAAAAAACAGCAAAAAAACAATTGATGTTAAATACCTCTCCATTTTTACCAAAGGAAATAGTTCTTGCTTCCATATCTAATACGCATGTGATAAAATCCCCTTGGGTAAAGCTGGAGAGAGTCAAAGTTTGTTCTCCATTGTGATAAAGGTTACCACTATAGGCTCTATACAGCCACATATCCGAGGTAGTGCGGTGGTTAAAGTCATGTACTGGCCAACGAGAAACGCCTACACATGTTCCTTCATTGCCTCGATTCTCCTTCACAATGTAGAACTATCAGGCAAAACAAAACAAACAGTGGAAAAGAGTAAAAAATATACATTTTAACACAATAACACAATGAAAATAGACTTCACAAATTCATGTATACTTTTTTACTCGGAAGCTTTTAATAAAGGAAAAATACGCAAATAAGCTAAAATCATGCTCTAGCTCTAAAATGACTTTTTGATGTATAAAATCTGTTGCTAACAAGTCATTTAAACTTACAATTTTCTTAATTGCTATTATGTTAAGTAAATACACAAAGAAGTCACTTTTTTTCTGGACTCAAAAAGTACACACCCAGAAGCTGGTTACAAGTGCTAAAAATAATATTACAAAAATAAATAAGCTTTACTCTTCATATTCACAGTGAGTAATTTACATATACTCAAGTAAAAAGAGAAGTGTCATGCTCAGAGATAGTACTAACAAGGACTACAACTGCGTATGCATCTATATTCCTAAAAAAATTATTCCAGATGATGTACTAAAAGTTCATCTTGTCAGTCAGACAAGCTGATGTCTTTTTTTCAAAAACACAAAGTATTTTGGGAAGTTTTTTTTTAACAAAAAAAATCCCTTAAAGTCTACATATTTCAGTAGGTAACTTCTGCAAGACAATGCACATTTGTGCTGACTGTGGATCTTAGGGACAAGTACCATCACCTCTACAAATACGCAACACATATTCACAGTCTCCAATCTGTGTACTGAAATACTCAAATGGCAGTACCCAAAAGCAGCCATGAACTCTTCTGTTTGGACTGAAAATCATGGAATGATTTAGGTTGGAAATGACCCTTAAGATCAAGTCCAACCACAAGCCTAACACTGCCTAGTAACAAGTCGTTTACTTAAAAGTGTTGTCACAAGGAAAAAAAATAGTTGCTTATAAATGAGTATATTTCCAAAATAAAGTAAGAGAAGTTAAAACACTTTTCTCCAACCTACCTTCCACTGGTAACACCCAGAAGTAACTCCAGTGGATGCTAAACCATATCCTTTACCTCCACTTCCATGAGTTAGAATCTGCCCATTCTCCACTATGCAGCATTGAGATTTCTCAGGGTCAAAGGACACTTCCTGTATGGGAAGATTTTCATCCTCGTCTTCAGACTCTCCTTGCTTCTATTAGAAATAGGGCAAAATATTTGTGGTAAATGTAACTCAGCTGCATTCAGTCAAGAGACAAAGTAAAATCATCATTACCTGTAACTTCATTTCTTGTTCTTTCTCCTTTATTTGAATTGCATGTTTAGCCTGAGCTATTGGAGTCTCCCACATGCAGTCAGACAGAAGTGAGAATAATCGTTCAACAACCTGGTGTATTAGAATGTAATTCAGATAATTTTAAATCCAAGATGAAGACAACAAATAATATTCTAATTTTTTTTACTTTACTTTATAGGTATAAGCTTCAAAATATTTAGTGCTCTTAGATAAGCAAATATCTACACTGAGCCTCACTTGATTTGGATTCTAGACAAACCTACGATAAATTTAAAAGGTCAATGGGACTTTTTGAAGAAACATGTCTAAAAGCTTGTAATAAAATATAAAGACCTGAGCCATTTGATCATCTTCAACGCCAGATTCACAAGCAGGTAATACAGCTTCTAGTACATGAAGTGCAAGAAGTCTAGTCCTCAAGTTGCCAACCAAGGGAACTCCTAAAGATGGAACAATATGTTAATAATCTGAAAGTGACTTATGCATCAGGCATGCACCTATGTGTCAGATGCATGCCATGAGTGCACAATTCTCCCAAGTGCAACTTGTGTACCTTGACTGAAGTTAGCTTTATTTGTTCGCTGTGTAACGCATGTTCGAACCTATTTTTAGGAACCGCACAATAGAAATGCAAGTAACCATTGAGCACATTTTGAAAAGATCGTACCTGAACAACACTTCTGAGAAGCAATGTTAAGAAGGACTTCTGTCCACTTTGGAGAAGCCATTTTTGATTGAATTGCTTTTGAAGACACAACTCTACGTAAGAAAACAAGAAAGTCTCCCAAGTGCAGTTCTGCTGCATGTTGCTTTCGGAGGGCAGCTAGAAGTTAAAATTAAAAGTGTTCATTTACAACCTTATTATCAGAACCTTATAAGTAGTCCTTGTTACTGGCAACAAACTGTTCTGTAAGTAAAACCAAAATAATTAGTCATTACATGATAGCTGGCTGCTAACCTTGGCTGGCTGACAGGTGCTTACCAAGCTGCTCACTGTCTCCTTCTCCTCATCAAAACAGAGGGAAAATATAAGATGAAAAGCTCATAGATCAAGATAAGGGCAGTGAAATCACTTGCCAATTACCACCACAGGCAAAACAGACACAATTTAGGGAAGATTAATTTAATTTATTGACAATGAAAAGTACAGTAGGACAAAATTAAGAACCTCACCCCCAACCAACCCTTCTTTCCAGGCTCAGCTTCGCTCCTAACTCTAACCTCCCCATTCCTGAGTGGAGCAGGGGGACAGGGGAAGTGAGGGGCTTGTGGTCACTTTTTAACACTTTTTCTCTACTACTCCTGGTTCACAATGGGTCCTTCCCATGAGCTGCAGTTCTTCAAGAACTGTTCCATTGTGGATTCTTTACCACAGGATACAGTCCTTAAAGAACAGATTGCTCCAGTGTGGGTCCCCCACAAGCCACAGTTCCTGCCAGAATCATGCTCCAGCATGGGGTCTCCATGGACTGCAGTTTCCTTCAAGACATGTCTACCTGTTCCAGCAGGGGCCCTCCATGGGCTGCGGATGGACAACCTCCTTCACCACGGTCTTCTCCAGTGGCTGCAGGGGAATCCCTGCTCCAGACCCTGGAGCTCCTCTCCTCCTAGTCCTCCTTCACTGACCTTTGTGGCTGCAAAGTTGTTTCTCTACATTTTGCTCACTCCTTTCTCACAAAGTTGCTTTGCAGCATTTTTTACCCTTTCTACATTATCAAAGAGGCACCACCAGTATCACTGACAGGCTCAGCTTTGGGCAGTAGTGGGTCTGTTTTGGAGCTGGCTAAAACTCGTTCTGTCTGACATGGGGGCAAGCTCATGATTTCTTCTCACAGCAGCCACTCTTGCAGACCTCTCCCACTAATAAAGCTGTGCCATGTAAATGCAATACACGTGATTATTTATAAACATCCCTGTAACATAAAATGTAACCCCTGGTTTCCAAGTATGTTTTTCTCTTACGAGGATTTTTGATGCAAAACGCTATACTTCCTTGCACCTTTGATTTGTATTTTGAGACAGTTTTAACAAGAAAATGTTTGCAAAATGACCTTACATTCTCATTTCTAATTAACTATCTATAAATTCACCAGCCATTGCGTTATTTGTAAGTGAAGGCAGCACAACAAAAACCACGTATGCCTAAAACCAAGCTCTAACTAAAAATTTCTTCAGGCACACAATTTCCATAGAAATTCAAAATGCTCAATAAGGGACTGCAAATTATATAATGATGTTACTATTTCTGGAAATGTTTTGTGGCAAATTTTTTAAATGACAGGGTAGAATCAGCCTCTTCCAATCCACTCAGACTGCTGAACTGCATAATACAAAGCAAATGCAACAATTTCCTGAATTAAATCATATTTATTTGCAGTTTGAAATTTAGATAATTAAATTCCTGTAACTAACTTTTTTTATGAAGAACACTATTACCAGAAAGTAATTTTTCAAGGAAAAGCGTATTCTCCTACTAACTCCAAATCAGATAGATTAATTCTTATTCTCAACCTGCTCCTACCTTTAAAGTGCTTTATGTATCAGATCTATATGAATTTGCACTAAGCACAAAATTATTTGATTATGTTATTTAATCTGATTTACAGAGTTAATGTAACAACAATAATCAAAATACAGTAGTGTGATGGCCTCAGCATTCAGTGGTTTCCTTTTTTTGTACAGTATTTCAAAATTTTAACAGAAATTATGCAAGATAATTACCTCTGAAGTCTCTCTTCTCATTATCCCCATTTGGATCCACCTTTTTTGATTCTACTTCATCTTCCTCACCTTCCCCTTCTCCAAAGGAAGCCATAAGCATCACCCCAGTTTGTGATAACAAGTTCTTCAGCTGACTGCATAATAAATCCAGCAGAGACTGGACCACCTTTGGGCTCAGTTTGTCAGCATAGGTTCTGTACACACACACAAAAATTTAAAATAAAGAGCATATGAGAGCTGATCCAATGAACAACAACACAGAGACACAACTATAACTTCAACTCAAGTGACAACCAGACCTAACACAGTACTAATCCTAATTCATTCTATTCCAATAGGTTACTTTTCCTCATCCTTCACCATCTGCTTGGCACATTATTTTTATGTGAACATATTTTTAAGACACTTAGAAAAAGTCCAGTCTCTAGAATCAAAGGATACATTTCCAGTACTTCCTAGAGGAAAAAGAACTTAGTCAAACATAATCCCATAGGAACTTCCAAAGATGAAGTGTTGGTTTTGGTTTTTTTACATAACAGATTTGGCAAGTAAGTGCAATGTGCTGAGTATACATTGAAATGAAAATAAATGTACTAATAAATACAGTAAATAATACTCTTGCTCCAAAGAGAAAATACAGAAGTACAGTGTACTGCTCTGAAGAACTTCTACCACATTATTGGCATAGCTTTTACACAAGTGACTTTTACACAGCAACAGAAAGCTTAACCATATCAACTGAACTGTAGATACAAAGCCAAAATAGAAAAATAGCAAATACTAGAATACAGTGTTTACAGACCATAAAGTTCTAACTACTCTGGTGAAAACTCCTCACTTAAAATTTAAAAATATTTATGAGTCTAATGTGCATCTTTCTTATGAAAAACATGACTACTCTTTCTCCCCACCCCGTTCACTTGTATGCTTCAGAACAACATTTATTGTCCTAAAGAAAGCTCACACAACAGTTATTTTTAAAGGGTGCTGAAAAGCTTAATGATTAAGTTTTCTGAAAGCAAGGAAACATTCAGTACTCACCCTGTGGTGATAGCAAGGATCTGAAGTAGTCTTGTACTGGCTACTTTCAAAGCTGTGCTGAGTTGAGAAATACCAGTTTTGGGCAGCAACTGCAGTGGTTGTCCTAACATGGTGTCTGTACCACACAGTTGTGACAGCACATTTAGCAGACCAGTGGAAATGGCCAAGGAGACATCAACAGGCTGATAGTGTACGCTTAGAGCAAAGACTGTTACTAACAGAAGACGCTGTTGTGCTTCTAAGATTAAAATAAAGTTGGTTTTAATTAATAAGTTGCTTAGAGTAAAAATACTAAGACAGAACAGCAGCAGATTACTTTTTTAATAGAAATTAATGCATTATCAAGTAAAGAGGTAGCATTCTTATCATATACTTGAGCTTAGTCTTTCTCATGTATAGTTGTAGCCCCCTTTAACTCCATGCAAACTCTACATCAAGGTTGTCCAAGAAAGAATATTATACAGATCTAGTTTGTGATGTAGATGTTCTGAGGCTGATTTTCAAACCAGAATATCCTCTATAGTGTAAGGATAACTGAAGGAAATACTTAATTTTCTACTTGTACTTCAAATTGATTCTCAAGAAATTTCTTTCAGTTCCATTATAATTTTAAGTGAAACAATAAAACAATTCAGATAAGAATGCCCATTAAGCTCTACCAATAAACTAAATTATAGAGCTCTCTTCTGCAGTGAAGCTCTCAGTGCACATAAAAAGGCACAAACAGGCGTAAAGTTCAAGCTGTTCCTTAAGGATAGAAGCACATAGCAGTATCTGGGTCTAGAAGGACAGGAGAGAGTGCTTTCAAAACAGGTAAGATGGTTCTTTGTTTTTGGGTTCAGAGAAAGTTCACTTGAACAAAGGAGAAAAGATTGGAGAGTTTATCTCCTTAGAAAACTACTTATACCTGAAAAACTGAAAAATCACTTTGAAGGACCAAAGACATGAGTGACTGTGAAAGATTGTGGTATGTGGAATAGAAATGCTGACAATACTTAAAAGTCTTAGAAAGGCCTAACATTTGAAAATTAAGACAGAAAAAGGTTAAAAGGCTTCTCTCTCTCTTAGGAAAAAAAATAGACTTCAGAGAATTCTGGTCACCAATATTAAAATCATCTTTGTTAAATATATAAGTCTTTATATTATACGTTAGACAACGCATTTTGCAAATCTGGTTTTCACTTACCTATGTGATGCTTATTAGCTTGCAGAGCTCTTTCTAACGTAGCAGATAATTGCTGGTAAATTTTGTGCACAGCCACCTGGATTTCAATTTGAATACTTCTCTTAGCTGCCCTAATACCATCCTGGTCAAACAAATAAATACTGTAAGCACTGATGAATATTTATCACACAGTTATTGAAACAGCAGAAACTATTAAAGTACATGCCTGGTAGTGATGCAATCTTACACTCCCTCCTTTGGAAACTGCATGTCCTACAGTGCCCAAACCAAAGCAGCCAGCAAGAAACTGTAGTCTAACAGAAGTAAGCAATGAAGAAGACTGAAATCCTGGTACTTGACGACTTCCTATTAATGGCACGCTGCCTTTTTCCTCCATCCCTGATAGAAGCACTAAAATCTGATGAAGTGCTTCCAGACGAAGCTAAAAATAAAGGCATGCAAAAGACAGTGTTAAGTAACAGGTATTTGTAGAAATTAGAATTACTGCATCTTCAACTGCAAGCAAGAACAAATGAGGTAGCTGTTCTCTCATTGACTTTTTTAAGAAAAGGGAGCTCTTTAAGTTTGGTTTTAGTTTATTTACATAAAGATCCCAGTTCCAGTTAGGATATTTTAACAGAAAAGATGAAAAATGTCCTTAACAGATAGAATTTCGAAAATGTTAAAAAAAAAAAAAAAAAAAATCCATCATATGAGCATGATGTATAAAGAGTAAGAAAAGGTATTAATCTGAAATTTACCTCAGCCCTCAACTGCTGCTGCTCCATTGCAATTATTGATGCTTGTGGACTAGTGGACATACTTTCTTCTGGTTCCTTAAATCCTGGTGGGTTTCCCACATCTCCACTTACAAAGCTGACAACATTTTCAATCAAAGCATGAACTCCAAGGGATCTTGAGAGATCAAAACCAGACTCCACAAATGAGTAGGGGGAAGTGTATAACCAATCTCTGCTATGTTTTAGTCGAGCCCATGAGTCACTTAAAGGTTCCACTTGACTGTGTATTGTTCCTGAAGATATAAAAAATGAAGTCTCATAAATTCTAATTCACCAGGTAACACATTTTAACAGTAGGTAAAGACTGAACTGCTGCTAGTCATACAGGTGGAAAATGGATATTCATGTTAATTATACCATGCATTAAGCAACTTAGAGCAAAATACTTGATTTAAATTTACAGCAATTTCTCTCAAGGAAAGGCTGTAGTCCTTTTAATTATGTTAAGCAGCATTGCAACACGCTGCCAAGTGAGAAAACAAAAAGATAGAAGCCACTCAAACTGCTTAGCTTAAAGCTAGAATACTGAATACAAATGCTTTGCAGGTAAATAATAAAATAGAAAAGAAAACATCTTCTACAACAGAAATTGTCCACTTTAGATAGAGAACATAGAGTACTTTGTTATGATTCAAGCTAAATAGATACATGTATATTAAATACTATCTGCAGCATGTATGAGATCTATATATTTACCACCTCACAATGTCACAAGTCTATTTTCAAGTATTTCCTATTATGTTGTCATGTCATTACACTACCTGAAACTTTACCATCGTTAATAAACATACTTCTTCAAATGAACATCAGTAATTGATCTGCAGCACTGGAACTTATTACCAGATATTTTATCTCATTTCCAAAAGAGTTTTGCTAGAACTCTATCCCTGGCACAAATGTGCCATATCACTAAAGTCATACTGTCATCAGAATTTCAACTGGTATGCAACACTTAAGAATACATGCATCAGTTAAAAATACATATCAACACAAAAGTTGCTACTTTATTATTTTTGTAAATGCTGTTAAACTGACTTGGAGCTATGCAAGGCATTACAAGAGGGCAGACGCTGCTCGAAAGAACTTTCCATCTGTATAGATAGGTAATGTTTTGAGACCTATATGGAAACCTAATCTATGTTTAAATCCACTTGGAAATTTTAATTTGAATTATCTTAAACAAACTCTATAGAATTTTTGAATATTAATCTTGCTTGTGGACAATGAGCTACAGATATCACTTGGAGAATCATAATCCAGTAATTACAGTACTCATACAAACCTTAACACTTCAGGTTTTAAAATGTCTGCAGGGTATCAGCCTCAAACTTTATTAAATATAGCCATATTCAGGAAGAAGTCATAGAAATTCAAAGAAATTCTTCCGTTGAAAGCTTTTTTCCCCATCAGTGAAGCTGAGTACCAATGATAACAACAGGATTTTTAAACATTGCCTACCTGCAGCACCTCTGTAAGTAGCTGCTCATAGGAACAAGGAAAGGCAGACACATCAGTTTTTGAACTTAGGACAATTATCCACCACTCTAACCACTTTACACCAATCCTTCCTGAGTTACAGACAAAATACTATTATTCTGTCAACCAATTTGCATCTGCAGGTTACAAAAAGGTGTGCACCTTCACATAACTTTCAAATTCAAAATACTGTGAAATTTTGCATTTCCTTCACATATTAGGTAGTTAATTTCCACTTAGTTGTAAAAAAAAAAAAAAAAAATTGGGAGGACTATGAATTACGAAAACCTGTTTGCATCCCATTTCCTTTTCTGTAAATAGCATTCATATGCATTCGCATGCTATTCCTTACACATGCTACTAAAAAGACTGCAATGGCTTCAGGAAGAAACATCACAGTACTTAGGTCATATTAGGTATTTAACAAAAATATATGCACACATATTTATTTTGGATAATGCAAAGATTAAGTTTAAACACTGCTTTTTAATTTCTGGTGGTTTATGTAACACAGCAATATTACCTGGGTTACAGAGAACAACCTACTCTGTCATGTTTGCTATGAAAGAATTTAAAGAAATTCTGCTACTCAATTTTACAATTTATACTTCAGATTACCTACAGAAAGCATAACTAAATCATTAGCAAGTCCACAAAATGTTGCCTATGTAGTAACAACTATTTCAAAAGCCTCCTTAAGTCCCACAGTCTTTCAACAGCAGGATAGCTTAAAGCATCCCAAAGTGATGTTAGCTTCCTATCCTCTACCCATCCTACTCTATGCCACTGTGAAGCATAGCATAGAATCTAATGATTTGTAAAGAAATAAAAAGGAATTCCAATGTCTTAAATCATAAGCTAGAAACCTTTCAAGGATTAACAGAACATCAGAAGAAAATTTACTTTTGACAGTCAACAAATCTTATTAGAAAAAAACTCAAACATCATATATTAATAAAAACCTAAACTATTTAATATTTAAAAAAAAGATTAGGTCTTTGCTAATCATTTTAGTATTAAATACTAGAATGTTTACATGTAGGAAACAATTAACATTGTTTCAAATTAAGAGAAAAATCCAACAATTATGAGATACAGATTAAAAACAAGAGAAGCTGTAACTAAATGTATAGAATTTAAAAACTAATATGTCAGAAATCTAAGTAGTATATCTCAGAATTAAAACCAATTCATAATTAGAGAACAAAAATATAAAACAAAATAATTTTTTCCTTGAAGACATTAAATATCACTAGAAGAATCAAAACTATGAATGCATATTAGAGCCTAGCTTGATTCTGTGTAGTACCAACAACACAGAATTGCAGCTGAGCACTTCCATAACTCTCTACAATGACATGGAGTTGTACAATTGTAAAATAAAATAAATTTTAAGCTTACGGTATTTAAAAAAAAAAAAAAAAAGGTTTATTTGTCCTTATAAGCCAGCTTGTAATAATGAGTTTTATAGATGAATGTAGCACAGCTGCAATACACAATTCATAAAACATAAAATATGTAGGGAAGGTATAGAGACAAAAAAATAAACATGCCATCAGTTACTTGCTTGAAGCTCTTCTTTTTTCTGAGGCTCAACTGCCCAAAAAGGAGTAAATACACTACACCACACAAGAATCAGAAGACAAAAGCAGACATTTGAAACAGAAGGTAATATATTCATAAAATCTCTTCCTCGTATTATTATAAGTGTTATAAGAGTTAAACTTACATGATCAGTCTCATCTCAATCAATACAATACATCAAGCAGCAATGTTTGGGGAAAAAACCCCACATTTAGTCTTGTTTTAAATTAGTATAGCCTAGGTAACAGAATTTCTAAATCATCCACCTTTTTTCAGGAAAAAAAAAAGATATATCCCCTTTAACACAGTTATATACATACAAGACGTGTTTTCATCCCATCCCTTACTCCCATATAATTTTTCCATTTTAAAATGCAGAACTCATATTATTAGAGGTACACAAAAATATTTTGATTTAATTTGTATTTCATTTATGTTGCTGACTTTTTCAGAGTTGTCCAACTGTGTTAGTAAAGTAATAAAGTACACACAAGGCACACAGAAATTCTCTGAATTAAGATTTATGTAAAATAAGAAAATCCAAGACTGGAGGACTTCCATTTATCTGTCTGTAACTATGTTTGTGATTGCACTGCTAAGTACACATTCTTTACTAAGTGTCTAATATGAAGTATTTAATGCAGCACACAGTATGTCGCAGGTACAACACACTGGAGGTACAATGTTTTGAGACACGCTCTCTGGATCTGCAAAATTGAAAACAGATTACGCTAAGCAGTAAAAATAACACTAGAGGGCTTAGATATGAGAGAAAAATAATAATGTGCTTATCACCCCTTATGGCAAAAATATCAAAAGACATTTTTTTTGCAGGCATGGAAGGAAATGTTTACTAATGCAGAAATAACTAAATAATAGCAATGAAGGAGATATTTAAAGAATCCTCAGACTGGAGTAGGAGTACTGCAGTGATATCTCTGAATGGATACAATAAATGAAGAAGACAATTAAAAATTGGACTGAGCGGATAAGGTGTTAATTGAGTAAAAAAAATGCTATCCTTCATTACTCATCTGCAAGACCAACCTAAAAGTATTAGTTTTTCTACTACTAGTTTTCTATATTGTAATTTATGAATAGGAACAGCTTTCATACCATTAAAATCAGACCATAACCAATAGCGAGATTCGATCCTTGAGGCAATGCGATCTGGATTTTTAATAATGCATTGCTTCATTCAATAAAAAGTTCTAAAATACACCAATTCACTCCAGAGGGAATTACTCTCTTGCCTGTTACAAAGAAACCACTCACCAATACCCTATACACACTACATTATTTTGACAGCTTTGCAAGGATCAAATATTCTACACAGAGTATAGTTGAAGATAAATTAATCCTAGAAAATCTCATCTGGAAACACCATGTGTGGCCATGGTTCTGTAACAAGTAGTGTGGTTAAATTCTAGTAAAATTCTTAAGAAGAGATGGGAGGAACCTCGATCCCACACCTTCAGAAAATTTAAATTTCCTTTTTAGTAAAAATTCCCTTTGAAGTCTTCAAAATAACACAGTCTAGAGGAAAAACAAATCAATGATGATAGAAGGAAAAAACCATGCTTTCCTGCTTGCCAACTTCCTTCATAATTTATGGAGACACATGTAATAAATATTTTCAAGTGACTGCTGCAAACTGCAGTAAGATATTCTAAAAACCACATGAAAAAGGAAACATTTTGTTTTCTGAACTATACACTTCAACTGAAAGAAATGAGAGGTGGTTCCTGTGATTTCTATGGTTCTACTATAAGACTCCACTTGTTCTTTGCCACCTAACATTGCCAACTTTACATTCAATCCAACAAAAATTTGAAAAGTTCCAACTCTAAGTGCCTTAAAGAAACAATGGTTACTGCTGTTTTGTAGAAACGGAGACAAGAAAAGCCAGGAGATTTATTTTATGTTAACTGCAATTCAAGAAGCATTTCTCATGTATACTTCTGTTGCAATGCACTCAAGAGATTGTCTCTAGCATCTATAAGGCATGCACATTTCCTCCCTCTCCTCCTCATTTAGAGAGACACAAAACCTTTCACATCTTCCACTCAAAAGCAGATCATTTGTGGAAGTCATAGGAGCATGAGGTACAAACAGGAATATGGAAAGAACATCTCAAAAACCCCCTAATAATAAAAATAAGATATTTGTTTTCCAGTATCTCCATTTAGCCTGTATCTGTGGCTAAGCAGTTGTTCTATCACTTAATAGCCCCTCCCCAGATGAGAAGGGGGATTGGGAAAAGGAAAGGAGACCCACGGGTTGAAAGGAAAAGGGATTTTATGAAACAGCAAAACTAATACCAATGCCAATATAAAGTATACAAAGTTACACTCAGATGAGTGAACGTACAGTGGTCACAATAAACAAGAAAGCAATCCTTGGGAGCAGAATGATAAGCAAGCCTCTTCAGGTATGGGGAGAAGGAAAATAAAGAGCGGGAGGCCCCATTCCTCTGGAAACCTCCCTCTTTATAATGAGCATGACATTTATGGAGTGGGATGCACCTGCAACCAGCTCAGGGCAGCTGCCTTGGCTTTCAACCCTCCCAGCTTAAGCTCCTGACTTACTTGAAACTGCTGATGGCCTGCACACTACAGCTGGCCTAGGATTCTGTCCCAGTGAAACCAGGACACTAACAAAAATGTTTAATAGTTGCTTCAGAGGAATCTGACTTCAGCGGCCCTTAGAAGTCCAACTGAAGAACATCTTAAGGAACAATGCCATAGTCTTCCGTAGGTCATCTCTTCTACAGCAGTTTACTTGCCATGAACAGGAAAATAGGTTTTTTCTAATCCTTCAATTCTTAACAAACGTAGCAAATTCAAATGCAGATAGCTCATTATCCTTGATCTCTTTTGCTAGCAACTCCAGATAAAGCACACAATAAAGTGAATATGATGTAAGAATTTAGATTTCTCCTATTCTTCAAGCTGAGGTAACAGTGAACATAAACGTTCTCGTTATCAGTTACAGCATATCACAAGAAAAAAGGTGAAACTGAAGGGGTTCTACCAATAAAACATCCTTAATAGTCACTACAGTATCTGTAGCACTTCAGTGTGCTAGCTTTGTTACAAGAGGCAGACAATCCAAAATGGCTGCAAGTTACATCTTTACCATATACTAGGAAGCATGTTTCAGTTTTAAAAGGTAACTAGGATTCACAAACCCAGACATTTCATAAGAAATGGAAGACCTGTTCTGAGATGAACAGCTTGTTCACTCAATCGCACAGATATTTGTAGATCTTTTTCTTGACCTTAATATATATATCATTAATGTTTCCCTGTAAATGTACCCTGCATTCACTGGATGGGTCTGGTATTTGGTATCAACCAAAAGCAGAATTTTCTGCACACAGGTTTTCCATGTTTTTATGGTTTAATGCTTTTTGTATTTTACGGTAAATTTCAGAGTGTTCCACTTAAACTTCTCTGAAAATTTTCCTTCCTGAAGTCACAACAATGAAAATAAAATGAAAGTTCCTAAGTCGACCTCAAAGAAATCCTCACTTGCTAAAAAACAGCACTGCAATTCTAGAAACTAGAATAGTTAATAACTAGGGAATTCTTTAACCAAGCCACAAAGCACCAGAACTTAGTGCAACTAACAGCAGGTAATAATTATTTTAAACGTTATTTTTAAGTACTCAGTTTTAACATCCTGATTGCCATATGTGCTGTATGTAAATGCAAACACATTTTAAATTAAGAAATACTAACATAATTTATCAGGTCAATATTCAACAAACAATAAAACTCACCCCTCTTTCTGTGTGATGATGCCAAATCCAAATCAACATTTCGTCTTCCACTCTAGATCAAAAGATTAATAAAAGCCTCATTTCTTTAGGTGAACATATATGATGTATAATATTTGAGTCTTTAAAATGCACCCCTCACTCATAAAAGTTTATTTAACAGAGCTATATAACTTCAATTGCTTTTTTTTATAACTATTATTTTCTCCTTACAATGGTGCTTATTAGAAAATAACTGAAGTACTGAAATGCAGTCATAAACACATGTTTAAGGTGTCAGCATAACATATAGGTGGAAAGTGCAATCTCTACGTAATGTTATTTTACTTACCAGCGAATAACCTTCCTCATCTGATTCTGGCTGAGATAAATCAGATTCACTTCTTGACTTAATCAGTCTGTAGTTTGAGTTTGCATGGATTGAGCGACTTTCTCCAGTAAGACTTTCACTCCTGCTTCAGGTGCATGCGTGCGCGCGCACACACACACGGAGAAAGGAAATATTGATATCAGGCAAAAGTAACAGTTTATAGTCAAATGTAGCAGGCAGTACAATTTTGTTTCAGAGCAGATTATCACAGAACATCACAAGACCACACCAAAGAGGGCAAAAGTGGTCTGATGGCTTCAGTTATTATACTTCTAAAGGATATTAATAAACTTTGTTATTTCTTATTGGTCAACCTCAAATGACTGATCATTCAAGTGCCTTGGTAACTACCACATACAATACACAGAAACATGCCCGAGCTGAGAGGATAAGAAAACAGAGACAAGAGTAAGTGGGTGAAACTCGCCTGGATGCATTCCTGAGTAACCTGTGTTAGGGTAGATTAGGTTGTAGGGTAGATTAGGTTGTAGGGTAGATTATATGATCCTGCCTGGCATCATTTTACCCCTAACACTCTGTGATTCTGTGAAAAAGCACTGAGCTTATTCAAAATCCACCCATAAAATGTATCCTAAGCTTCACAGGGCTGGAGATGAAAACCACTTTGACAATGACAAAGGCAGACACCCATGCTTTAGGGACTAGATTTCCACAACGAGGCAAAACAAATAAAAGGGTACTGAATATATATAATCTCCCTCTGAAGTCTCCATTGATGTCTTCATTTAAAGTATCAGAGCAGAGCTTCTGTACACCAGAAGCTTAGGCAGACTCAAGAGTTCACTTAGAAGCACCAGTTACATGATTCCTGTGTTATATTCTAATAAACACAAAGATCTTGAGAATAAAGTTTAAATGGGTCACGTTCAGAATAAAACTGTGTTACCGAGAATATCTCAGGTTATGAAAATTAAAATACAGTATGTAACACTTATATTATATAGACCTCTCCAATGAGCTGTCTGGCTATATTGTTATTCTCCTGTACCTAACAGTGTCTTACACATGCCAATATATTAGGCTTATTTATAAAAATCAAACATGAATAACACTTCTTTCATAACAGGCTTTTAAACATATCTTACAAAAGGTTTTTATTGACAATAATAAGATATTGGTGAAATTCAAGAAAATACAAATGTGATCACAGAAAATCCAAATATAAAAAAAATTAGGAAAAATTAGGATTTTTTTCCAATTATCTCAGATTATCTGTACACCTGATGATCTGGACTTCATTACTATTTATCACTAATCCCAACTTTGAAAAGTAAGTATGCTCCACAGAGAGTAAAACCCTTATTAAGGTTTAGTTAATGTGGACCAAGAAAACCGAGAACAATCACTGTTCTCAATAAAAACAACAGTGCTTTAGGTAAAAACTTTGTTAAAAAAAAAAATCTAAGAATCCTGTGAAGAAAACTTACGCTATTTATCAACTATAAAGGAAGCAGAGAAGAGTCAACTATTCTAAGCAGTCAGCAAACGTCACCTTGTCATAAGTCCAGTCCCCTCAGGAGCAGTAGAGGGAGGCTGCTGTAACTGTCCATCCTCCCTTCGTTTCTGGAGCTCCTCGATAACAGGGCTTACTCCTAAGATTAACAAGGCACATCTGTGGATCACAGAGTTGCATGCAGCAGTATACACATCTTGACCTTCTGTCAGATCAGTGCTAATTCTTCGTTCCTGCTGAGACTGAGGAGGTGGATCATCAAGTCTAGTCCCTGTCCCAGTGCTCATCCTATCTCGATCCCGACTGCGAGCTACTTCACGGGCTGATAGGAAACATTGAAATATTTCTGTAACATGCAACACAAAAAGAAAGTCTTAACTTCTAGACAAAGCTACATAGAATTAAATATTCACCTACAGCTTAGGCCAAAACCAGTCCTACTACAAAGAACAATGAATATTTCTCTAATGGTAAAAAAAATACATTAATAATACAAAGTTACAAAAGAAGTCATGCAAATGGGTTAACCAAAGAATTTACACAACGTTAAGTTTAAAATGAAGAGGTTAATGCAATTTGACAGAACACTGAACACTCTTTCAGTGTCTCCCTGCACTCAACGCTACTCCTCACTGAATAGCATCAAAGAGAAAGAGATTAATTCATGTTTGCCTTTTTGCAGATGTATATAAAGTAGTACTTCTATACATCCATATTCCATATGCCAGCGTATCTGTAACTCAGTACTCAACAGTTTCAGGCTTTTATTAGCTTTGGTCAGTACTATGAAGATCCTACCAAAATTCTTAGCCTTCTATTTCCTTACTTCTGCTGTTGTCTTATGTGTCAGATTCACCTAAAGGAGCCATGTGAGAGACTGTGTCATCTCTGTCCAGAGACCTCTTGACTTAATTATTTTAATTTTAAAGTTCAGCTTCCCTTTGGAAAGGCAAAGGTAAATCCAAGCACTTCCTTCATTGATGTTTACAGTTAGAAGCAGCAAGGCATCAGACAGAAACTGAACTCTGCATGTCAGGATCAGTAAAAGTCATCAACTTCCTACTTAAGTGTGCTTGTAACACTACTGTCTATCTGGATATTTCTGGACACGGTTCCTTTATTGTATGCAGAAACCATGTCCAGATAGAATTTGAGAACACTAAGCATTTGCCCAGAATAACTGTATATGTAGCAGCAAAAGCATACTGCATCTACTGAAGAAATAATGTGTACACCTTCTAGAACCATGAGCCATCTCAAGAATGCTCACTTCAACTCCACAGTATGCTTTCAGGAAAGCCTACTGTATTGCGGACATAATGACACGTCATATGGAAACTAAAGGTGTAACCTACATTTTGGTCTGTAAGATCCCAAATGGGAATATGGGAGTCCCAATGCAAAATATAAACACTGTCAGCAAAATACGTGATGACAGCAAAAGGTAGAAAAAAATAACCATTCTTATGGTATGTGCAGGAACAATATTTGGAAAAGAAAAACAAAAAAAACAAACTATGAAAAATACTTCAAGTCAGTTAATTTTGTTTTTTAAGCTACATACATTCTACAGTAACTTCCAAAGTCTAACATGGTTTCTGTCTTTGAGAACACTAGGGGGCACAATAGAAAAAAAAAGGAGTGTGACTGTATATTACTTCACTAAAATTGGAAAAAATAGCTATTAACTATCTCACTAAGCCTGATTACAAGCCCAAGTCAGTAGAACACCAATTTGTGAAGCTCACCTTTTTCAAACTACCTTCTAAACAAGTCTTTTCAATAACTCATGGGAAGGTATTGTAAGTAGTGTTTCAAATACCAAACTTGGACTAAAACCTCAAAGTTTTTAATAGATTCAAAGAGAGATATTCAAAGACACAAGTGAATTCCAACTTGTTCAGCCCACTGTTATCAACAGCAGTTTTGTTTCCAAACTTCAGAATAACATTATCCTTCAAGACTTATTACATACACAATTAACACATACAAAAGACAGCAAAAATTTTATATATAAATACCGAAGAAAACTCAAAGATCTATTGAAGAGAAGTTTAGAGAAAACAATATGAAACCTAATAGTCTTGTAGACAGTGACTATGAGAAGAGTTGGTATTTGTCAAGATGCCCTGAGAATTGCCCATAAAGGCAGTCTACTTGCCTAGTATTCACAAAAGGCTTTTCTGACCCAATAAAAGCACTATACCATTTTATAAAAATAAGCTTCTCACAATTTTTATGCAGACAGATCTTTCATACTCTTCTACCTTGGAGAGAAAACTAGATTGTCCTTTCAAAGCACATTACATTATTGTCACATATAACTATTACTTACTACCAGCTGTCATAACTTCATGTTCTCTTTCCTCCTCTTCATCTTCTTGTTCTGGGTGTCCCTCTTCTCTGTCACGTTCTGCCTGCTCCTCCATTTCTGCTTCTTCATCAATTGTACGAGTAAAAGAATGTTCTTGACTATCAATATCAGCAGATTCTTGGTTATCTAACATCTTGATTAAAAAGAAAAAAAAACATATACAGTGAAATAAACTCTCACAAAAATTAAAGATGGATATAAAAGGATGTAAGCATTTAATAAGCTTTCATCCTATCAAAAAGATACTTTTGGTATTGTGTGAAATAAACAGGACCTGTTTACATGTAAGGCTTTAAACATAAGTTGGAAATTTTAATTTTCCTTTAGGAACTGTTAATCAGTTTATTTGCAGAAATCTGTCTCCATGTAATGCTTACTTAGACTCTATTTTCAAACTCTGACACTTCAGCATCAAAGCCCTTAGCGACCACATGCTGTTGTCTCCTAAAATATAAGGGACCAGCAAAATATTTACTACCTAATAGACAATTTTCCAATCCAGGAAACAGCTTTAGGCAATCAGAAGGCAAAGCTTTAAATATAAAAATTAGTCGCATTAGAGGCTTTAGAACACTTTAGAAGGCAAATAATCCCACAAATCTTGGGACATAAACATCCCGCCAGCATAATTCACCTGCCCTCTCTTTGCAGTTTTCCTTTCCAAAAAAATAGAAGGTCTTGGTAGCATGATCACTATTTTTCTGGTTCACATTATTCTATCATTATGTATACTATGCAAACACAAGCCAGCAATTTTTTCCTAATAGTATTAGATCTGAGATCTCCCTGAAGCAACAAAACTACTGCACATATTTAGATTTGCTCTTCTGCATCTGCACGATAAGCTTGAGGATTTCCAGGCATAATGGAACTTACTGCATGTACACAGTATATAGTACATGAATGTAAGCATACACAACAGCTACAACATGAAGCAACACATTTGTTATGTGTGTACAAAGTGACCATCCTATGTATGTTTGGTAAGCCAGAGAATCACCAAACTTAACGTATGCATATGGTCCTGTGTACACACAAGTACACCCAATATTTTCAGAAGTACCGAGTATCTTGTTAGACCCCTATCATGAGAAACAAAGGGGTAAAGACACATATCAGCTTAATACGAATTAAAGGAGGATACAGATCTACAGAATTTTAAAAAGCATCACCAGTGCTTTACAACATCACTAAAAAGCCTCATATTCCTGATGTTGCACGAGAATTTCCTTGATTAAAAATATCCCACTTGTAGATTGCAATTGTAAATAGCAATTAAAAATCCTATCAAAGAAACCCTAACCCTACTTTAAGGACAACCCTTTGTTGTGGTTTAACCTCTGCTGGCAGCTAAGCACCATGCAGATGCTAACCCACCACTTCCCCCCACAGCAGTCTGAAGAACTGAAAAGAGTTTTACAGTCTTACCCATCTCTCCCTTGAGGATGATCTAGTTTGAATAAGTTCCATGTTCTTGCAGGCAAGCAAGCGACTCCTAACCTTATATACACAACGATACACTTCTGCCAAGGCCTTGCCAGGCTGGTACCTACAAAAAAAGAGACCAAATCAAAACCAAAACAAAACCAAACCAACAAAAACCAACCACAAACAAAACAAAAAAACCCCAAAGAACAAAACCAAAATCATGAAAACTTTCTTTTACAAACTGAACTTTTGAAAGCAGCTTTAAGTTACTTGCCTGCTCTCACCACAAGCTTGACCAAGTAAACTTGTATGTTTCAGAAGAGCTGCAAGAACAAATCTGGACACAGTATCTAGGAGTGATTCATTACTTAAAGTTGCAGTATCCCAATCTGAAAATAGAAAGGATTCATTAAAACTGGTTACTGCTTCCAACAAATATATTTTCTATGATGTCATTAAAAATAAAATTAAAAAATTCTTCACTCATTTAAATCGTTCAATTTAGAAGTAGTTTTAATGCTTAAAAAGTAAGTTTAGCATCAATAATTCATAAATACACTGCTTCAGACAAATTGTTTTGGGTCTGCTCAAAGCACTTTAAGTCTAACAGTCAGTCAAGGGTGTGCCAATGTCTGCTCAAATGTTTCAGCTCAATGATTATTTTTGCTCAATGTTTCAGCTCAAAGAGCTGAATTTAGGGTGCAACCTCTCTTTCAGGCAATAATACTGCACTGCAGCTTTTTTCTTTTACCAAGACGCTGAGTTACATGGAACTTGTTTACAAACACACTGTATTTAAGAACTTTCTGCTTCCTACTTCTGTCAAACTCTGCAATAGAATTCTGTGTTGCTCTCAACAGGGACACAATACCATTTGCTGTCTTCTTCATCCAGCCTAGCTTAGCCAGAGCTACAGAAAATTACCTCTGAATACAGCAGTTACAGTACAACTGCAATGCTTTGTGGATCGCATTAGAAGGTGACGGGAAGCTTGAACAGGAACCCAGATTTTAGGTAGTAAACATGAAAAAACATTAATACTGTAAGGCCAAACTCCCAGAGACTCAACAAAGGATTTGTCTCATTCCTATCATTTTGCAAGTCACTTCACCTTACCCTATCTCCTTGCCATCAGTTTTTCTTTTTAACTCCCAAGTTTCACCCTAGTCTACTAGGAAAACAGAAACACCAACAACTGAGCAAGCAAACAAGTCCCTTTCTTCTAGTTTGGAGGGAAAAAGAACATTGAACTACATGGTTTGCCAAACACTGGAATCAATGTCAAAGATAAGTAACAGAAAAAGCAAAACATGGTGAAACATGACAAAAAATTAATATGTCACAGAATTAAAATACAGGATTCTGCTAGGCATGTAGTTGAAGCATGCAATATGCTTTTAGCACAAACACACACACATGTATTTTCAACATCTTACCTTTACTAACGGCATAGTCTTGCATACTGATCCAGAGACTTCTTGCTGGCTCTTTTGTACAACCCAAGGCCAAATCAACATAGACTGTAATCTCAGGTCTCAGCTTATAATCAAATGGCTTCTGTTCCTCATTTCCAGATAGAGTCACTTCTAATAAGGAGCTCATGCATTTGTCTAACAGAAGGGAAATACCTAAGAAATTAAACTCTGCAAATTTTGAGGTTTATGTGCATTTCCAAGACTCTCTGTAAACTATAGGATATACTTAAGTATCCGTTTTCCATTTTTTAATATTAGTAATTAAATAGACAAGAATGCTGAAAGACAAACCCTATAGTACAGACCCTTATTCAAACATAACCAGAAATTTCAAAATTGAACATAAGTACTGGCAATCACAATTAGACACTTGCATTTAACAGCTTACCTAAATGAGGAATATCCATTTCCACTCCATCACTGAAAAGGGGAGTTTTGAGCCAATAGGCTGTATCTTGTTCCTCAGGGGACACTGGAGGTCCTTGAAGCATGCCACCAAGACATTGGCCAATAAGCAAAGCTACAGTTCTCTCTAGATCAACAAGCCATACCCAAGACTGGGCAGGCTGTGGTAAGGGCACTCCGGCAGGATCAATTAATTCAGGTCCACCTACAAGTATTAGCAATTAATTGTAAAATCAGTCACTGTTGCCCAGATGTTAAAAACAATTCCAAAATTAGTTAAATTAATAGCAGGTCTTGTTAGCATTTCCCAATTAGTAGCAGATTTGCCCCTCATTCAATAACCCATAAAAAGAAAAAAGAGCAGTTTGGACAAATAGGTCACTAAACATTGTAACTTCAGCAGCAGCAGAGGCCATCACCATTCATGGTACAACTGTCCACACTCAGTGAAATAAAGGCTCTTAAACTCTGCTCAAATACCTATTTTGTTCAAGCTATATTTCTTTGCATTTTGAAAAACATGTATAGCAAATGATAAAACTGTAAACAACACTCAATTAATGCATAAAAATTTGCCAAAAATATGAAGGAAAAATTCAATAGATGGCAAATAAGCATAGCACTTCCTATCACAAATTCCAGTCATTTTACCTTTTTTTATATTTCTGTTTCATTTGCACCAGAAATATCTGGTGGCACATGTTCAGAAAGTTAGCAGGTAATTCATGATTTTACACTAAAATTCTATTACACCATGACATTGAAAGCGAAAGTAAAATGTAGACGTAGTAAGGACAAAGTAAATAGATCATGACAAAATTATCTATTAGATGCATCAGGGGAAGTTCAGATTGGATGTTAGGAAAAGGTTCTTCACTGAGAGGGCAGGTAATGACTGGAACAGTTTCCTCTGGGAAATGATTACGGCACCAAGTCTGTCAGAGTTCAAGGAGCATATGGACAATGTCCTTAGTCATGTGGTTTAGCTTTAGGTAGTTCTGTGAGTAACAGGGAGCTGGACTCAATGATCCTTAACGGTCCCTTCCAACTTGATATATTCTATGATTCTAAAATCGGTGTTTCTTTTACAAGGAAAGAATGGTATTTTCATGTATTACCAACTTAGTATTTTCAGTTCAATATATATTTCCTGTATTGCTTCTGGATTCCCACTCAAGTCAATATACCTTCTAGGTTGACAGATTAATGACACTTGCCTGCAGTTCAAAATATTTCATAGCAAGGGATGTTAAAACATTTAAGAATTTGAAAAGGAGATGCAGCAAGACACTTAGCTTTAAAAAAAAAAAAAAAAAAAAGCCATCTTAAAAGGGAAAGTTAAACATCCACTACAAAAAGGTGACATGCCATTCCTTATTTTTCACATTAAAAGTGTGTGTACTTACCATGAAGTGGCCACTGTAATTCTTGATCTTCTAAAAGGGCTGCAGCAGGTAACAGTCTATTAAGACGATCTAAAGGTGGTAACAGATCTAGCAGGTAACTCAACAAAGGCCTAGCTACTGATACTGGCAGTAACAATAATGAGTTGACAATCTGAGAGAGCATACTACCGGCAGCCGATACATAAATTACACCTACAGAGAAAAATAATTATTCTGAATTACAGCTATATAATTATATTCCAAGCAGAATTTAACAAGTCAGAAAAAACTGCATAAAAATACCTCAGCCGTCTCAAAATGTCTCAACTGTACAGGCTGAATTTGAGAGTTTAATAATTATTAATCCATTCCATATTTTACTTTTCAGATTTTTAATAATCTCAAACAAAAACTAATTTTTAGAAGAGAAATCCAATGAAACAGAAACAATAATGGACAAAGACAATATCCTCTCTATCTGTATTTTTGCTGTATGTAAAATCTTCTACTGTTACCATGAACCAGATCCTATCCTTCAGTAGACATTTAATCTACTCCTTTGGGGGAGGCTTGGGATGACTATTTTATGCAAATACAGAGAAAACAGTGTATTTTATTATTCACATGTAAACACACAAGAACTGCCCTAAACTGATTTTTCCATGAATATTTACCTCTCAGTTTTTCTCCAACACTACCATTCCATGAGCTTTCCTTAAGCAGTGTTGCAGAACGGGAATAGATATCTGTAGCATGAGGCAATAAAAGCTGAAGGTGTTTGTGAAGCAGTGCCACACTGCTGGAATTCTAGAAGGAAACATTTTTGTTTAATAATGTTTAAGGATAATTTTGCAAATGTATTTAAGGGGTTAATTAATTAAATCAATTCAGCTTTCAAATACTCAGAAGATACTCAAAAGGAACCTTACAACCTTTTTATGATCATACATAGTTAGTTATTTCCCCCTTAATGATAACAATGATGACACACACCTCACTAACACTGTTGATGTGGCAATAAGCCAGCAATTGTTTCTGCAGTGAACACAAAAGCTCATGGAGATGAGCAGGTTGACTGTTTTCTGATGATGATGTACCCAGCAAAAATTTATCACTGTTTTTTTCCAGTTCTCCAAAGGCTTGGTCCTGTTGAGATAAAAGGGGGAAGGAGGGGGAAGAAGAATTAAATCTGTCTTCAAAAGCTGTAATACTTTACTATAATCTTAAAAGGAAGCTTCTTTACCTTTACCATGTGCACTTGGAATTATCAAAGAAATCAGATAATGTCAAGTTGATCATGGAATAACTCAACTTGAAATTATAGTTGGTTAGAATGTCACAGTACTGATTGTGATAGCTGTCAAGAGAACATTTCTATTCTAGAAAGGATATTTTCAGATGCAGAAATACGTTACATTCCATTAACCAAGGATAATTGGTTAAAAGAACACACTAACCACACTGGCCACCAAATCACAATATGATAAAGTAAGTAATGACCCTTCAGAATTTATTCTGGGCTTATACATAAACTGTTTCAGATTAGAATTCTTCCTTACATTATCTAGGATGGCAATAAAAGGAACAGATGGTAGATGGCTGCTTGAATTTATTATGAAACCCACTGGAAAAAATGAATTAGTTTCAAGTAGAAAATCAAAAACCGGTAACCCAATCTAGATGACTGATGGAGGTCTAGAGAAAAGAATAAAAAACTACTAACACTCACCCTCAGGATACTATGCTAGGGAAGTAAATATCTCTGATTTATTTCTGCTGTTCTATTTAACTGCCTTAGTTGAATAAAAAGGTGAGTCAGTTACTTGCTCTTACACTCCCCCAAGCTTTCTAAGGACAACAAGCTGTTTGACATACCATGTAATAAGATGGCTGACCTATCAGGAGGTTAGTTACCCTAGTGAAGTTAGTTTAACAGACTCATGTTTCTGGTGTTTGCCTATCTTTCACCAACACAAATGGTTCCATACAATCTTCTTTCTTGGTCTGTTAGATTCTATCTTGAAAAATTTTTGAAGCAAAAGTAATCAATAAAATACTTTAGTCTGATATGAAACCAATAACATTTATATAGCCAAGATAAACAATAAGTATCACTATAACATATATTATCATAATGTTAGAGAATCATAATGTTAGGGATGATTTAACTTATTTTAGTCCACTTCAGGACAAAAACATATAGCACTGCTACCTTAGATAAACACAAAAAGTATGATTTTCTGAAAGTGTGCAAAAACTTTTAACCCTTGTAAGTATTCAAAATTCATTACCATTTCAATAAGTATGTAAATAAGTACAAGGCCTATACATACGGTATAAAATCCCAAATTTCTTAGAAGAGTCTTCATTAAGATTTCAGCTAGATGAGTATCTGGATGACTGCTCTGGACAGCATACGTTTGATCAGCAAGATTTCCATAGCTAATACATAATGAGGAAGTTTCTGTGGCCTCAGACGGTGAGCTGTAGCCAAGCAGGGAAGCTACGTGGGTGTGATCCTGCAAGCTTGTCAGAATAATATCCAATTGCATTCTCTAAAGAAAAATGTTTAGACATAAGGAATGATCTTCATTCACAAAGATAAAATAAGAAGAAAAAAGCATCAGCCATAAAATATTTTAATTAGACATGAAAATAAGCTGGAGGACTTTACCAAAAAAACAGCCAAACAATTTTTTTTCCTGTAGATTTGTAGAAAACAGATAAATATATCTAATTAAATTACCACATCTAGTAAAAATCCAAGATTTTTAGAGAGATGAAGCATTGGACTAAATGCTTTCTCCAGTTTTTGGTTATTGATTTATTGGTTATTTGATTATTTGGGGAAGCAGGGAGAACAATTATTCTAACCTATACACAGGGAAAAGGAAAAGGGTAAAAAAGCAAGACAGGCACATATTAGACCAAGGGAGGTGGCAGATGCAGAGTAATGACCTTCAATTTTTCTATTGTTCCCTGCTGTTGCTGGTTATGAATTCTGAAAAACCTAAACTTGTTCTACCCTAGTAATTTTTGGGGGGTTTATTTGCACTGGTATGAGCCTTGAGAAATCTTAAAAAAATCAGAACCAGAAGATTCTTCTTCATAGTTTCGCAATCAATGTAAACCAGACTATTCCATAGTGTATAAAAAAAAGGATTTGACCACGATCCTATGAATACAGACTGAATAATAGCTTTTTCCTTGAGAAAAAAAGCAGTAGTCTAAGACTGCTTCCATTTGTAGGATACTGGGCAAATCTCCTAACCTGCATTAATTCCTGGCTTCTACTTCAAGAAAGAAAAGAAAAAAAAGTCATCTTTGCAAAGTAGGATGAAATCCATGTAGGAAAAGCATTACTCAGGTATCATTCCCAGAAAATAGTTACTTTTCTGTTACTGTTCTTAAATCAGGCTAGTATTTACAAATACCTAATCCTTGAACTTGTCTAGATACTCTAACACAGCAAGTCCTAACCTGCTTGTAGTCAAGCTTCACCTGAGAAAACATGTAGTGCTCCCTGCCTCACCAGATTCTGATTTAGACAGGCTAGTTACAGATTTTGTTAAATCGGCCTTTGCACTGCATCTCACCAATAATGTGCTTGCACTCTGCAAATGAGACTCACCTCACTGTTCAAAATGTTCTAGAAAAAAAAAAAACACAACTGATTTCAATGCATGGCACATTTTTACTTCATGTTACCTGTCCTTTTGATAAGCTTTCCCATCTATCAGGACCTTGAGGTAGAAGAGCATGTAGTAATTCCATTCTCTCTCGCAATGGAGGAAGTAGCATAGTTGCTCCTACTGAAAGAGTCTCAATGACAACCTAAAATCAAGAGTAGCAGAAAATACTTTTTCAGTGGGGAAAAAAAACCAAACCAAACCAAAAAGAAGAAAAGCATCAACTCAACTGTACCTTTAAAAAAAAATACAGTACCTCACACAAAATATATCCAAAACATCCACTTAATCTCATTTAGCATCAGAATTCTATAACACAATAAAACATTAATTCTGTGATGCAGAGATACGTGCTACATTGAAGGACTGAAATGAGATCAACATATTATCATAAAAATAAAAAAATTCTTTTAAGTTGTTTCCTGCAAGAGTGCAATCTTAGAAGTTGCTCAAGTAAGTTAGTTACTCAGTCCACAACATGAAGATTTTATCCTGGTCATTACAAGCAATGATGGTTAAAATGTTACAAAAAAGCGCAGCTTTTTGACATTCCTATGCAAACATTCTTCTCTGCTTCTGGATCACAAAACAGTGATGGTAATCAATTTTTTTAACTTTGATGAGTAAAACTGCTAAGTTAGAATTGTTCATCAGAGGGCCAAGTTCAGAAATCACATAAATCTCTAATTACACAGTCAAAGAAAGAAAGAAAAGAATTTTCACATGTAAACAAAAAAGCATTACTTACTTCCTGAATTTCATCAGGGACAGAAGAGTCCATCAGTCTAAACAACAAGTTTCGAAGAGGACCAGCTTGCCGGCCAAGAATACTAGTAGCCACACCTCCAGCCAGTGCAAGTGCAAGATGATTAGAAAGCAACTTCAAACATAACTTTAGAAAATTATGATGTTCCCTGTAGAAAGAAATACATCCTTGCTAGTCTCTCCTATTAGCAGCCTTATACGTTTTCACTTATTTGTACTCTAAGCTTTTAACTCTCATTTGATTTTGCATACCATAAAGATAAATAAATTACAACCAGGACTTAAAAGAAACTCCTCTGAAAACCTACTGGAAATCTGTTTATAAGAATGTATACCAAAACTAGAATAAAGCAATGTTGTGGACAATGGTTCCAAAAGGCACTTAGTTTAGAAAAGTAGTCCCGTGAAATAGGACGCAAAATCATCCCACAATATACGTATATATGACAGACATACAAATATATTCTTCCCAAAGGAAAAAAAAAACCCAAAGCAACCTTTTAAGGTGTTATATAAGGTGTTATAATTGTAGTCTTCTCTCAGAAGATTTAGGACTACAACAACTGAAAATGAAAAGTCAGGATATTAATTTCTAGTACTCCTATGAAAACTTTTGAAAAACTTTGTAGCAAGGAAAAAAGATTAATAGGATCTTAGATATTTTTTTGTGGTTTTTGCAGCAAGGGAGTATTTCTGCTTTCTTATTTTCTACCAATACATTTTAAAATGTCACCTTTGGTGAAAAGACTCAAATCTGGAAGCTGTACTGATTAGTGATGCTCTGTCAAGAGGCTGGCACTATGCACTATGAAGATATGGCACTATGAAGGCAGACTTAGTTTTGTTTCATTTCATTTTCTGGAGTACCTTCCAGAAAAGACAAATTTGTGGAAATGCATAAAGGCTCCCAAAATTCAAAGCAAAGAAAATGCTTCTTGCACATATATTTCAAACCTAAGTGTCATGTTTGTGAGAATCAACCTGCATTATCAAAACTAATGGAATATTTTACCTTAAAAAGAATGCCAAAACAACAAACAAACAAAATCATCAGCCCACACAGAACTGAACATGAAATATCCCAAATGATCTGCTACTAACCTGTCTCTATTGGAAACAAACTGGTGTAACTGGTGTAATACTACACCTCATTATGAAGCTTCATAGCCAATAAATTTCTAAAAAAAATTAACTGCCTTTCCCCATTTTGTTCATTCAGATGGAAACCAGTTATGCTACTTGACATAACCTGAACAAGAGTCACAGATGTTCTTTAAAAAAGTCTTCCACGCATTCTGAATGATTTCAACTTCCTCAGAGGGGATCAGAGACCTTGAGCTGCAAGAAGGAAACAGCTCATCCTCACATGCTAAAAACACTTGTAGAAAAATAATTCCTTACACAGAAACAGTTTTGTCAGAGCACTGATCCTAACTCAAAACATGAAGGCAATTATATATCGCCTCGTCTAAGCATCATACATGTGTTAGTCAATAAGTGAATGTTTGGAATGGTGGATTATCTCTTGAACAGTTTGGGGTTTTTGGCCTAAGACTATAAAAAAATTAGAGTCAGTAAAGCATTAATTTAAACTTACAGGAAGAAGAACTGGCGAAGCAGAAATTATGTACAGAAATAGTAAATACGTTTCAACTATATAGAAAAATGTGTTTTAAAGGATAACTCTGAAAGAAATATTTAATTCAGTGCATAATTCAGATAAATTCCAGCAAAAAGATCCTGCTACATTTGAGGCCCTGAAAAGCTCCTATGCTATGTAAATGGCACCTGAACAAGCAAATAAACCAGACTTATGCTTGTTAAAGAAAAGACTGATCAGGATTAAGTCAAACATCACTGCTGTAAAAAAAAAAAAAAGGGGGGGGGGAAGTAAAAAAAAAAAAGTCTGTAACATGCATATGCTTTAAATACCTTGATGAAGGAAAAGGAAGAGGGGGAATTTCACTGTTAATTTTGTCACAGTAGTGCTCAAGAAAAGACCGAAGATGTGAAAAAGTACTTTCTTCAAGGTCTACGCAATAAGGTCTGTGCCATGCCACAACTTGCCTGGAATCAAACATGAAGTAAATTAACTCCTGAAAATATTCCAACTGCTTTAATTAATTAAAAGTTTAAGCAGGCTGAGTACATGCTTGACCAAGACAAGACAATTTTTTTTCTTAGAACAAACTAACATGATTGAGGCAGATTAACTTCCTGATCTTTGGAGGTATTTTCTGCTTTCCTTTGTGTAAAGTTATTTACAAATAGAACATACTTTGTTTATGAACAAAAACACCTACAATGCTATGAAGTCATATGTATTTAATATGATTTGTGCAAAAGCTGACCAGTACTCACAAAGCTGGTTTTAGTAAAAATGACAGATATGAGACTTTGATACAATTCAGGGAGAATTCAAAAGGGGTAGTACCACTTAGTAGTATTTAAGTATTACTAATTTTTTCAACTGATTTTTGTAAGACAGGTCCCTTTAAAACAGGGCATTTGAAATTCTTCGGGAATTATCCTCCAAATAATACATTTTTTCTGTTCCTTTGTGTTAGTCTATCTGTACATCTGAAGTTTATGTCTTTGGTGTAACAAACTATTTCAGTTACTATATATTAATAACCAAATTATTTATTTAGGTACTACCTAGTTTTAGTTTAGGTTCACATGTAACCATCCAGAAATTTCTTAAGATGCTTAAATCATAGTCAGTAACTTGTCTAAACTTCCCCATTCCCCAAAGTCTTCTGCTTAGTCTACTCCTTGTTATACTAAGGGAAACTGCCTAAACCATAAAAAAAAAAAAATCCTGTCAGAAGCACAAAATAAAAAATACTATGTTCTTTCTCCTGCCACTGCCTAACTTTTCATTTTTTAGTACGCAGAGGTAATTTTTGTCCAACAGTACCTAAGAAATCTTTGCATAAAAAGAACTAATATCCAAATCCTTGGTGCTGATATATTTTCACCTGCAATCCGTAAGAAGTTAAAAAAAAGACAAGAGGAGGAAAGAGAGGAAGAGAAAGATAAGGAGAGAGAGGAAGAGAAGAAAAGACTCTACACTACAAAACTCTACAAGCAGAATACTTGAAATTCATGATGTAGTAGTTAAAACCTTTAGGGAAAAGCTAAATGTATTCATTCTAAAGCAGACTTGTATAAAAAAAAATTATACCTGTCCCTTGGAAGAGCTGTCCAAGCAAGGCTATGGGATGTTCCTGCTGAAATTTGTTGAATTGCAACTCCATCTAGACCACTTACTTTCTTTGGTTTAGTAATGGGACCAGTAGAGTTTCCCTGACCACACTGTCCCATTGAATTGTTACCCCAAGCATAAACTTCATTATCTACAAAGATAAAGTTGAAAACAAAACCTGACATATAAGTGCTTTTGATCAAGAGAAGGATTAAATATTTTTACACCTTATTCTTTTTACCATGAGAAAGTGCCAAACAGTGACTGTCACCAATTGAAATATCAACTATTCTTGTAGCAGCCAGCTCTTCAATGAGCTTTGGTCTGAGAGCAGTTGCCTCTGAAGAGCCACAGCCAAGGCATGCACCACAGCCCCATGCATAAACCTAGAGAAAACCAAACACAAAATAGCAGCATGTCAAATTTGTGTTACTGGTGACCCTGAACAAACAAAATACCAGATAACCACTTGCATAATAATTGCAATTACACTTTCAACATAACATGAACAGTACTTTGATGACTCTAACATACATGTCAGATAATTTACATTTCTTCCCCCTAACCATTCAATCACTGGCCACAGAGCATGTCAATGTGGAGGCTGTTGTAAGAAATTGCTACAGAAGAAACTGCTACAGTAAACCTCAACATTTCTTATCCATACTTAAAAAATCCATTGCCTCTGAATCACAGTGGAGTGAGGGTGAGGGTCAGTTAGGTTACATGTGTAGAAATTTTCACTGTATTATTTGTATATACATCATGCCAGTAAGAGTCTTCATTTACCACCTACACATTTATCTTCAAGCTCTCCTGAGATTTTTCAAATTAGAAATAAAATTTTCAGCTAAATAACCTATATTCTAAAATAAACATACATTAAAAAAAGCACCCAAACTGTTAAATCACCACCACAGTTGGTTAATGCGTTAAAAATTACAAGCATTTCACTGCTTACAGAACACACTTTGTTTCCTGAACTCAATTTGATTTTGTTTATTAACCTAAAAATAATCCATTTTCTGTGGCCATGCAAGACTCTTGAAAAATGCACTTCTACATGACTCTTCAGCATATTTTTTATTACTCCAGTGCATTAGAATCTCATTACTTTAGTCAGTCTCTCATCAAGAACTTTACTGATATTTAAGTACTAGTCAAATATTTTCTCAACAGTGAAAATAATAAATGCCGAAATAATGAATCTTCATCAACTCTCATCATTTGAATGAAAACTTATTTTTGCCTACCTGCCCTGTTGATGTCAAGGCAAGTGAAGACTGGCTCCCAGCACAAACTTTTCGAATAAACATTCCTTGCAAGGCTTCTATAACTTTAGGTTTATATACTCTATTTGTATCACCATGACCAAGTTTTCCTATATAAGGAGGAAACACAAGTATAAGGTATTTTCAGTACATAAACTACAACAATTAGGTACCCCAAAAGAATTCTTCTTGAATTTCCATCAGAGTATATCTTAAAAATTAAAATGTATTACAATTTTTATAAAACTTATTATCTTTCAATTGCAGTAATTACAGATTTAGGAAATACATATTTGTTATAGTGTGTTTAAAAATCGATATTAATTGCATGCCGTTTAATTACTACAGCCTTCCAAAGCACTAAATCTTTTCATACTTGGCACAAAAAAGATTACTTTATAAAGTGACTTAAAAAATCCCCAACAACTTCTCTGCATTTTTTCCCTAGTGCTTTTGTGTAATTATTAGGTTTTTTATTCCCTTATTGCTTCTTTAAGTTTCTCCTGAAAAGAGCTATTCATTCCCACAATTTCACCATTGTCAATAACCTCAAAAACAAGGACTATCACTGGACCATATCAGTGTGTTGACACTCCTCAAAAGGAAGGGGGAAAAAAAAAAAAAATGTGAAATATATTACAAAGACTGATCATTTGTACAAAGATTATGCTTTGATTCATGTTGGTTTAGCTTCCCCACAGGAGTACTTTAGTATCACATTATTAATACCCCAAAGCTGAATTGTTCATAATTTACTAAAACAGAAGAGCAAATTCCAATACTTCGTGAAGATTAAGACACCTGTACTGTTAAAAACTCACTTTTGAACTGAAATTACAGAAGGAGAAAGATGGAGGAATAGGAATAATTCTGTGTGTACATGTCAGAGCTAACTTTCAAATGAAATTCAAATTCCTGACCAGTTCTACTGAGCACCAATTTCACTGAGAATTCTACATTACCCTCTCTTCTAACAGTAGGCTAGGAAGTAATAATACATCAATTTTAATCTGAGCTTTAATTTGTATCTAGCAGCATAACAGAATTTAGCTAAATATAATAATAGAAAAAAAAAATCTGTGTTTGACAAAGCATCTACTGGCTATGAAGGTTAGAAGCCCTTCATTTTTGAGATGGGAGATCTTTCTTCAAGAGGAAGTTTAAATGCTCTCTGCTCTTCCCCTCTTCCAATAATCCCTTTTTAAAGCCTATGATCTTGCAGTTGAAATTTCAAATATTGTATTTAGATTTTACTAAAATCATTTTCTTAAAAAGATACCAAATGACAGGGATAAAACAAAAAACAAACAAACAACTACAAAACCTGCAAGGAGTACTGAGGCTATGAGGCAGGTGGAATAAGACAAAAATTACTATCAAAATGTTTGTTTTACCTACCATTGTCTCCTCCTCCAAATGACCATACCGTTCTCCCATCTTTAGACAGAGCTATTGTGTGTGAACTGCCACAGGAAACCTCTCCTACATTGCTAATATCTTTTACTAAAGTTGGAACGTTGCGGCTGTTGCTGTCACCATGACCTAATGAAAAGAGAAAAATGTTTTTTCTTTTTGTGAAGAGATTCTATTTATGGTTTGTAAATTCAGTAAGATTTTGCAAAACCCATATAATTATATTCATCAGAATTTTTTTTTAAAAAGATTTGTAGTAAGAATTGGAAGAGTTCTGTAGTATGGTTAACAAACATTTCATTTTTGTAAGACGTAATCCAGAACACTTGTTCATACCTTAGTGCCACTAAATCATAGGACTATTTTCTACCTACTTTAAAAGGAACAAAAAAATTACAAGTACAACTGCCTTTAATACTAGTTCATTAGGTAGCTGTACTTCCTCATACTGGACAGCAGGTAGCCTGAACAGTGTGACAAAACTAAAATGAGGGCACACCACTCTTATGACTGTCAACAGATACATACCTACAACACAGACAAATAAAATCATCAAACTAGTTTTAGACAGTCCAATTTTAACTCGTCAGAAGCCAAATATGTTACAGTATCACCTACTTCTTAATAAGCATGAGTTATTTGTCTAATAAGATAAAGAAATTCTGCAGACACCAAAGAAAAATTGGGAACAGAGGGAAAAGAATACTACATGGTACCCATAACTTATTAAATATGAACAAGTTACTATGACCTAATGAAATACTACTTTTTAGCTGTACACTGGAACTCACTCAAAGCTCCCCAAAGCATATAAAACTGCCACCTAAAACTCAATGGGAACGTTTCCACGATTCCCCCCAGCATGTAGGTCAAAACTCTAACCCAGTTTTCTTAACAGCAAGGATAAGTTCAGCACTTTTACCGATTACCCTGAAAACCTGTGACAGTTGAAGATGTAAAATACTGTCATAATCTTTCGCCCGTGTCATTTACTTGCTTTCACCCCTCTACTTGGCAATCATGACATTCAAGTCAAACACAGCAGAAAGGAACTAAAGCCCAACTTTAAGCAATTTTCTACATAAAATCTGTTAGTACAACTGAATCTTCTTGAGAAGAGTGGTTTTTTAGTAAATATACCAGCTGTACAGGAAATAAGATGAAACAGACAAATGAACTTTAAGCAAATAGAAATCATGTGTTTTTCATTTCAGTTTAATTTTCAGATTAAGATAAAAGGACATTAAGCCATTCCGGAAAACTTATTGTCAAGCATCCTTACTAGCATCACATTAGAATCAGACTCTTGCTATTATTAGCCAGTTATTTGTACCATCACTAAATCATATTTATCTAGAATTCATGTTTATTTAAAATGTCTACTGTTTATGTGTGTCAGTAGAAATCACATACAGTCTTATACATGAATAAAGGCAACTTTTCCTGGTATTTTTTAAAAAATAGAATTTTTGTAAAATTAACTGCATTAAAATCTTTTAAGAGTCTCTGCACTAGTTTTAACACAGTCACCTATATACACACCCGTGTGCATGTGTATGTGTATTTAGAAGGGACAATAAGAGAACAAGGCAAACACATGTATTATCATTTTGTGGTAATATTCACATGACATTATTAATATTATAATATTAAAAAATATTACCGTATTACCATAGTTACCAGACACAGGAATGCTTCCAAAAGCATTTCATGAGATCTTAAAATTACCTAATCTTCCAAAGTCACCTTCTCCCCATGTATATAGCTCTCCGTCTTCTGTAACAGCAGCACTATGTCTGTATCCAGCTGATACACATACAACAACCTATATTACATGCAAAAATAAAAATCAATTTTTTATACAAAATGAATAGGGAGTCTGAAAGCTTATGAAAGTTTCAGAAGCAATCTTTGTAAATCAACTTCTTCACTCATGTGGAGCAAGTACACACATAAATTAATCTTTGCAATCTTTTCTAGTTAGCATTTGGTAAGTGCAAATCAGAACAGAAAGAGACACATTTATACATAAAACTGGTCATGATTTATTTATCAAGCAAATTGAACATAATGATACTCTAATCTAGTAGCACTGAAAAGAAGCATCAGTAGATGTTTAAAACACTGGCCAAAACATAAGACAGACAGGGAAGAGAAGGCCTCAGAGGACAACACAACGCCGCTTTTCAAATGAAGCCACTAAGAAGTTATAGACAAAACCTCGTAATGTTACAACTAACAGAAGCAACCATTTCCTGGAATGTCATTGCAGTTCAGCAAAAGCACATGAGCAAGTTTCACTCTTAAGACTATGAGGTTTAATGACAATGTCATTATCCAAATCACATGTCTAAAGCCAATCATAGGTTTTAGTGCTTTGCCGAAAGCAGACCCAGCTTCAAAGAAAAGTTCTGAAAAAACACAGAATTTTCTCTTAAGATTTTAGATATTTCAAATTTTACACATCACCACAACTGAAAAGAACAAAAACAGGTGTTCTACTATACAAAACATACCTTTCCTTGCAGAGGACCCTGAATAAGTTTGGGATATTTCTGAGTTGAACTATTTCCATGTCCCAGTTTTCCATAGTCACCATCACCCCAGCTGAAGACTTCCCCTTCTGTTGTAAATGCTAAAGTGTGACCATCAGATCCTTTTGAAGATGACACTTTTTTAATAGACCTATGAGGCTCAAAAGTCAATTTTTTCAATGTGGACTGATTATTGGAGTCACCCAGTCCTAGTCTCCCATAGCTGCCTTTACCACACGCTCTAACAGAACCATCCGTAGAAATAACAAACGTACAATATTGTCCAGCCTCAATCTATAAAGGAAAACATTAAAATAATGAAAAAAGAAAGATTAGATAAATATAACATTCACATATGGCTCTAGAAGCCTGTATTTCTAAACAGAGTATCAGGTTTATTTACATGACCCTTGCATATAATGCAATGTAAAAATTAAGGATTATTTGGATTTATCAAACAGTAAAATTCAAAGTCCTGCAAAGTATTTTATGAGTAAATCTATTTTCTTGAGGTAAACAATGTAAATACTAATTAATCTATTTTATCCATTTGCATCTCTTCCACAGACTACAGAGCTCGGACTGCCTTCAGGTCTCCAAGATTCATGGAAATGGACAGTCTTTGAAGAAGATGAAGAAATTAAGATAAAGAAGACAAAGTAACGGTTTGATAAAGCACTGTAGATTTTTCTTCATTTTAATCAGTATCACGTGGTAACATTACAGAAATATGCCAAAGTCATTTGAGACTATGCATTTTAATTACATGAACACCAGAGAAAGAACTTGCATGTATTGGAAAGTCAGCTCATAGCTGAAGAATGACCTAGTAGGAAACCAGGTAGCCCTGAAATAATTTCCTATAGGAATCTTTAGACAGCCTAAGTGCAAAACAGGTGCAAATCTGAAGCATAAAGGCATTGCGCATCCACGTCATAAAATGGCACAAAACAGGTGATGTACTGTGCGTTGACAGCTCTATTTACTATGAATTAATATCTGCATACAGAAACACCCTGTAGAGATCACCAACAAAGGTTAAAGAAAAAAATATTTATCCCAGTGGGAAATCACATAAATAAGTTGTATGGGCGTGTACACTACTAATTAAAGAGTAATCCATCCATTCAGATCACTCATTCCACTCTTGTGCATTAGTGTTTTGTTTAAACAAAGTTTTTTGGAAGCATAAAGTTACTTTATGATGCCTAGTCCTGCAGTCCATTAGCATGTCAAATATATCAGTGACATCAATAGAAACAGTTTAAGAAAATGTACCTAAATTGTCTAGTGACCAAAAAAATGCTTTTACTTAAGTCAATACTGCAATGCCAATATAGTAATACAAAAGCAAACTATTATATTCTGTGTCATGCGTCAATATAAGTGCTCAATTGCAAGTGCATAATCTGTGACTGAGAGCAGAAAGGGCATACTGTATATTGATCTTCAGAAAGCTAATTAAGGTTGCTGTGGCAGCAGTTAGCCTGGTTTGGACATTTAAACTAGGCAACCTTGGTGTGAAAACCACCAATGGAAAAGAAGCTTCAGTAGCTAAGAAACAACAGCAGAATAAAACCCAAACCTCAAACTACATTCAAGCAAACCTGTTTCTACAAATGCGTTTCAGAGCAAGTTAGATAATTCTGTTATACTTGTTAAATGAATATGGATCTGTGTGTCATTAAAAATGAAACAAAATGGTTTTTCCAGGCATCAATAAAAGTAGTAAGTAAAATAATTGGTGTGATTAATTCCGAGCATCATATCTTCATTACATCTTGACACTCAGAAATAAAGTACTATTTTCCAACCTCATACTACAGTTGTTGAACATTACATACTGTACCACTATGTCACCCACCGTCTGTGCATCAGAAAAACTTGGAGCAAGCTTGGGTTGAAGTATTTTCTCTTGAGTTCCTTCTACAAGTTGATGACTGCTGTTGCTACCCCAAACATACACTTCACAGGTCTCGGAAACAATGGGGGCATCACCTGTTTGAATGCTGTCAGGGCTAGCACATGTTCTTGAATAGTCAGATGCCATTCGACAAACCTATTAAAGTGTGAGATTTATTACACAATAGCATTTTCATTTCTTTCCATAAAGTCACAGTGTTCAATGCAACTTTAATTTCCCAACAGTATGATTCTCTGCCTAAAACACAAATCATCCATCGCCATATCATTAGCTTGCCCAAATTACTTTGCATCTCTACATCTTACTTTTTGACCTTTTTTTGCCTTCCCCTCCTACTCCAGAATAACACAGCAGAGACAGACCACACATGCGCACACCAGATACGTGAGGGGGAATTAACTTAAAATTAGCTTAGAGTCAAGGTTCATTTCAAGACATACCTCTTCAAATAAACACAGAGCTGCCTCGTAAAGAGAACATAAGCCATCAGAAGTTCTAGTTGGCTCTCTCCATTGACTTCGATCAGCAGATGATCCCTGCAATATTTAAGTGTTGCAATTATAAGAAAAATACTTTGATACAGCAACAGTGCACCTGTACAAAAAGCAAAAGGGATTTCTTCTTATAGCTAAACAAAACTAAAAGCTCTTTCTATAAGCATAAGTAAACTATCTTTCTCCCCTGAACCGGTACCTGCACCCACTTCAGGGTAACAAAAATGTGTCAAGTTCTAGTTAAACATTCTTTATTCATTTTTGTGAAAATATCTCGATTTAGAGTTAATTTCTAAACTTAGTTTTGTTCTGAAATGCATGCCATTTGTGTTTAGTTTAAAACAATTACTATTTTAAAATAACTAATCATCATTATTTTTCTGTTTACATAACTTCCATATTTTTGTCTCCAATTTTACATCTAGTCCAGAAACACGAAATAAAGTTGCCCACCCAGACACTCAATTCAATTCAGATCCTGCTACTGTCATGCTCTTCTCATGCTCCCTATTCTTCAAATTTTTATTTTTTAAAATCTATTTTTATTAGAAGTCATTACAAGCCTGAGAGGAGAGAAAAGAATGACCACTTCAGGGAAAAAGTCATTCCCTCTTTCAGTCTGAGTATATGAAGCAGAATCTTGCCATAGCTTCTGACTGAATATTGTACAATAATTTCATAGCTTGAAAAAGAATATTTATCTAGGATGAGAACTAAGCACTCAGCATACAAAGCAGTGTGTCATACTTCCAAACAATTTAGATTATTTTCTTTATGGTATTGATTTCTGAGCAGTAGTAAAACCGCTAAACTTCTTAAATCTTTCTGATTCTCCAAAGATGTGTAAGTAGAGGTCCAGGTTAATTGGAGAATAGGAATATCCAGTATAAATAACTTTGAACAGGAAACAAGCCATATTGCAACACTTTGAATTCTAAGCACATCCAGCAAAGCAAGCCTTAAAAATAGCTCACTGTTTTCTAACTTTTTTTGCTATGAACTTAAATGTCAAGTGCAAATGGATCGAGCATGTCCTTAATTCTTTTCCTCAACCTAGAGCACAACACCAAAAGTGGTGACCCAGGGATTGGTCTGTTATTCCATTTTTACCTATGAGGAAATGGGTGGGCAGGGAGGGAGAGAGAGATAGTAGATAACAAAGAAACTACTGAAAAAAAAATATTTTAGCAAAAAACCCCACCTTTTTTTACATAAACAAACTATTCAGCAAACTGGTATTCAGTGTGGAAAAACTACTTAAAGTTAAACATGGAACTACATTTGCAATGCACAAAAATCAAAGCTTGTATCCTTACCAAAGATCGTCGCATCTGTGTTAATATACTCATAAAGCAATCAAAGCTGATCATCCCTTCTGGACTTTGCAGCAATTTGTTTTTCTCCATGGTGTTCACTACGGCTGAAGCACCTAAAGCCATTTCTATCCATTCAAGAAGGTATCGCAAGGAACCTCGTTGGGCAGCCAAACCAAGAAGCAATTCAGAAGCTAATCTACGACCTAAAATATCTGCCCCAGAGTTTGGAATTGTCACTCCTTTAAGAAATGTTGTTACTTGCGATAAACAGTCCAACCCCATTGGTGGAATCTTGCTTTCATTTGCTAAAGATAAAGGTGGTAAAGAGCTCACAACTTCTATTGCAGTATAGATAACATCATTGCAAAGACTCAGGCCAGGTCCTGATGTGGGCATCATCCAACTTTGTCTTAGTAGTGCAAATAACAAGCTTAATCCAGTCCGAACCCCCATTTCTATGAGTGCATCTGTACTTGACCTAGGACGTTCACTGACAGAGTGCACATCTGTAGATCCAGAACTGCTTTCTGGTGAATGCTGCTGTTGTTTCACCTTACCCTTATCATGGTATTTATTGGAAAGTGCATAGAAGACACGCTGCAACACAAGGAGACGTTTTCGAAGTGCTCCAGCAAATGGAGAGTCTGAGCATACCATTTTTGCCAGTGCCAGCTGGCTGCTAAGAAGGGCATCCAAGTAGTGGTCCTGCTCATCGCTAGACAGAGATTCCCGCTCAAAATCTGGTAACTGAGGTCCTTTGAGGCACAGAACCTGCTGGGGCAATGGCACTACTTCTTTATTGCTGACTAACTTAGCATACAAGATAGAAACTCCCTCCCTTGTTGCAATAGATTCACTGTCTTCTGTGATCCAGGAGCTGTTTAGATGCTCAAGCCATTTCAGCTTCACAGGTGGGACCATAGCTGCCATGTTGTCTTACTCTTCTGCCATTAGTCCTGAAGATGAAAAAAAAAATGTAAATAGATGTGCAATATTATCTACAGAACTTATTACACGCAACAGAACAAAGCAAGTAGCAAAAGATAATCAGCAAGAATTACCAAAGTTCCTCCATTTTACCCATATAAGTGCAGCAACCTGTAATTCAGATCAAAGACTAACAGAAACATTTAGGATTAGTACAAAAAAGACATTTTGCAGATTGATTTTTATCTTCATTTTAAACAAAAAAAGTACAACTTTCCTAACAAGATGTAAGAGGTTTAGTATGTCTGTATTTTCTAAATCCCTATGCACAAAAATTCACACAAACCATGATTTATTTCTGCTATGTTTCAAAGAAAATATACTTTTAATATTATCTAGAAAAAATAATATTCTCTTTACAGACAGCAAAACTGAAGACAAACACTTCACAAAATGCACGAGATCATATAAAACCGTGTAAAAGCGAACAGAATACCAGTGTAAGCCTTCATTTTACAATAAACAAAACTACCAATTCAGGCCATAACTAAAGGCTCAAACTGTCAAAACCAAAAACAAAACAGAAAGTACTGCTGTCACAAGCCACTCTTTCCCCTTTCCAAGATAATCTAGAGATGTCCTTAAAATTCATGTCAGAATGTTAAACACAATCCAGGACAGATGGTTTGACTGGTAGAGTGGCACCTTATGTAGGTCCTATTCATTCAGTGAATAGAATCTTCAGATGATATACACATTGCAACTACTCCAAGTAAATTTACAGTATTACAAAATATATATTATATTAACGTATTGCATAATGTAAGACTTTGAACATATTCAAAGCTTTTAGGACAGAAGTTTAAGGAAGAGTTCACTAACAATATGGACATTAAGAGAAAACTTTATAATGCAACAACACTGGTTTACTAAGAAAGTTCAAACTGGTTGCCAAACCCACTTGACAGCTTACAATTTTCTTTCAAATCAAAGACATCAATGAATTTGAGAGATCTTTTTTTCTAGACAATTTTAGGAAAAGGACACAACACATTACGAACCACAACACTTTTACATGAATTCAAACTCAATGAAACATTATGATGAAATTGCTACAAAATTTCTGTGAATCCTCTGGTTAAGATGGCATTCCTCACCACATACCACAAAGCACAAACACAAATTGTAGAGGCACTTCTATCACTATAGATGACTATGTTACACAGCAAAAAAAAAAAACATATGTAGGCAAGAAGCAGTAAGATTAATAGCTTAAAATTTAATAGTAAAAGATGCAAGCTTATACAATTATGTAAGAAATAGTTCTATAAGTAGCGAACCTACTATTTGGAGATTCAAAAGTAGAAGAAGCTAATGAATCACAGAAGGATCATGAGAGAAAATACAATCCTGAGTAGGATTAACAAGCATTTCCAGAATGGTTAGGGAAGGTTGGATAGCATTTTTAGACTATTTTATAACATGCTGATCAATTGCATTAACGAGATGAATTTCTGCCACCTATGTCCTGAACTCAGAAATGGAAAATGTTAGTATTCTTCAAAAAAAATTTTCTAATAAAAAACATTAATGCATGCCACTGGTGCCCAAAGGCAAGCTGCTGCAGAGACAATTTCTGGAATGGTCTAGAAGTGTTGGCTGATGTGAGACTAAATTGAGATACAAGCGAATCAAGCCCTCTTAGAAGGGCTTATTAGCTCAAGCACAGCACAATGTTGATACATGCATACTGTTTTTACAGGATCCAAGATAGTTCACATATCTTGCTGTATCATGTGTCATAAAACTTTTCAGTCCATTTTTTCTCATTTTTTTCCTTTCATTTTACAATTTCAGGCTGTTCTGTCTACACTTAGGACTGGGGGCGGGGGGGAGAAGGAATGCATTAGGGTTTTGGAAAAACTATCTCTAGGGCTTTATTGCCAGATCCTATTCATAGTTCTGGAACAGAACCCTGGCATGAAATCTACAGAAGAGTGTAAATGCAATGTGCATTGAGCATTTCTTATTTATATGTGTCCCACAGATTTAAAAGACTGTTTACTTTAATGTCTTACTAATGTTATTGTTCATTTCCAATACAGCAGCATTTTAGCATTTCGGTGCTTTGCAGCTGGATTTAGGATACTTTTTTACTGACTTCAATTTCTGTATTCCAATAAAATATTTTTTTATTCTTGTTTTGTTAGCTTAATATTTTTAACCTCATAAACTTTTAGTAGACAGCTTTTAAACTCAATAGCAAAAACATAAACCACAAGAACTACATGTGTGCTAAATAACAACTAAGCCATTAAAATAATTTCCTAGATATAATTTATACAACACTCAAGTACTGCAAAAGTAAAAACACTGATAACATGACAAAAAAGCCTAATTCCAAAACAAACATCAAGTTTGAAAAAAACTTCTCACATACAAGAATGAAGGCTGATCAGAACTTGTTAAGTCTTCTGAGAAATTTTTTAAATCAATAATTAGAAAGAACACTCTGCTGTCAAACAGACAATTGAATTATTAATTTTAATGCTGGTGGCATTTAGAACTCCAGGTTCTTAAGAAGATTCTTGATGTAAATTTTGTCATGCTAACTTATAGCTTAATATGAAAGGAGGCTTCTTCAAAGCAAAAGAGTGTTTTCAAACTACTCTTTTTAAAATAAGTGTTGTTGAACATAACACAAAAATGCTTTAACACCTCTTCAAGAAAACAGATTTCGTTTAATCCTGTTTTATAGTCATTAACCCCAGGTTACTTAGGTTCTGACTGATCAGTTTCTGGGTTTTGACCCTTCAAGTCCTAATATATTACAATTTCACCAAAAAGTAATATCATATTCTGAAGGAAAAGTTTGTGTTCTTTGGTAGGCTGAGGCCTATTTGATCCAATTTGAAACTAAATCTCTGGGAGGTGGAGGGAACTTGCCATCTAGTAAGAGGATCTGTTTACTACAGCTGTAATGCTTGTAGCACAAGCATTATGCATATATAATGCATAATGCAATTTTGTTCTGTCTTCACATTTCACATTTTAAAAAAAAAATTAAAAATCATAACTATACTACAGCTCTCTGTCAATGTGTCTGCCAAAAAAAAGCACACTCTGTGCTATTAAGCACCTGCTTTTACTCCAGGCAAGTTTTCTCTAAAGTAGATTAGCACCTTCATCAAAAGCATTATTTGAGCCTCAATGAGCCTTGCCTAAGTAACCTCAGTTGTACTGCAGCAGACAAAATCTTTACACATCTATCACACAAACACTGGATCCAGAACTTTTAATTAGTATTCAGAGTCAGTGAGCACTCTGCATTTCACACTAGACACAGCTTCTGTTTACTCACACTACAAAACACACCAACAGCTCGGCATCATTGCTTACAAAGAAAAAGCAACATTTTTGCATTTGTTAGGAAGGATTTACTAACTGTCTTATCTGAATTGCACTGGTAAAGCAAATCAACGCAAACTGCAAAACTCTGATCATCAGTGACAAAGTCAGTGCCTTCTCAAGAGGAAATACACGGGGATCAAGCAACATGAAGAAGCTCCCTGAATATATATATATATATTTTTGTTTGTTTAATGTTATGCTTACACCGGCTATTCTTCATTCAGAAATTTCAAAACTTGCTCTCATACCTCAAAGATACAAATACTACTCCTTTTCCTGAAAACTGTTAAGATTTTTTTCTCTTCTGCTTGTATGCATCTCTAAAAATGAGACTGAAGCATGCAACTGAGTTCTTAGTAGTGACCTACTCTCCTACTTCCTACTTTCAAAATAAGTACGTTGGTCCATCTGGGAAATAACATTCAGTTTGATGTGACAGGTAGCAGTTTTAACCAGACATATTGGCAACAAGCTGATTTGGTACAATCCTGAAAATGCTCTAAATATAAATGAAATTATCTCTGTATCTGTATGGAGTACAAGCACAGTGACCTCCTATCACTGAAGTTAACCAGAAACTAGATAATGATGGCTAGCAGTTTATAGGTAAGAGTTTATTTCCTACAGCTCATTGCCTTAGGACCAGAAATACAAGGTTTATAACTGACTCAGAGCATGGGCAAGGACAGCTCCTTTCTTTGTAAGTGCAGGCAAAAAAAAAAAAGAAATTTGTCTTCAGGATCCGCTGAGGAAGAGGACGCCCTGGGCCCCCCGGGATTTCCTGGTGGGACTCCTCGACTCACCCGGCTCACTGCAGGAGCAGACAAGGACCATCCTGGTAAAGCATTCTTTTGGGAAATTTGGTTTTGGTTTGGCAGGTATACCTTTGGTTTTGGAGGGTACACGTAATACGTAGGAGACATCCTAAAAGGGTATCGTATGCCAGATATTTTAATATTTTGAGCATACTTGGTATTTGTATGCATACTTGGTTTTGGTATTTGTATTTGCATGCATAATTGGGTCTGGACCATAGGATTTATTGACTTATCGGTATTTTGAACTACTGGAATGGCATATGGACTTCCATTGTGCATGATCCTCATTATTTTAACTGCTTGTGTTATTTTACTCTGTGGTTAAGTTGTTATTATTGTTTGGTAAACTTAAATCATGATTATTGCTGTTAAGTATGTATGAGTGAGCTAAGTGTGCTTGAGATGCAGCTGGGATGTGAAGTGAGCGCGGAGTCCAGATCTGTGGTTCCGTCCTCCCGCGAGGAAAATGGCCGGAGAAGGTCAAAATGTATGCTTTCACTTGAAAAATTAGTTTAGATATTTTGCGTGTGGTGAGAGTATGGGTTTGACTTGAAGATTAGATTGGGACTGAAAAGAACGGTCAGGACAGTTCAAACAAGTAGCTTGTGGGAGGGACAGGGGAGAGTATAAGATAATAATGGGGGGTCAGCAAAGTGTACCTAAGAGGGCTCCCTTAGGGTGCATCTTGGCACATTGGAAGGAACTTGGTGGAACACCATGGGGAACTTCCAGTAAGACGGCTCTTATAAACTACTGTAATCAGTGGTGGCCTCTGTACAGTTCGGATAATGAACATAAGTGGCCAGTGAAAGGTACTATAAATTTTGATACTGTGAGGGACCTGATGCTTTTCCTCCAGAAAGAAGGAAAATGGGATGAAATTGTATACGCAGATATGTTTCAGGCATTGAGGGACAATCCTGACTGGTGTAAGGAATGTGGATTGCAGGAATGTTTGGTAACGGCACTAGGAAAGGGAAAGAACAAGGAGGTAGAAGTGCAACCCCCCCGAGACCCTGGGATACCCGTATCCGCCACCATCCCCTTTTCCTCCACTTGAAGACCCCCCCATCCAACATGCTGCCATTTCCCCTGCCCCTCTTCCTTTTGGGGCTCAGGCTCCCCCCACCCCTCCCTCATCCTCCCCATTTTCAAAGGATGGGGAAGGGGGGGGGGGGGGTGTCAGAGACCCACCCATCACCTCAAGAACCAGGAGTAAGACCCTAGGAGATCAGCAACATGTATTGGCTCCACTGAGAGTAGTAATGGGCCCAGAGAGGCTGGGAAGAGTACAGGCTCCATTTTCAGATGCAGATTTAGATGTTTGGAAAGAGAATCATAGAATGTCAGGGGCTGGAAGGAACCTCAAGAGATCATCTAGTCCAGCCCCCCTGCCAGAGCAGGATCACCTAGACCAGGTCACACCGGAACGCCTCCAGGCGGGTCTTGAATATCTCCGGAGAGGGAGACTCCACAGCCCCCCCGGGCAGCCTGTTCCGGTGTTCCGTCACCCTCACTGGGAAAAAATTTTTCCTTACGGAAAACTTCCTGTGCCTCAGCTTCAACCCATTACCCCTCGTCCTATCATTGGGCATCACCGAGAAGAGCCTGGCTCCATCTTCCCGGCACTCACCCTTCATATATTTATAAACATTGATTATAATAATCACCCCTTAGTCTTCTTTTCTCTAAGCTAAAAAGCCCCAGCTCCCTCAGTCTATCCTCAAAAAGGAGATGTTCCACTCCCTTAATCAGCTTTGTAGCCCTGCACTGGACCCTCTCCAGCAGTTCCATGTCCTTCTTAAACTGGGGGGCCCAGAACTGGACACTGTATTCCAGATGTGGCCTCACTAGGGCAGAGTAGAGGGGCAGGAGAACCTCTCTCGACCTACTAGCTACACCCCTTCTAATACAGCCCAGGATGGCATTGGCCCTCTTGGCCACAAGAGCACACTGCTGGCTCATGGTCAGCCTCCCATCAACCAGGACCCCCAGGTCCTTTTCCCCTTCACTGACTTCCAACAGCTCAGTCCCCAACCTATACTGATCCCTGGGGTTGTTCCTTCCCAGGTGCAGGACTCTGCACTTGCCCTTATTGAATTGCATCAGATTCCTTCCTGCCCAACCCTCCAGCCTGTCCAGGTCTCGCTGAATGGCAGCACAGCCTGCGGGGGTGTGGGACACTCCACCCAGCTTGGCATCATCAGCTTGGTATGTCAGCACTGCTGACAGTGCTCTCTGTGCCCTCATCCAGGTCGCTGATGAACAGGTTAAACAGAACCGGTCCCAGCACCGACCCCTGTGGAACCCCACTGGTTCCAGGCCTCCAGCTGGACTCCATCCAGTGACCACAGTTCTCTGGCTTCTTTCTTTCAACCAGTTCCCAATCCACCTCACTACCTGATCAAGCAGACCACACTGTCCCAGTTTAGCAAGAAGGATGCTGTGGGAGACAGTGTCAAATGCCTTAGAGAAATCGAGAAAAACCACATCCACTGCTCTACCATCATCTATCCACCTGGTTATGTCCTCGTAAAAGGTTATCAGGTTGGTCAAACATGACCTCCCCTTGATAAAACCGTGCTGACTGCTGCTGCTGACCCTCTTGTCCTTGACATGCCTAAGGATAGTGTCAAGGATAAGGTGCTCCATTATCTTTCCAGGGATGGAGGTGAGACTGACTGGTCTATAGTTACCAGGGTCCTCCTTCTTGCCCCTCTTGAAGATTGGGGTGATGTTTGCCCTCCTCCAGTCCCCAGGCACCTCTCCTGTGTGCCATGACTTACTATAGATAATGGAGAGTGGTCTGGCAATGACCTGTGCCAGCTCCCTCAGCACCCTTGGATGCAATGCCGTCAGGACCCATGGACTTATGGATGTCCAGATTACTCAGCAGTTCTTTAACGCAGTCCTCATCAACCAGGGAAGAGTCCTTAGTCAAGCTCTCCTCTGGTGCCTCAGGTGCCAGGAGCTCTTGAGGACAGTCTTCAGCAGTACAGACAGAGACAAAGAAGGCATTAAATAACTCTGCCTTCTTTGTGTCATCTCTCACCAGGGCACCTGCCTCATTCAGCAGAGGGCCTACGCTGCCTCTAGCCTTAGCTTTTCCTGCAATATATTTGAGGAAGCCCCTTTTGTTACCCTTGACCTCTCTTGCAAGGTTGAGTTCTAGCAAGGCCTTAGCCTTCCTAGTTGCCTCTCTACATCCTCTAACAACAGTCCTATACCCCTCCCAGGTAGCCAGCCCCTCTTTCCATGAGCTGTAGACCCTCTTCTTCCTCTTAAGTCTACTCTGTAGTTCCTTACTTAACCATGCAGGTCTCCTGGCTCTCTTTCTCGATTTCCCACCTGCTGGGATGCACTGACCCTGAGCTTGGAAGAAGAGGTCCTTAAATATTAACCAACTATCATTAGCCCCTCTGCCCTCTAGTAACCTGTCCCATGAGATTTCACCCAGCCATTTTCTGAAAAGGCCAAAGTCGGCCCTCCTGAGATCCAGAGTTTTGGTCCTACTTGACATCCTGTTCCTGCCAGACAAGATCATGAACACCATCTCATGATCACTAAGGCCACGGCTGCCCCCAACCCTCACTCAACCACCCTCAACCAGCCCCTCCTTGTAGGTGAGGATAAGATCCAGCATTGCTCCTCTCCTAGCTGGCTCCTCCACCATTTGCATCAAGAAGTTATCATCAATGCACTGGAGGAACCTCCTGGACTGTGGCTGGCTGTCTGAATAGCCTTCCCAGCAAATGTCTGGATAGTTCAAATCCCCCATGAGAACCAGGTGCTGAGATTGCGAGGCTGCTGTCAGCTGCCTGTAGAAGGCCTCGTCAGCTTCCTGATCCAGATCAGGTGGCCTGTAAAAGACACCCACAACTGTATCATCCATGCCAGCCTGTCCCTTAATCCGCACCCACAGACTTGCCCCTGGACAGAACTGTAGACATTCCAGTTGCTCCCTCACATAGAGAGCAACTCCACCACCTCGCCTTGATGCCCTGTCTCTCCTGAAAAGGGCATAGCCATCCATGACCACATTCCAGTCATGTGAGGCGTCCCACCACGTCTCTGTGATAGCCACCAGGCCATAACCTCGTGTCCACACATGGATTTCTAACTCCTGTTAATTCCCCATGCTGCATGCATTGGTGTATAAACATTTCAGGTGCAGAGTCGAGGAAATAGTTTTCAACCTTGAAGGGGGGTAGACCCTCTGGTTATCTAAAACGCCAACCCGCTGCACCTCAAGCATTAGGCTATTACACCCAGGGTTCTCCCTGACAAAGCCAGCTACACCCTGGTAGTCAAAGGTTATAGAGATGACCCTGTAAAAGTAGCTAAAAGATTTGATCGTTAAAAATCAGGATCCAGATTGGGTAGATGTGGATCTAAAGTTGTCTGAGATGACAGAAACTCAAAAGCAATTAGCATTAAAAACAGCTAGGACACATATACAAGCACAAGTGACAGCAGGAACACTTGGGGGAACTGTAGATGATCACCTTCCTTTGAGTGACCCCCAGTGGGATCCAAATGTCTCTGCTGACTATCGGTTATTGACTAGATATAGAAATTGGGTAAAATTGGGGCTGGAAAACGTAGTCCCTAAGTCTATTAATTATTCGGCTTTATATGCTGTGAAGCAGGGACCATAAAGCTAGGGGACAAGGAGAAGGAGGTAGGTTTTTTGGTAGATACAGGAGCTTCTTTTTCTGTTTTAAATCAAGAATTAATACCTATAAGCAAAGATTCTATAAATGTAGTAGGTGCTACTGGCCAACCAGAAAGGGCTTTTTTTTTCTCCAAGCCTTTGCAATTCAAGCTAGGGAAAACAATCGGGATCCGCCAATTTTGCCAAATTCTCCAAAATCTTTGTTAGGAAGAGTTTTATTAGAAAGATTAGATGCTAACATTTCCTTTAATCACAGAAGAATGGAGCTAGAAGTAAATGAAGAAAGCCTTCTAGAGATCCTTAGCTTGTCATTAGTGACTCCTAGTGTGGCTATTAGTGACTCTCCATGAAAGGAAGAAATAATAAATCAGACATATCCAGGTGTTTGGGCCACTGATACCCCAGGAAGGGCGAAGAATGCAATACCTATAAAAACAGAACTGAAGGAAGGTGTTCATAAAGTCCGTCTTCAGCAGTATCCCTTGAAATTAGAAGATAGAAAAGGAATGGAAGAAATCATAGAGAAATTTTTAAAGTATGGATTACTTTACGGGGTGTCCTGACCTAAGAGAAAGAACATTTAAATAACAAAAGAAAATATGCTTAAGAGAGCTCTCTTTAAATGTTTCAGATTCTGTGTTTTCAAGAACAAAAGGATAAAACAGCTACCTCTTCTGGTTTATTCATTGTTTTCCTCATGTAAATAAACTAACACCAAATATACAAATTACTTCATGCTATTATTGCTCAAATTCGAAGCCCAGGATGAAGTTTCCACATCTTGCAATAATTAGTAAGTATAAAAAGAAGATAACAGGCTGCATTTCAAATTAAAATACATCAACTTACAAGGAATCCTAAGCATCTTGAAATTATAATAATTAAATGGTTGGCATGCTTTTCCACATGGCCAAGAACTGGGAGAGAATGAAAGTTTACAACAAATTTAATTTCTCCTTTTTCCATATATTTCTGTTCATCTGTTTAGTTACATACTGCATCTAGGAAAAAAAAAAATCCCACAAAACCAAAAGCCTGTGTCTGTCAACAAGACAGAGTAAATGCTAGCAATAATACATTTAAGATCTTCCATTCCGAGTTAAAACAGAGAAAACCAGAAAAGTTGTTTTATTTCAGGGACAAAATGCAGCCTTTAGCAGCCTAGCAAATACTTTTAAAGAATTTAACATAGTACATGCTATTCAAGGGCTTAGTTTTCTTAAAGAGGAATTAATTCACTTGAAACCACCAGCTACACTTACAGGTCACTTAAAACATCCATTTTTGAGATGTAAGCTTGCCTAAAATAACTAATATATCACATGTATTAAAATGTGAAAGGCCTGTTGCAAGTAATCATTAAGTACAACATACTAGTGAACAAGTGATCTTTCAATTAAGTTTATATCACTAATGAAACAGCACACACACTAAATGCTTTAACTGAGGAAAAATGCATCTTTTCTGAGGAAATGGGAACTATCACTGTATCTTAAATAAGAACAAAATAAGACACTGGAAATGCATCTAATTAGATTTATAAGTTATTTCCATGAAGCAGAAATAAATTATGAAGAGATAAACTATAAGTACTTCTCCCTTCTTGTCTCTGTCACCATAGCACTTTAAAAACTCAAAAAGAGGAACTTGATCGTGCAATTAATCCCAGCTTGTTTATTTTAAATATACAATATCAAGCCACCAACTGCATGGATGCACAAGCAATACCCTAGTGTAAAACCAATAGCAGATACAACAAAACAGGTATTCCACTATAAATGCTTTGGTTTTTTTTTTTTTTATATATACATAAATACGGATATTTCAGTGGTTACAGCATATATTATAAATATTTCAGCATTTCACGTATATGTGTCTGAAGCACTAGTAAATTCTGTGAAACATTTATTTTCAAAAGTGGAGTAATTCTTTCAAACTGTTACAGTTAACACCAAACTGAAATCATAGGGGAAATTATGTAAAACTTTTTTGTGTTTATATAACATTCCATAAAAATAGATAAAATTGGACTGGAAAGTAACAGAAAGTTTTCCAGCCACTCACCACCACTTTCGAAATTATCTGTGGAAAAATGTAGATTTTTCTAGAAAGGGAAAAATGAAAACACTAAAGAGTTCTCATAAATCCACCTGGTTGACTCAGATGTGAAAACTGACAAACCAACTCTTAAGAATTAAATTTTTTTCAGATTCTTGCTACAGCTTCTGAAAATCAAGAATTTTTTAGGTCTTCTCACTTTGAAGTAAGTGGGACAGCTTTGATCAACTTCAAACACAAGTGTCACAACTCACAAGAGGTGAAAAAAACATTACAAAACAGGTATATAAGAGAATTTTTCAACTTCAACACAAAGGACTTCGGAATCTGGAAAGTGTGGCAAATATTCCTATACTCCAAGGGGAAAGGAATAATAATTTAAAACGGACTTCAGAATGAGGTTGAAGGTCAAAGCTGATAAGGTTATAAAGGTCCTTTTTCAGAGCTTACGTGCTGGTTTTGGCCGGAATTGTAACTTCATCCTTCATTGTAACTAGTATGGGTCTTTGGTTTGGATTTGTGCTGAAAATGGTGTTGATAACAGAGAGATGCTTTTGTCATTACTGAGCAGCACTTAAAAAGAGCCAAGGCCTATCCTGGTCCTTACACCACCCGATCAGTGAGTAGGCTGGGGGTGCACAAGAAGCTAGGAGGGGACATAGTCAGGAGAGCTGATCCTAAGAGACCAAAGGGATATTCCAGGCCACATGACATCATGCTCAGCATATAAAGGTAGGAGGAAAAGGAAGTGGAAGGGGACACACACAACTTTTGGAATTACAGTGTTCATCTTCCCAAGTAATCACTATGCATGACTGAGCCCTGCTTCCCTGGATATGGCTGAACATCTGCCTGCTGATGGGGAGTGGTGAATTAATTCCTTGGTTTGCTTTGCTTGCATGCACAGCTCTTGCTTTACATATAAAACTCTCTTTATCTCAATCCACAAGTTTTCTCACTTTTATACTTCTGATTCTCTTCCCCATCCCACTGGTGCAGAGTAAGCAAGCAGCTGTATGGTGCTCAGCTGCCAGCTGGGCTTAAAGCACAACAGCTTAGTAGGAAAGACTGCAGGAAATTAAACTCCTGAAAGAAGAGATTTAAGTATGAGAGTCAAAGCAAGAAAAAGTAGAGGGGTTTTTGTTTTGTTTAAAAGAAAGTTGTACAAAATATCATAAAACATGGAAGATAGGAATATTTCTTACTATTTTCAAAAGTAGAGAGTCTAACAGCATAGCTTCCTCACAAAATGTGTTTTATTTTTTCAGTCCTTAGCACGCACATTCAGTTTATTAACAGAGAGAAACCACCAAATATGTGGGAGGAGTTGATTTTAGGTCTTTTTTTTTTTAATTATTATTATTTTTTTAGCATCTTGGTGTCCAACACAGTCGTCTTACTGCCAAATACAGGTAATCACTGGCATTCCATCAAGAAATAATAATAAAAGCCCACAGATAAGAAAGAAGAAGGTATAACTGCTGCCCAGACTGTTAAAAGGGAAAAAAAATTTAAAAATCAACTCAGAAGTGTAGCTAAATCTTCCAAGTACAGTGATTTCCCATTGCTTGTGTACACATGAATCTTCTTGTTTAATTGTTGTTTTACAACTTTGTGTTCTACTCCCTGTGTACAAGGTCCAAACAAGTACCCATTGTAATACAGGTATAAAAGCGAAACTGATCTTACAGCAAGTTTTGTCATATTGACACAATAAACAAATGAAATACATTTTAACCTAGTCTTTAGGCATCACCTGTCACAATCCATACAGATTTTCAAACTTAGGAAAATCAAAGTCTATTTCTCAGCTACTTTACTCTTAAACAGTAATAATACTTCTTGGTAAGCATAACTGATTACATTTCTGTAGTCGTCACTCAAACAGAAAGCAGACCACAAATCTTCCTCTTATTTTTTGTTTGTTTGGGTTTGTTGTTTTTTTTTTTTTTGTTGTTTTGGTTTTGTTTTGTTTGTTTTAATGATTTTAGAGTGAGAAGGAGATTGACTATTTTCATAATCTCGTTTCTAAAATAATGGAACAGCAGGTAACTCAGGATGGAACAGAAGATTCTTTAGTTGGGCATGTGAATCCTAGTGGAGCAGAGGATTCCATAGCCTCTCACCACCAAGCCCCTCAGCATTCCTGTTGTAACCCAACTGAGCGGGATCAATGGCAGCAGGTCTCTAATACACGAAACAGACGGAACAAAAAGAGCAAGCGTGTTCCTTTAATAATGACATCACTTACAGTGCCCTTGCTAAACAGGTATGGGGCTCTGCGAGAGAAACTGGCTGAGAGCAAGGTTGAGAACTCACAAAAAACAGCTGAACCACCAAGACCAGCTCTCCCCCAGCCAGCCACCAAAACTGACCCTAATAAGAGAAATCGAAGGGTCATTATTTTAGGTGATTCCCTACTGAGGGGAGTAGAGGGCCCAGTATGCAGGTCGGACACGCTTCATGGAGAGATCTGCTGTCTCCCTGGTGCCGGTGTGAAGGACGTTGCAGGTAAACTTCCCTCCCTTGTGAATCCCTCAGATTATTACCCACTTCTGGTCTTTCAGGTGGGAAGTGACGACATAACAGTAAGAGGCTCACAATCAATTAAAAGAGATTTCAGGGCCTTGGGATGGCTGGTGATGGGATCAGGAGCTCCAGTTGTGTTCTCCTCCATCCTTCTGACATCGGCTATGGAAGAGGGAATATATAGGAAGAGCCAACAGGTCAATTCATGGCTCCGGGACTGGTGTCACCAACAGGACTTTGGTTTTTATGATCATGGCCTACTATACAAGGCATTGGAGCTGCAAGCACCTAATGGGATGAACTTGTCCCAGAAGGGGAAAAGGATTCTGGGGCAGGAGTTGGCAGGGCTCATTGATAGAGCTTTAAACTAGATTTGAAAGGGAAGGGGGTCAATAATCTCACTTTTTCAACTACTTGTGATGAACAATGGGGCGGATCACTAGAGGATAAGGAATGGAATCCAAATAAGGTCTCTATACTTGGTACGCTGGGGAAAGCCAGTGACGATGCACCGGGATACCCCATAGGAGTCAAACAGGAGTCGCATAAGAGGATGATTTGGCCAGCTCAGCTGAAGTGCCTTTATACCAAGGCACAAAGTATGAGCAACAAACAGGGGGAGCTTGAAGCCATGATGCTCCAAGAAAACTATGACATAGTGGCCATCACAGAGATGTGGTGGGATGCCACACATAACTGGAGTGCCATAACTGAAGGCTACAAGCTCTTCAGGAGGGACAGACAGCAAAGGAGGGGTGGTGGAGTGGCCCTATATGTTAGAGAGTGTCAAGAGACATCAGACATCAAGTACAGTGAAGATGGGGTTGAGTCTGTTTGGATTAAGTTAAGGGCTAATAAGGCTGATACAGTTGTGGGAGTCTGCTAGAGACCCCCCAGTCAGAGCAGTGAGATGGATGAAGCTTTCTATAAGCAGCTGAGAGAAATCTCACAGTCACTTGCTGTTGTGCTTGTGGGGGACTTTAACCTCCCAGACATCTGCTGGGAATACAATACAACAGAGAGGGAACAATCCAAGAGGTTCCTGGACTGTGTGGAGGACAGCTTTTTCACACAGCTGGTAAATGAGCCAACCAGGGAAGGTGCCCTCCTGGACCTGCTCCATGTGAACAGGGAAGAACTTGTGGGGGAAGTAAGGGTTGGAGGCCGTCTAGGGCACAGTGATCATGAGATGAGTTTTCAATCCTTAGGGAAACAAGGAGGGGGGTTAGCAAAATTGCCAGCTTGAACTTCCTGAGGGCAAACTTTGACTTGTTCAGGAGACTGATGGACAAAGTCCCTTGGGAGGCTGTGCTGAAGGATAGAGGAGTCCAGCAAGGCTGGACATACTTCAAGAGAGAAGTCTTAAAGGCGCAGGAGCAGGCTGTCCCTACCTGCCAAAAAACAAGCAGGCGGGCGAAGAGACCAGTCTGGCTAAATAGGGACCTTTGGTTAGACCTCAAAAACAAAAGGAGAGTCTATGACCTTTGGAAGAGAGGACAGGTCTCTTCTGTAGATTATAAAGATGTTGTGAAGAAATGCAGGGAGAAGGTTAGGAGGGCCAAAGCACAGCTAGAGCTCAACCTAGCTACGGCTGTTAAGGATAATAAAAAATGTTTCTATAAATACATTAACAACAAAAGGAGAATTAGGGAAAATCTCCATCATTTATTGGATGCAGAGGGAAACTTAGTAACAAAGGATGAGGAGAAGGTTGAGGTGCTTAATGCCTACTTTGCCTCAGTCTTCAGCAGTGGAACGAGCTATCCCCTGGACATCCAGCCTCATAAGCTGGGAGACAGGGAGGGAAAGCAGAATGAGGTTATCATCATTAAAGAGGAGGTGGTCAGGGACCTTCTACACCACTTGGATGCACACAAGTCTATGGGACCGGATGGGTTACACCCAAGGGTGCTAGAAGAGCTGTTGGATATGCTTGCCAAGCCCCTTTCCATTATTTGTCTGAAGTCCTGGCTAACTGGGGAGGTCCCAATGGACTGGAGGCTAGCAAATGTGACGCCCATCTACAAGAAAGGCAGAAAGGAGGATCCAAGTAACGATAGACCTGTCAGTCTGACCTCAGTACCAGGGAAGGTCATGGAACAGATCATCGTGAGTGCTCTTACAAGCTGTATAGAGGGCAACCAGCGGATCAGGGCCAGTCAGCATGGGTTTAGCAAAGGCAGATCTTGCCCGATGAACCTGATCTTCTTCTCTGACAAGATGACCCAACTATTGGATGAGGGAAAGGCTGTGGATGTGGTCTACCTGGACTTCGAGAAGGCTTTTGACACTGTTCCCCATAGATTTCTAATGGAAAAATGGGCTGCTCATGACCTGGATGAGAATACCATCTGCTGGATCAAGCACTGGCTGGACGGACGGGCCCAGAGAGTAGTGGCCAATGGTACTAAATCCAGCTGGCGTCAGGTCACAAGTGGTGTTCCTCAGGGCTCAGTGCTGGGGCAGTTTCTATTTAACATCTTTATTGATGATCTTGATGAGGACATAGAGTCTATCATCAGTAAATTCACAGATGCCACCAAGTTAGGCAGGTATGTCGATCTTCGTGAGGATAGGGAGGCTCTCCAGAGAGACTGGGATAGACTGGATTGCTGGACTACTGCTAATGGTACGAGTTTCAACAAGGCCAAGTGCCAGGTCCTGCACTTGGGCTGCAGCAACCCCATGCAAAGCTCCAGGCTTGGGGCAGTGTGGTTGGAGAGCTGTCTGGCAGAGAGGGACCTGGGGGTTCTAGTTGACAAGCGAGTGAAGATGAGCCAGCAGCGTGCCCAGGTGGCAAAGAAGGCCAATGGCATCCTGGCCTGGATTAGAAATAGTGTGAGCAGCAGAAGTAGGGAGGTGATTGTCCCCCTGTACTCAGCACTGGTGAGGCCTCACCTCGAGTACTGTGTCCAGTTTTGGACACCTCAGTACAAGAGAGATATCGAGGTGCTGGAGCGGGGGCAGAGGAGGGCAGTGAAGCTGGTCAAGGGACTGGAGAAGAGATCATATGAGGACCGTTTGAAGGAGCTGGGTCTGTTTAGTTTGAGGAAGAGGAGGCTGAGGGGAGACCTCATCACTCTCTACAGCTCCCTGAAAGGACAATGTAGAAAGGCTGGTGCTGGTCTCTTCTCTCAGGTAATTAGGGATAGAACCAGAGGGAATGGCCTCAAGCTGAAACAAGGTAGGTTTAGACTAGACATTAGGAAAAAATTCTTCACAGAAAGGGTGGTGAGATATTGGAATGGGCTGCCCAGGGAGGGGGTTGAGTCACCATCCCTGGATGTGTTTAAGCATCGCTTGGATGTGGTGCTGGCGGACACGGTCTATGGGTGAACTAGTAGAGTAGGGCTAATAGTTGGACACGATGATCCCAAGGGTCTTTTCCAACCTGAGTGATTCTGTGATTCTAAAATAAAATCCTTATTTTTAGGACATTTTATGAACATTTCTTTATGACAATCAAAAATTACTGGAAACACTCTGTCTTGTACAAAGTCCATCTCTTTTAACACAAACACCTCACCACAACATAGACAACTGAGGAAGGTTGAACTACCAGGTCCTCAAACTCCTACAATTAGAAATGCATAGAAAAAAGAAAAGCCTCTTGAAGATGTGGACAATGCTGTCATGTTTTTCTGCTCAGAAAAAACATGATATGGCAGCCAGAGAAATAAGAGGTGAGAACTATTGTGTCGTATGAAACAATATTATGACTCAACAGTAAGTTGGTACAATGTTTGTAGTGAGAAAAATAAAAGAAGATATTATAACTCGTAATTATCAAAATATTTGATCCAGGGCAGGGTGGTCTGTACCACCACAGTAACTCTTATAATATTAGAAGAATGAAATTTAACATTCTGTTGAACTGTAGCTAATTTTATTTCTCCCTACAGTGTCAACTGAATAAAATGTAGGATTATTCACTCCCTGTAGAAATAATACATTGGGTATAAAGCAATAAAAAAACAGGTACCCCAAAAGATGGAAGATATATGGGAAGAGCTAGAAAATTACTTTTGTACTTATAAAAGGTTAAGTTATAATATCTTGTGTCAGAACTGGGATTAATTTATGGAAAAGTGAAAAATATATATTAGAAAGGTAATGAAAAAAACCAGCATTTAAGTATGATCCAGAAGCTTCTGAATTCTGGAAATATAATGATATGAGGAACCACAATATGAGAATCTACATGCATATAATTACTATCTTCACACAGTATGAAGAAAATAGATTTTCTTAAATCAGTGACTCTAACACAATGAAGATGTTAAAAGTCAGAATTTTAATATTATCACATTTGTCTTTAACTTAACCTGACTACAGCAGAAATCACACACAGACAAAAATAATTATTCTGACAGAAGCTAAGTACTCAGACTCTTAGAATGGCTACAAAAGCAATTGAAAGCTTTATTTTCTGCAAAGCTCTTGTAAAACTGCACCTATAAAGCTGCACACATTACACATCCTAAAAATCAGAAGTTTTCTCAGAGGAAAAGTAAACCTCACAAGCACTCAGCCACTCTCTTCCTCTCTGCAATCAGCAACCTTTGTAAGATGCTGACTACATTTAACTTTATTTGATGGGAACCTAATTACACAAGAAGCTGGAAGTCTGTACAGTCAAATCAACGACAGACAACACCAAAACTAAAGAACATGCAAAGAACTACTAGTGAAACTTGCACACCCGAATTTTATTTACTGCTTCACTGTAACGTTATACTGTCTTTTCCCAAAGGATAGGTAAAGGTTTTTTAAACAGAGTGCAAGAAAAGAAAAAACTTTAGAAAACAAGTAAAACAAGTAAGTACATTTGTGTATTTCTAAAGGACAGAGTTCTTCAGTGTGCATTGACAATGATCCTTCTGAAATTCACAGCTCTTTCATTTACTGTTTTCAATATGAGTGCTCCTCAGGTAAACTGTGTTAAGCCTGATGTTACACGGGTAGTTTCTGAAAAGGTTTAAAAGATTTAATATTTAAATAGATGGAAGCCAGGGTGCATGGCAGCTCTTAATATTGCTAAGAGTAGCTAAATTTTTCTTTGCAACAGTGAGAAATTATCTCTGCCGATGGGCCAGAAAAATCAAGCTTTTTGTGGCTTACACAAAACTCCGGGAATATTTCACAATCAGAATAATGAATTCGTTCTACTAGATCATTAAGAATACAATTTAATTAATCTACTGCAAGTGAGACTGACTATTCAAAAGCCTTTTTCTAGTATGTTATTTTAGGTAAGTTCTTAAGAAAGCAGAAGGTCTGTATACATAGCTGATTATGGGTCTGGAAGTTAATTTATTTCAAATATGACTTAAAACCTGATGTAATATTGTTGTCATTTAACCAGAAGGCAGCTAAATGCCACCCAGACATTTGCTCACTCCCCCCAGTGTCGGAACTGGAAGAAAAGGTGAAACTCATAGGATGAGATAAAGACAGTTTAATAGGACAGAAAAGGAAGCAATAATAATGATAAAAGAATAGTCAAAATAAGACACACACAATGTAATTGCTCACCACTGCCCAGCCAGTCCCCAAGCAGCAGGCTGCCACTCCCAGCCGACTCCCCCCAGTTTTACTGTTCAGCATGACATCATACCATTTGGAATATCATTTGGTTGGTTTGGGTCAGCTCTCATGTCTATGTCCCCTACCAACTCCTTGTGCCCCCCAGTCTCCTTACTAGCAGGGAAGTATGAGAAGCTGAAAAGTCCCTGACTTAACATAAGCACTGCTCCACAACTAAAACATCAGTGTATTATCCAAATTATTCTCATCCTAAATCCAAAACACAGCTATCAGGAAGAAAAATAACTCTAGCCCAGCCAAAACCAGGACTGCCTCACTGTAATAATACTACTACTACAATTCCATTATACGCTTTAAAATTGCAACATTTTAGTTTTGTAGCATAAGTACTCAGAACCCTTATAAATTATTTTGTTAATTCAAATAAATGTAACATTCTTACCAGTAAACCATAGTCTTTATTCTGTATCTAAGTCTACTAAATTATCTCAATAGTCTTCAATTCCTCACACAACTACAAAAGACAAAAAGTGTGGTTATTTTCTTCCTCCACTGCAGTATCAACTGAAATTAAAGACTCTCTCTCCACAAAGTATTGCATACCTCTGATCATCCACACCATACTCCTTTGACTTTTTTCCTAGTTCCTTTACTGTTATATGATCATCTGTATTGATAAAATGACCTACCTGTAGCACCAGTATAGAATGTGGAATTCAAGGCAGAGCTGTACCTTGAATTTGTGCAACAGGACTGTTTTCTGGTTTTGGTGATTTCCAGACCTAACAGTTCCTAACATTCCTAACTTTTCACCGTTCAAGTCTTTCATACTTCCTATGAAGGAGGCATGATTCCGAGTAAAAATTATGCTTCACATGCTACCAACTGTTAGAATGCAGCAATTTTTGAAATCCTTACTGAAATCTTACAATCTGAAAGTACAACTGGAAGACCAGCAAACTGCTTTCCATTTTTTCATAAAGGGTTGTATATATATGATTTAGCAGCAGATTTCAGTGCTCCAAACGTTTACAGCCTTTTTCTTGAAAGCTTTATTTAGAAACCAGGAATATGTAAAGTTATTAAAATCCTGCCTTGTCATAGGCCAGCAATGTAAAACCCACAAGCAATGCAAAACCACATGTTCCATATTACTCATGGCCAGGGCAAGCTATGCAGCTAAAACTGATGATGACAGGACATAATGTTGCCTAAAAGTGTTATTTGTTCAATATTTTACTCATGCCAAAAAGCACTGTAGATTACCATGCAAGGTAATGTTCCTCAAATGTTCTTTTGGTTCAATACATTTAGTCTATACATACTGTCATGACAGATGTGAGGTGAATGGGAATCTATACAAAACAGTCATGGGAAAGAAAAAGAGAAAACAATAAATCAGAAAATACTGGCACTGCAGATAATTTACTACAAATTAACACAGAATTGAAATTAAAGAGACAAAAAGAGACATTAGAACAGAAAAAAAAGGAGAAAGGGAGAGGTACTAGATAAAAGGAGATGGACAGTAAACAATATTGGCAGAAAAAATAAGTCATGGTCTCTTACATATCTGGAACAGTAAGACACTAAGCAAAAGGAACTACACCAGAAACAGCAAGCAAGAACAGAAGCTAGAGCAGATTGTTCTTCACTCATAAGAAAAACATTACAATGAAATGCACACTAAAATTAACTGATTTATGTGAACATCTGTCTCCACTGGTTACAACGTCTGCTATCTTTCCTCCTTGTATTAGCCTTCTGCTCAATATACGGAAACCAAACTACTGAGATCCAAATTCGGATTAATTCTGCAGCCAACTACCAATCTTTCTTTCCAAATATTATGCCAGCTGACTTTATTTGTCAGGCAAGCCATGCTGAGGTTCTATTGATATTATTTCAAATCTAGTTTTCCTACCATGATTTTAGGTTCCTTTAGGATTATTTATTCATTATAAGGTCTACCACTGAAACCAATATAAGCCTATGCTTTCAGCTAGTCATAACTGGTCACTCCAAAAATCTTTTGGGAGACAGACAAAAGGAGGACAAAGTTATTTTTAAGTTGATAAGAAATTAAATCTATTCGCTCTTTTGCCCTAATGTTTATAAAGAAAATCATGCTTTGTGAATGTAAACCCTTACATAGTTTATTGTTACTATTCAGCATAGAAACCTATAAAAATCGATCTAATTCATTACTTCTTCAGATGCATATAAGCATACTGAAACAAAATCTGAGAATGTAGAAGACAGTCCACATACATAACCATCAAAAGTAGTTAGTATGAGGAGCTGAGAAGGAGACATGCCCATGCATCAAAAACATTCCAACAATTTGAGGAAAGAAAGGTGACTGATCTTGCACTGGGAAAGGACTGCACAACCACTCTCCCCCGAAGGTGCAATTGCCTGTACTTCTACTAACATATACTACTATTAAACATGTAGTTGCAATATTTCCAACCACCATAAGACACAGGAACAGACATTTTCTTGTAAAAATTAGAAAAAAAATATTAAGATGTATTTATTAGCAATCATGATTTTAGAATGAGAAAACAATGGATAGGAGACTATAAAACCTGTGTATCTCTGGATACACAAAATTCAAACACAGGTTGCCTGGTAAAGTTGTGGGTACTCCATCATTGAAGTATTCAAGGTCAGGCTGAATGAGGCTTTGAGCAACCTGGTCTAGTGAGAGGTCTATGCCCGTGGCGGGGGTGGTTGGGCTTTAAAGGCTCCTTCCAAACCATTTTATGACTTCATGATCTCCAGGGGTGATTTACAACCTAACTGCATGATGTTCTTCTTAGGAAGTTTTTGAATCGCTTATCTCTCTGGAATACAGTGTAGGTGATTCTAGTTTAAAATACAATTGAGTCTACTGTTGAAATAAGAAATTACATATTAAAGAAAAGAGTGTAAAAAAAAAAAAAAAAAAAGCAGCACTCAAGAGCTAGACTGAAACTGAATGCAAAATACTCAAAGTACACACTTTATGTTAATATTTCCATTTCTTGACTCAGAGTACCCCCAGTGTAGCTAACTGAAACTTTTGTAGTATAAATTCATAATTTCTGAAGAAATGTTTGAGGATGAAATTTCTGTATTATACAGTATTGACAGAAGCGGGGGGGGGGGGGGGGGGAAGTATTCATAGTAAGGATGACTCAAACTGTAGCTCTTCTTTAAACAGTAAATTAATTCCAGCTTCCAGCAGAGAACATGATTACTTGAGCCACCTGAGCATACACCCAACTAACTACTTTGATGACATTGGGTCAATCACAACAGGCAGTCAAGGCCAGAGAATATAGCTGTCCAGTTCCCAGGCCACAATGCCACATGCTGTGTTAATGGGCAAATTCCATAGCCACTGGGTTCCACCAGCCCTAGGAAAGAAGAGCTTTGTTTTCTGAGGGCTACTTCAGGTGTTTTTAAAGAGAACACACCTACTAGACTTGAATGTTGCATACAACTCTCAGCCACTACAGGGAGACAGAAAAAAAGAAACCTGCCAGCAGTTTCATTGTTTGAGTATTTAGAACCAATCACGAGACAGAAACATAACCACCACAGTACTCACCATTCACTAAAATGCCCATGACACTACGAAGTCAAATAATCCCTAGACAAATGCATCCTCCATTTAATTAAAATATCCTAGTAGTGCAAGATGAAAATCTTTCAAGTTATATAAACAGAGGAAGATTGAGTATCTGTTCAGTATCTAAATGAAGATTGTTGTATTGAAAGGAACATAACTTCATAACAACCTATGAAAAGAACCTAAGTGCCTGCTCTAAATCTCCTGGAAATACACGTGACTTTTGTCTCCATTACTTATTTCTAAAATGGAGATAAAAGTGCTTCTCTGTCCCATACTAAGTACAAGAATAATTCCATTAAAAACAGAAAGACGGGAATAATGAAAGTGAGCCTTAAACAAAAGTATTTACATATATGTACTTTTAAATTTACTACCAAAATGCAAAGACTAATTTCACTTGTAGCTTTTCCCATCCATAAAATGGTCCCACTCCTGTCACTGCTGATACTTTAAAGCCTGCAGAGCACTGTTTTCTTTTAAAAAACAACAAAAAAGGAAAATTATAGCTGTCTAAAATTGGGAAATTAAAGACAAAAACCAATGTAAGATTTTTAGTCAGGCCATTTCCTAAACATCATATAGTCATCCTTTCCTAAACAACTAATAACCATTTAATTCAGTTCTGAAATAACAGAAGAAAAAGCTTTCTCTCATAAACTATTTTTCAATTCAAGGATTAAATGAATAAAGAAAACACCATGTTAAATTCTCCCTCTGCCGAGCAGTCCTTCCGAAAAAAATAAGTCAAAGGCTTTATATCCTATTATTCTTAATTAACAATTAGACATCAATACTGCCTTTACATAGCTTGCAGAAAACATTTCAACACCCCCACTCAACCTTCAACTTACATACTTACAGCCACAAAATCATGGTTCTCCTTAATGTTAAGATAAGAAACAAAACATACACACTGCATTTAAATAAGAACATAAGAGCAGAAAGGAAACCTCAAACATATATGTTTGTTTATACTTAGAGACAAGTAGCCCTATAATGTTTCACTCTGAAAAATAACCACCTAGCAAATTCTTTTTAAGTGCAAGGATACAGAAGGCAGCAATACCTTTCTGTCCTGTAGCACTAATTCTGCTACGTTGTACAACTTTTAATCTTTAATACAAAATTAATACATTCCTCTTAGAATACGGGGGAGCAGTATAGAATCTAGCTTTCCAGATATAACATATATCATATATTTCCCCACAATTATATGAGACTCAATCCTGAAATCCAAGTCCTCCACAGTGCCAGATCCCTACGCAATGGAGATGTGGTTTTATGGGGCCTCTAACAAGGCAAGTTAAATTCAGTATGTGTAAATTTGTAGCTTTGAGTTTCTATTACAAAGTAACAGCATAGAACACTTTCCAAACTACAAATCTGATCAAGCTCAGGCCCAGTCAGCATGGGTTTACAAAAGGCAGGTCCTGCCTGACTAACCTGATCTCCTTCTACAACAAGGTGACCTGCCTAGAAGATGAGGGAAGAGCTGTGGACATTGTCTACCTGGACTTTAGTAAAGCCTTTGACACAGCATTCTCCCTCAGAAACTTATGGCACAAGGCTTGGATAAACACATTCTGCACTGTCTAAAAACTGGCTGGATGGCCAGGCTGAAAGAGTGGTAGTGAACAGAGATAAATCTGGCTGGCATCCCATCACAAGTGGTGTTCCCCAGGGTTCAGTACCAGGGCCTCTTCTCTTTAAGAACTTTATTAATGACCTGCATGAGGGGATTGAGTGTACCCTCAGTAAATTTGCAGACACCAAGCTAGGTGGGTGTGTCAGTCTGCTAGAGGGTAGGGAAGCTTTACAGTGGGACCTAGACAGGTTGGATCAGTGGGCCAAGGCTAATTGCATGGGGTTCAACAAGGCCAAGTGCCAGGTCCTGCATTTGGGTCATAACAACCCCATGGTAAGCTACAGACTTGGGGATGTGTGGTTGGAAAGCTGCAAGCTGGAAAAGGACCTGGGGGTATTGATTGATAGTCAACTAATTATGAGTCAGCAGTGCATGCAGGTGGCCAACAAGGCCAATGGCATCCTGGCTTTGTATTAGAAACACTGTGGCCAGTAGGAATAGGGAGGTGATCAACCTCCTGGACTTGGCACTGGTGAGGCCACACCTTGAATATTGCATTCAGTTCTGGACCTCTCACTATAGGAAGGACATAGAAGTGATGGAGAATGTCCAGAAAAGGGCAATGAGGCTTGTGAAGGGCCCAGAGCACAAATCCTTTGAGGAATGGCTGAGGGAGCTGGGGTTGTTTAGTCTGGAGAAGAGGAGGCTGAGGGGAAACCTTATCACCCTCTACAACTACCTGAAAGGAGTGGGGGGGGGGGGGGGGGACAGCCTCTTCTCCCTGGTGACATGTGACAGGACCAGAGGGAATGGATGCAAGCTGTGCCAGGGAAGGTTTAAGCTGGATATTAGGAAACAGGGTTATCAAATCTTGGAATGGTCTGCCCAGGGCACTGGTGGAGTGGCCATCCCTGGAGGCATCTAAATGGCGTGTGGACTTGGTGCTCAGGGACATGGTTTAGTGGTGAGCTTGCAGTGTTGGGTCAAAGGTTGGACTAGATGATCTTGAAGGTCTCTTACAACCAAGGACATTCTGAATTTTTTTCTAAATATGAACATGTATATCTATACATGTATATATATGTAAGCAATATGTATGCATGTATATACAGCACATGGTCCCAGCTACAGCAAATTTAACTGTCCATGAAGCAACAATCAGTTTAAATATGTGACATTCAGAACAGGTCTAAAACAACAGAAGATAAAGATGTTTACAAAATACATCACCTCTAAGTAAACATATAGATATTAATTTTTCAGTACTGCAAGTAAAAGCCAGCATATAAGCCATGAAGAGACAAGGTAATTGAGATGGCAAGTCTGGAGATACATGAACACCTATGGTCACAGTCATAAACACAGCTGATAAAGGCCAACATGACAAATTTCAGACAGAATTTCGTGACATCAGACCCAACTAGGATGCACACAGACAGAGATACTTTTAATACTATGGGGAAGAATGCACGGCCACACTAAAACCACATTCATGAGACTCAAGGTTCCAAGGATCTCAGTCAAAGTATAACACAGATTTCGTATGGTTTCTGCTGCTTTGAAGAGGCACAAAACGTCCCCTTCTCCCTTGCTTACAAAGGAAGAAAAGCTGCTGGACGCCCGTCGTTCTCTCACCCTCAGCTACAGGGCACTGACATGCGACCGGACCCACCTGAACTCACCCTGTTCTCAACCCTCGCCCGCACCTTCCTCCCCTCCCAGACGCCCGTGGCTCGAGCTGCGGCCTCGCCTACCTGCGCCCCCCAACATCCCGTCGGCGGCAGAGGGGCTGCAGCCGCTCCCGCACACGGCGGTGGGTGAGGCCGCGCCGGGGCCGCTCCGTGAGGCGGCGGTTCGTTTAGAGGGGGAGCGCCGCTGAGGAGAACCTCCACCTCCCACACCCCTCCCCTTCTCCACTCGCGCTGGGCGCGCTCAGGCCTCCCCACCCCTGTCCCCACCGGCGGCCGGATTCATCAGCTCCCCGCAGCCGAGCGCTCACCAGGCAGCGGGGTGAGGCGGCGGACCTTAGCCCGGGTCTTCTACGAAGCAGAGCCAAGTGGGGAGTCCCCGCCGGGAGCCGCGTTTTCTCCTGCGGCACCAACAGCGGCGGCGACTTGTCAAAGAGAAAACATGACGCGCAGAGGGGAGGGAGGCGGCGAGATCTCGCGGGGCTACCGTGAGGCTCTCGCGAGGCTCCTGCCGCTCCCGCCTCCGAGCGCACGGCCGCGAGGCGAGAAAACTGGGCGCGCGGGCGCGTGTCCCGCTCCGGCCTGCAAGTGGCTGTCGGCGGAGCGCGCGGTGCAGCTGCGGACAGGAGAGGCGGCGGCCGCGTCCTCGGCGCTCGGCCTGCCGGCAGCCCGCACCAAGGTCTCCTCTCCCTGGCCAGGCTTGCTGCAAAGCAGCCCCTGAGCGAAGAGATGGTCGTCAGGGACATTGAACAAACAGCCGCACTACGAGAGGCTGCAGCACCCAGCCAGACCGGCAGGGACCGGAGCGTGCAGCACCTCGGCAGCAGTGCTGCTCCTCGGGCGCGTGCTCCTGAGCCCACAGGAGCCTGGGGAGGCAAAGGGGCTCCTGACAAGGGCCAAGAGGGACTCTGTGTTCAGAGCCATGGAGAACGCGGGAAACAAACCATCGATGTGTGGAAGGAAGAGGAGCCCAAATGCAGCTAAAAGATGCTGCGTAAGAATCAAACTTTTAACAATTCAAGAGATGTATCAAAACACATTCAATTCAGAAAAGTCTAGCAGATCTGCCATTCCACAGAACAGAAAGCACACTGAACACACTAAGCAGTGCTCTTCAATATGACCCACGCGTACATATTTAGTAAACTGCAGCATAAAGACAAACCTTATCACATGCAGGTTTTTTATGGCTTGCAGGCTCCTCCAGCAACCAAGTGGTGAACAATTCTTACGGAATTTCTTAGGTTTGCAATGCCTTTAAGTAATGTACACTTAGATATTAAGCTCATAAAGCTGCAAGGTTTTCTTGTTAAGTCTTGACACAGCCCATCAATCACCTTGCAATACTGAGAGTCTAGAGGACTTTAATCTTGCAATTTGGCACTATGTAGATGTATCAGTCTGTTTCCACAGAGGGACTGATCTCAGAATCTAAGTTGCAGGGGAGACATTATGCAGCCACTCTCCAGACTGGGACCTGAGGTGCCAAGAAAATGAGAAGAATCAAGGAAGCAAATTAATAACAGTGTTCTAAATTAAAAATCTTCCTCTCGATTTTATATATCTATATATCTATATATATGTATTTAAACATACATGATTACTATCTGGCAGTCTATTTTATAATTACTATTACTATTTACAAAGCTGATTAAGGGAGTGGAACATCTCCTTTTTGAGGATAGACTGAGGGAGCTGGGGCTTTTTAGCTTAGAGAAAAGAAGACTAAGGGGTGATTTAATCAATGTTTATAAACATATGAAGGGTGAGTGCCGGGAAGATGGAGCCAGGCTCTTCTCGGTGATGCCCAATGATAGGACAAGGGGTAATGGGTTGAAGCTGAGGCACAGGAAGTTTTCCGTAAGGAAAAATTTTTTCCCAGTCAGGGTGACAGAACACTGGAACAGGCTGTCCGGGGGGGTTGTGGAGTCTCCCTCTCTGGAGATATTCAAGACCCGCCTGGAGGCGTTCCTGTGTGACCTGGTCTAGGTGATCCTGCTCTGGCAGCGGAGTTGGACTAGATGATCTCTTGAGGTCCCTTCCAGCCCTTGACATTCTATGATTCTACTAGTTCTCATCAAGACTGTTCTCATCAAGGTACCTAATCAAACTTCTAAAACACCTTGAAAACATGAATGCATAATTTCTGATCGTTTCTGTTATGAAACCGCACGCTGCCAACTAAGTGAGGGGGGGGAAGGTATGAGGGACAACAGAAAAAAAACCCAGGAAAATCCAGTTTGGCATACCCAACTTTTATAAGGTTTTCAGCCCACAGAATGCTGACAATGTTCCAAAGGACCATTGCAATGTATCTTTTTGAATTCTTACATTAAACTTGTTTATTAGATAGCAATTGTTAATATTTGATATTAACCACAATGTTTGACAAGTCTCAAACATCAAAAAAAAAAAAAAAAGTCAACCGATTTCCTCAGTTTCTCTGTGAGTCCAGGAGGGCTCCTTTAGAGCTGGAGCCCCACACACCAGGGGCACTGCCTGAGCTACTGCCTGCACGTAGAGCCATCTGGCACTCAGGACACCCCTGACTGAAAAAAAACCCTCCATGCCCTAGTTTGAGTAAGAACAGAACAATTCTGTTCAGTGATTTTACTTTTTATCAGTTTCTTCTAACTAACTGTACACTTTCTGAAGATGGCAAGTGATGCAGGATGAGGAGGCCGAGTCCATTTCCCTGTACTAAGCAGGCAAGTATTGTAAAAATTCCTGAGAACTCAAATGAAGCCAACAGCAGTCTTGCCTACAGCATTACCAGCAGGTCTAAAAATAAGGCTATAAATAAAGGCAACAAGATCTTTGCTCTGACATTGCCTATGGCTGTCACTAGAAATGAGCCACTTCATTTGAGAGTCAAACTATTATTAAATGCAAATGTAACATTTTCATCCTTTGGAAACCGGAGAGGCTCCTGAAATTCTTTTGTGCACTCTGAGGACACATCAGAAGAAAGATTAGCCATACAGTCATCTGCAGCTACATAGTAACAGCGCAACAATAATCAAAAAAAGTCAAGAAGAGTTTTATGGGAGAATCCCAGACACATTGGCAAGAAAAAAAAATGAATCACAGCTTCTCAGTGGGCAATATCATTCATCCTTTCCCCCTCCTTCATCGCAAGCTTATGCAAAAGTCTTCAAAACCTACAAATTTCTTGAGTTCAGCAGATAACACCCTGACTGAAGGATATTCATTCTCAATTTCTATTTCCAAGACAGTATCCATTTTAGCTTCAAAACATAGAAGGAGGCCAGGAGAAAGCCCATACCATGATGTAGGTTTCAAGGGAAAGGTGGTTGCAGATACTACCTCCCATAGCTCTGTGCTCCCACCTCTTTTTTAAAACAAAAATAATCCCTCCTGATAACTGCAGATCTCTCAAGTCACACCTTCCTGGCTTTCCTCCTTCCCAGCTTCACTTGGACTAAGGCAGGTTTCTTCTAGCATTCAGCTCTACAAGACCTGTTGTACATCAATGATTTCCTAGCATTTTATATGAGTTGCTACACTACTTATTAGTTTTAAATGTATTGTTATATAATCCCATCAAATGTACTCTTAATCTTAGGCACTGATGAGAAAGGTATTGAAAGAAAAATGCACACTTGATGCTAAAGACTTTTTTTTTCCCTAAACCTGCTAGTAATTATCCTTTATTTTTAGTAATTACATTTAAGTCTTTATCATCTTCTGATCCAGACAGAAGGGCTATGATCAATTCCACTCTCACAATTCTGTAAAGTTTTTTGTAATGCAATGCCTAGGACAGGACTGTTGGGTTAGATTTGGCATTAGACTATGCTATTTATCTCGTGCTTTTTCTTAACTACTTCTACACAATACAGGATAATTTTGAATCATTATAGAAAACCAGACTTAAATATGAAATACCTCAATTAACTGTGTTTTGCTTTTACTAACTTTTTTCCTAGCAGACATCACTAACATTGGAATGCCTTGCTGTTGTCATGGTAACGAAAGGGTATGAAATGTTTTGGGGATGTGACTCAGAAATAATTTTATACGGAAACAGGACAATGGAGGTTTCTGTGCCACCAGTTAATAAATGGTGATCGGGGGGGGGGGGGGGGAGAGGCATTTAACATAAGCACCTCAATTGGATACAAGACACCAAATTGCTTTTTGACCCCATACTGCAATTAGGGCTGTGTGGGTAAAGCTTTGTCACTCTTGAGCATTATTAAAATCACAGTGATCTGCCCATGCAGCTACTTAACTAGACCAGGATGCACGTTTGCTCAAATAAATGCCACTCTTAATGTTCAGAAATACATGAGAAATCTTGTACTGTATGCTAAAATAAAGTAAGGTCTTGAAGCAATCATTTCTCTGTGATGGCCCATTCAAAGGCAAGACACTTCCCTTGGCCAATGAGTACAAAATTTACATGAGGCAAAAGAAAAATATTTTAGAGGCATGTTTACCAATTAAAAGATCAGGAAAGCAGCTTGTGTCAGTCACTTATCAGGTGTGGGAGTTGCAAACACTAGGAAACATGACTAAAGCCAGCCTACACCAATCTATGAAGTGTCTGGAAAATTTGATTGACAGGTTAAAAATACCATTTACCTATGTCTTCTACATGTTACTCATCACAACACTCTTTTTTCCTCTGGATCGATCGATCCAAGGTATATGAGGGGGGCTGTTATTAAAACATTTTGCCTGTGCAGGGATGCCAAATGTGGAGGCATTGAAATATATGCAGCTGTGTCAGTCACTAATTTAATCTTCTGACTCATGTTCTGGTGTGACAGTTCTTCTGCATGGCACTTCCCGTTCATACTCAGCTGAGCCATACTAACTGTTATTTATTAGAAAGCAAACTAAAGCCACACCCACAGGGCCAACTGGCTCTTACTCCAGTACAAATCATCACTGCCACATAATCAGCACTTTCAGAGCTCAGGATTGCAGGTGGCTGTATCACTTTCCTTCTTCTACTGCTGGATTCCCAACACATCGTGCAATGCAGAGTAAGAACCAGCCTGAAGTAACCTTAAATTTAAGATCTGATTCAATCTCTCCCTTTCTTTATCTAGCTCATGACTTTTTCAAGCTGTTACAAACTGTTACAAGGTGAAAGAGTGTTCTGCACCTCAGACATGCCCTTGGCCAGGCCAGAACAGGAAACATGCCAGAGAATGTAAAATCACATGGGAAACAGAAGGGGTTTGCACTGGAAGACAATGAACTACAATATAAAGGGGAAAAATAAAAGCATTATACATGAATAACTAAGTAAGACTTAAACTCATGCATGAGACTCATTCCAAACTAATATATGCATGGGTACAAGAAATCCTGAGCATATGTAGCAAGAAATCCTGAGCATATGTAGCAAGAAGGTTATTAGTACCTAGTAATTCACATTAGCTCATTATGATAGCCAAAGTGCAGCTTACATATTGTGATGTAGTAATAATCATATGCATAAAGATACTAGAAAGAGTTAAACAATAAATAAGCAATGGTCTAAGTACCATTCACAGGACTGCCACTCCCCAGCTGTACTCTCACCAGCTGCTCACAACACCTTTAGGGCCTTCTGAGCGAGTTTTGGTCCTCTGCTTTCTTTTAAGAACCACTGTTGTGCAATCCTGCAGTTGCATCCTCACTTCATATACTTCTAGCAGTACAGTTAGGAAAAGAAAAATACTTGTCACATTTGCTTTGCCCCTCGCTCTCCACACTTTTTCCTACTTAGTGAGCAAGACAAATGAAAACCTCTGGATGGAAACACAGAAAGAAACAACACAGAGCTCTAGCATCACCTTTGTGATTACTACTGGAGCACACAGATGGAAACAAACTGAGACTCAATTGTCCTGCTTTTAAAGCAGAGAAGTTATCCATCTATCATGGCCCTGGAGTAACAGAAACAAACAGACTGGTTAGTTTTGGCAGGATGTAGGGGGATGTACTGGGGGGCTGCCAAATACAGCATGCAAGACGTGTGCCTGTACACATTAACTTAATGCACAGTAAACTCACTGCTGTCCCAAAAAGGAGTAGCCACAGTATTTCATGAGTTAACATTTATGAAAAGTTGCATCACGTGGACTCAGTAGCAAAATAACACTTCAGCTGTTTCTATCAAGCGCTAGTACTCTGTTTTGCTTCAAGGAAATCCTAGAAAGGTGAAAAAAAAAAGGAATAAATATTAAAATTGAAGTTTCTGCAGACATAAGCACAGCACTGATCTAGTCTCCATTTTCATAAGGAGAAAGAAAAGTTAATAATTAGTTTCTCTAGAGGGCTTTAGTTAAGCAGAAAGCTTCCATTTTTTCATTGAGGCCATCTGATATTGAGTAAGTTGCCTTCCTATTTATTTCTCTCTGAAATGGGCATAAGGCCACTAGTTGCATGTGTAACTTCCTCTTGGATTACTTAATATTTTTTGCACAAATGCAAAATATTACTATACTTTACAGTAATTGTTCCATGCAAGATCCTATGTATGATTTCTTTCAGCAAGAGGCAATTAGTTTTGTAAGTCAGACTATAGCATTAATTTTATAAAAAAATTCATTAATAAATATTAAACTGATTGCTTCATTTTAATTTGCAGAATACAGATGCATAAAAATGGTAAAGCTATGCTCAAAACTAACAACATTCAGAGACCACACACAGTGCGGGAGAAGACCATAAGGGACAGTCTCACACAGACCAACGTGATCAAGCGAATGCCATTTATTATGAGTTACATAGTTGCTTATGGAGCTCACTATTCCTAACATGCACTACTAACCTCTACATGATTGGTCACTTCATAATTACACATGACTGGTGACTTCTGGCTGTCAACGCAGCAGGCACACAGCAGTCTTTTCCCTTCCTTCTTGGATTCAGGGAGTTGTTCTTCTCTTAGCTATCTTCCTCTCTCGCAGCTGTGGCTGACCTTGAGGCCTTATTCTTGTAATAAATTCTGTTAGCTTATGAAGGGTGGATTGCTCACATGTCCGTTGCTAGACAAAAACTCCTCTACAACACAATACTTGGGAAATTGCACCACATGAAGCCTAAGGACCTGAAAGATACTATAAAATGTCTGTACAGCATTTCCTAATGCACTGGTTTAGCATTCTTAAAAATAATGACTTAATCCTTTTTTTTTTCTTTTTTTTAGGAGAACATTCCTCAGATAAAACAAGATTTAAAAAGAAACATTTTTTTTTTTGGAGAGTGGGGGGGAAAAGAGTTTATTTTCATCCCAGAACTCCTCTTTCCGAACTTAAGCTACAAAAGCAATTTGTTTTTGTCCTGAGTTTGTCATCTTTTCCAACTCTGACAGCTAGGTCACTTTCTTGCTCATGCTTCATTCCACCAATTCACTAAACTTTTTTTTTTTTTTTCCTCTTTTCCTGTGAGCTATCCCTCAGTTCCCTAACATTATGTTTTTTCAGTGGCATTTCTTTGGCTTCTGCCAGTTCATTGATATTTTTCTAGTCTTTAACTGGAAGTGAATATTCTAGCTGTTGTTAGAAAACTATACAATGAGGAATTATCTTCTGCTGAATCAATGACTACTCTGTAAGGCTAAAAGCAGTTTTTCTCCCCATTGTTTTCACATTTCCTCTCATTCCTTTTGTCCTTGCATTCTTTTTTTTTTTTTTTTTAGCAAGCACCACAACACAAATAATACCCTCCTGCACCTTTTACTTTTGAGATCTCGAAACATTTTTCAAAAGGAATCACCTTTCCCTTAGATGAGGAAAACACAAGGTATAAATAGGATAATTATCTCATTCCAGTATGTCTAGCACAGTTATGTCACAGATCATCATGCTATCTAATATTCTACTTTCACAAGAAAAACCCTGCTTACACTGGTCTTCTAAGAAAGAGACTTGTAAGCATTGTTTTTTTCTTTCCCACATAGCTTCTCAGACTGATACCACTACAATACCTCACTGCTGCTGGGTAAAGAAAGTGCCCACTCACAAAAAGAGACATGAAAATGTAAAGACCACTTTCAAAATGAATATTGGAAAAAAAATCTTTCACATGGAGCACTATCAAAATGTTTGTTTTAGAGAAGTAAACTTTTCCAAGGCCATTCTGGAGTTCCAGGGTGTAACTTGGAGCAGAGCCAGGAATACAGCTCCTGTTTCCACAACCCAATACTAGCGTTTAACCCCAAAGCCCCAAGGTCCTGCCCACAATCACCTGGATTTGTACATGCCATGAAGTCCTGGACTTGACAGACAGAATCACAGAGCAACCAACAGACATTTCCTCTTTGCTGTAACTAATTCAGCCCTAAATCATTCAGAAAAGAGATGAGCTAAAACATTTACATTGTGAAACACTTCAGGCAATTAAAAAGTTAGTAAAAGACCAATACAGCTGTACTGATTAAGGGGTAATCTTGTCAGTCTGTCCCAACCTACTTACACCATAAAATGACTAGGACAGGACTGATGCCATTGGCATGAATACAGAGGTATGTATTTCCATCTTTTGTTCTTGATCAAAAATGTGGCTCTTTTTATAACCACACTTACTAAATATAGTCCTTTCCAAAAAAAAAGAAAAAAAATCAAGACCCCACCAAGCCCTAGAATCAGACAGGCAACAATACGATGCCAAGATGAGCCTTGATGTATAACTTGAAGATATTAGTTCATTTTTTTAAATGTTAAAGGGAAAAATTGGGTTTTCTGGAACTGGTCACATAGCTACCTGCAGCTATTTCTAATTTGTCCTGAATCACCTGAATTAAAGAATTAACTGAAGCTTGAATAATCATCTAGTAGAGAAAAATGTCAAAAACTGAGCTGGGAGTCTGTTTATTGCTTCTCAAAAATGTGTTGGGGTATGTTTTGGAGGTCAGGATTGTTTCTTGTCTTCTGTGTGTTATGGATGTATATCAAATGCACATTTGGGCAGTTCATTAACATTATAATGGGTTTGGGATAGGAAAAGCCAAAGGGACAACTTTCTGTGGATGTGCCTTGGAAAAGAGGAAAACATGCTCTGAAAGACATATTCTGTCCAATAACCTGAGGATACTAAAGTGCAATACCTCCTCATGATGGGTAGTACTTTATTGAAGTATATGGTCAGAGACCAGAATTCTTTTACAGGCTGTGAGAGAGAACTAACAGCATGGAGGAAGAGGTGAAAAGCCAGTCAATACACTGCAGCGAGCTCCTGCACACAGGATATTTTGTTGCAGAGACTTTTTTCACCAATTTTTCTAGAAGAAAATCAACTAAAATTCTATCATGAACACTTTTAAGTAGGTACAGCAAATAAACGTCAAAAGTTTATTCTTTCTTTAATTGTATTTTCTCTCGTAAGAAGTGTTTGCTTGGTGTAGTGGGTCTGGCTGAGCTGCTTTTCCCCATCCAGCCCTCTTGCTGCAGCACTGGGAGCTGGAGGGTGTTGATAACACACCCCTGTTATCACTGCCAGTGCTCACACGGCACCAGAGGATGGGGGGCAAGATACAGCCAACCTGAGCTGACCAGGGGGATATTCCATACCATATGACAGCTCAACTATAAAGGGAGAGGGCAGGAGGAGGATGGGGGGCATTCTGCTTTGTCCTCCAAGCGGCTGCTACGTGTTCCTGGAGCCCTGCTTCCTGGACTTGGCCCAACATCACCTGCAGACGGGAAGTAGAGAATAACATCTCATCTATCATAACCCACGGCTCGTTTCATCTTATTCTCTCCCTGCGTGCCGTGCTGACGGGGGATGGGGGGAGTGATAGAAGGGCTTGGGGGGCACCTGGTGCCCAGCCAGGGTCAACCCACCACACTTGGTCACACATTCAGGATTTGATATAATCAATCCCCATGCCCAAATGTTGTGCTATGGGGCAAACACATATAGCTGGCTATGCTCCATCTGATCTTCCTCCTCATTCCTCCCTCAGCATTCAGATGATTACTAAACAGGTTTTTCTTGATGATAGTTTTAATTTCCTTAAGCTGCCTATTTTACCACCTTACTAAACATCAGAAGTACTCATCTCCTGAAAGGCCACAAAGCCTGAAAGCAGCTGGATGCTGCTGGCTAGGATGCAGGCCTTGAAAGTGAGAGTGATGGTACAGCATAGTACCCAGCCACAGGCAGCAGAGCAGGCTGGCCAAGCCGTGCAGCACATAGTAAACGTGCAGGCCAGAGGCCCAGCTGTCCCAAACAGCCTATGCAATGCCTGGTCAACAGCTTTACATGCTATTTTATGGACCATCAGTGTACCAGCCCACTTGCCCCATCCTTATCACCCCTCCATTTTAGAGACATATTTCTAAATAATATGTAGGGGCCAGTGGGAACTATTTCTCATCTAAGTCTTTTCTTCATTTCATGGGAACAAGCTGCTTATCTCAGCGAACTTCATCTACTCTTGAATTTCCCCTTTTCATTTCCAAGAGAAATCTCAGATAAAGTACTGTCTGGATTCAGTGTGCTAAAACCAGAGCAACTGTCTATCCTCAGAGACACTCCCCTCATCTCAGATCTCTCCGGCAGCTGCAGCAATGAGCAATTGGTCAGTGCAGGTCAGCAGCTCCCATCAGAAGAGTACAGCTATGGCGAAAGGTCTGATCTAATACAAGCTGAACATGACTAGAATATGTTCTTAATTTTGTGTGATGTTTGGTTTTAAATGTTGCTATAAACACAGACCAACAAAATATATATATATATTTAAAAGGTAAGGAAAAAAAAAGAAGGAAAATTAAGAAAATGGGTAGCAGTCAGTAAAACTATTTGTTAAAAAAAAAAAGGTAAAAAAAAAGAAAAATACACAACGATGAATTCAGTTAAAACTCCATCCTATATTTACTCTTGAATTTTCTCCAAATGTCCTATCTTAAGCTCTAGGTAGATAGTTCTAACATGATCACACAGAAAATAGTATTAAAAGCTATTTTATACCTTTAAAGGTCCTTTCCAACCAAAACCATTCTGTGATTGTAAATTTGGAGGGTGCTGCATAATATAAAATGTATCCTGTGCTTATTTCATAACACACTGAACTAAACTATTCATAGGAATTAGAGACTGCTCTTTGGTTGGCAACTCAGGAATCAAGAATTCATGAGGTTTCTGTAATATTCATGAAAATGAAAGTATTCCAGAAATAGGAATATGAGAGAAAGGAAGAAATCCACAAGCACTGCAGATGTGGTTGTACAGTAACAGATCATAAGTATACAGCCACTGTCTTACCAAAATTCATATCTATGACTTTAAAACATTAATAAAAAGAGGGAATATACTGTGAAAGAGATAGTAGCCTGAAGATACATTCCTGGATCTTGTTTACAGTTTTTAATGGACAAGATATAAAGAGGAAATATGTAACACATGATACTGTAATACTGACCAATTTTTATAAATACAATGACATGGATAGTGAAAGAAATAGTGATCACCTATGCCATACCTGTCTAAAAGCAGAAATATAGTCAGAGTGGCCTGGGTAAAAAGGAAGCTCCTTGACGTAATGCATACTTCAACACAGACTATTATCTGACTACTGTTTTTCCTTTATTGGTAAGTCTCAGGGCAGAAACTCTGTGAGACAGTGGGGACCAGCTAGTGATGCTCTCTAGCACCTGTCTGCTAGGACATACCCTTTAGGTTTATTTTATGGTCCCATTCCCTTCTAGGGAATTCTTGGGATTAAGCTATGCCAGAGTTGAGCACTGGAAAACAAATTAGGCAATCATGAACATGAAACAGGGAGCCAATAGGCAAAACAATAGTGAAATAATAGAGAGGGCAGGTACCTGCCTGTCCATCTTTCCATGCGCAGATGTGGGACATTTGAGGCTTCAAAACAGTGCTCATCCCATTCCTGGCATCTCTAACACACTTTAACAGCCATGCCTCAATTGAGATAAGACAGATAGAAGGTGGATAGAAATGGAAAGAGTACAGACAGGGCCTCTTCCTTTGAAGCAGGCCAGTGAGAAAGATTTTCAGGCTTTGCAAAGAAGGCCAGGGATGCTTAGATCTAAATGGAGAGACAGAGCAGCAAAGGTCAAAGATACTTCAGAAGAGCACCTGAAACAGATGCAAGATACCATCCTTCAAAGAGCTCAAGGTCAGGCTTTTAATTCAATTATAAAAATTATTCTCTATCTGAAAATAATGGGTTTTACAGCATGAGGAATCAAGCTGTGCTACACAACAGTTTCACATGCAAACATGACATGAGAGCATGACTACAGGACAATATTGGACAGGAAAAAAAAAAAGACATTGTATCCCATTGAAGCAGCAGGGCACATCTCAGGCATGACAAAAGCAATTACTGAAATGGGAAACTGGACAGTCTACAGCTATCCTTACAAAATAGCTGTAGGGCATCTGGACTGTAGCTTTATATTGTTTCAAAGATGAGGCATATTCAAACACACAACGTCACTTAATATTTTAGGATACCAAATCAAAGAACAAAAATAACACCTAGCAAATTACCAGCAGCTTTCCATAGCAGTGCATTCTGCTATAGAAAGAGTATACAAAGTGATTGGATGCTTAGTTTCTCCTGAAGTCACAGTTCAGTAAGAAGTTAAGATCTGAAGTCTGTAATTAAAAATAAGCATGAACAAAAGTATTACTGTGAGCATTAGCGATTTTTCTTAGCAAGAAGCTAGATGACAAAAAAAAGTCAGGTTGATCAGTTTCATGCTAATCCTTAGAGGGTATTTCACAGCATTATGAAAGCTGTCCATGACTAGAAAGTGCTCAGACACTATGGTTACATCAGGGTATGAGATTTTAAATAGACTGACTAGTTTAACAAATTTGCTAGGTTCTTTTGTTTTATTTACTTAAGACATTGGAAGAACAGAGAAATTTTTTAGTATGTTATGTCTCTGTTCCACTGATCTTTAGCATTCAGGTTGAAAGAGCTCTTGGCTAAGACTTTGTAGCTGTACATATACTCTCTCTGAAGTAACTGCCCTTAAAAATCACAGTCCTATTTACATTTTTAATGAACAAAAATCAGAAGTAAATGATGTGTCATTTCCAAGGTTCTTAAGAATTAACATGCAGTCAGGTGCAAACCACACATCTGGCATGATCTGTAGTGCCTAAGAGAGTTTAAGTAGCAGAGTATATGAAAATCCCAGTAGTCATTAAAAAGAAAAATTACTAAGGAGAGAAAAATCTTCACACAGTTAGAACAATACTAAAACACCAATGTGGCCCCTCTTTTTGGCTGGCAATAGTTGTACATAGCTATTAAGTACAGGATAATTCTCCTGTACATAAACATCCTGCAAGCTTGATTAAAAAGCAGCTGCATAACGAAAAACAATTTGAAAAGTATATAATAATTTGTAACTTTTCATAATTTTCTAATTTTTCAAATTTGGGGATTCATAAGCTTTTTTAAAAAAAAAAATCTATGTAATCTTTTGTTCCTTGCTTTTCTAGGGAGTTGATAAAGCCCCTGCAAATGCAAAAATGCATAAAAGGCCGCGGTAAAAAAAACAAAACAAAACAACCCAAACTGTTGAAACAAGCATTTATACATTCTTAATTTTCTTTTGTTACCAAATAAAGCATCTTAAATTGATATTAAATGTTGTTTCAACGTGTAAAACTGGCTCTTCAACTGATTCTAAGCTTCCCATAAAAATGCTAGAAGTTCCTTTTGCTCATTTTCAAAACAAGAGTTTACATTTCTTCTGAGAAGTTTTATTCTATATTCTGAAGAATTAGAGCAAGTTGAATACATGTTTTGCCCAGAGACCATGTAGAAGCAGAAATTCAATGTCACACTTAAGAAACATTCACTGTAACAAAATATATGTGCATACACAGTCTGGCACTCCTAATCTTATTTTAACTATTTTTTCCCTTCAAACCGAGTAATTGACGCATTTCAGTTCTGAAGTGGATAAGAGGCTTGAAATTTTAGAAGTTTCTTTTAATGTTAGCAACTACTACAGTAAAATTATTCTAAGAATTCAAAAAGAAGTGTCCCAAACAAAAACCTTCTCAATTGTATACCCTCAGGAATTAGAACTCGCTTATGACAAGCATCACCAATTCACAATTAAGACCTTTTCCAATATTGTGCATAATGTGAGGCTAAACCACGGTTTTGTCATCACACATTATAAGTACGCAAGTAGACTACTTCTTACAGGAGAAGACTATTACTGTACCCAAAACATTAAGTTGTACTAATTTGAAGCCTCCAATAACAGCCTTTTAATAAGTTTGAGTCAGACCATTATCCTTCTTCCATGTACTGATCTCTTAACAGACTTAAATTCCCACTGACTTAATTCTTATGCAATCCTTTAAAAATGTATAAAGTGCATGCTGCATAGCTGTAAAATACTATCAGCACAAAGAGAGAATTCCAGCCTAGAAGCACTTACTCCCATTTTGTACAAAGCAAGCAACTGTGTCAAGGTGTATATAGTAGTCAAAAGCTAGTTTTCCAGTTATTTGACAACAAAAATCACCAACCCTAAAACAAAATACCAAGCCCTGGAACATGAAGCTAAGACACTGATTTTAGCTGTACACAGTTAACCATGTCGGGGTTTTCTGCCTTGTATTCTAATGTTAATGCTATCATTATCTACACTTAACAGAAAAACAAAAAACCAAACAAACCCAAAACATACCAACCTGTTCCAAAAAATTGGAAGCCCATTCAAGTTCAGAAATATCAAAGGCACATTCCCATCGTGCTGTCTGGCCAGCATTCACTTAACAATTACCTCAAGAATCTTCACCTGTTGCTTTACAGTCCTGTTTAGTGTTTCTAAGAACAGAGAAAACAATTGTAAAGAATGTAGGATCTACCAAATTTATCATTTCATTACATCAGAAGCCAAACGACTCCCTGTCTGCAACCAGAACACTGAATCCAGTCACATCAGAATGCCTGCCTTCCCTGGACCTGAATTTTACTATAGAAAGCAGTTACAATTGACAAAAATAACTTATTTTGAGCAGATGCTTTTTCCTCAGCACAGTCACAGAATGACTATATACTGCATGTCTTCTACCATTTGTCATGTTATGGCCCCAACCCTAGATATATTTTTTTTAGTTACTGCACATCATCTTGCATAGACTTAGTGAGTTTCAAAGTAGTCTGATAAAGACAGTGACACTACATGAGGCCAAGGGAAAGAACATTTTAGCTTCTTAATAATACTTACTATACAATTGCTTAACTAAACTCAACAAATATAACAAAATCAAAAATTTGTGAACTGTTTCATCAGTGTTAAGTTCAGGTGCTGAGATTCAATAGGGAAAACGCCTCTTACAACCCACTACCAGGTCTTAGTTAGCACAGGTATAACACATAACATGACAAGCATTGCTTTGAGACATATTTACTTGAGTTGGTACCATCTGTATTACTTATGAGCAGGTGAGCAAAATGGAGTAAGATTGATTTACAGTCATTTAGGGACAAGTGTTCTACCAGCTTTCCAGGAAAGCCTCAATAAATTCATTTTATGCTCAAGTAGGAGATATGAACAAAAATATTAGACTACCTGTTTTGTGTAGTGCTTTTTAGCCCCATACAACACAACTTTTTCTTGAGAAAAGTTTGTGACAGCCTCAGAGCAGGGTTTTTCACTGATTCTTGAACTAGGGAGAGGAAGAGAATCTAATTCTTTTCATAGATGTTTCTCAATATCTGGGTGCAGCTTTCTCTGCGCTTGCAGAATCAGGAATACAGCCCAAACCCTGATGGGGACGGTTCGGCAAGTGTCTGTCTTTAGTCACCCTTCTGGAGCCTGAAGGATTCCCTCAAAGATAGCCAGTCCCGTTATCTGGCTGAACTTTAAGTCTCATAGCTGAAGGCCTCCTGTCAGAGGAAAGTGCCATTTTGGGGTGATAAGAGCTTTATCACTCAAGTTACTTCAAGTCTACATTTTTCAGAAGCAGCAACAGATGAAGAAGGAATCATTACATCCACCACAGCCTCAAAAGAGCATCTATATGGCACTTGCAGATAAATAACACCTTGCAGATATGTAATACCTTGTCAGCTGCTTCCCCTTTTATGTACTGTCCATTATACATCCTTTCAGGGGGCAAAGAAACCGGCCCCTGTAATGAGCACCACTCAAATGGAAGGCACGAAGTCGCTTCAGTTGTATGCAGTGAACTGCTTACTGAGATACATACAGCAACTCCTGAACAACCAGCAGCAACCACAGCCCTCTGACTGTGACCATGTTTTCTAAGTAGCTCCAAAGTTAGCAAAAACAGTATCAAGGACAGATCAGTCATCTTCCTTTCTAAAATTCACCTGTTGGGGCTGGGCTGCCAATCTGTGTCTCCAAACTGGACACTGTTCTGCCCAGGGTCTTTTAAAGTTCCTGCAGATCTGCACAGCAAAGTTAAAGAACAAGCATCCCCTTATACATGAACAGTAACAACAGCTGACAAAGGGAGACAGACACTTCAGATCACAGCAGGTCATAAGTATTTTAATTAATGTTAATTACAGAAATTGCTTGAAGTTGAGGCATGGCAGACTTCCAGTGCAGATTTTGGCACGAGGGGTATGTATCTCCTGTTCAAAAGGCACTGAAAGTCAAGTCCCAAACTTGCAGGCAGCATTGCCATTTTTATCACATGCAGACATTGTTTTGTTTTTATTTCAGGTTGAAGTTGTCCAAAAGGGCTTTTATTGCCCCCCTCCCCCCCCCCGTTTTTTTTTGGGGGGTTTGGGTTTTTTTTTTTTTTGTTTTTTAGTTAGGAGTGTTTTCTAGCAGCAAATAGATTCAGCGGTGTGAGTGCACCCTACTTCGTCTACCTTGTAGCACCGGACATATTCTAAAGCATCGTCAGTTCTAAAGCTAGACAAGTAGCCTAGGCATGACATCCAGTGGTCAAATAGCCTGTATTACCATACATAACTTCCTGTTACCTCAACTCCTCGAAAGTGGAACTTACCTGAACAGTCCATTAGGATTTGCTTCACTCAGTGGAGCCAAAGCTATTAAACAGAATAAATGTTACATTCATCATCATTAATGGAAAAAAATTCTCTGTCACATTTGTATCAGCTTTGTAGCCTCTTTAAAAGGTTTTCAAAACAAAAAGAGTGAATATCTGGAATTCTCCCAGGGTAAATTTTTATAGAAATAAACAGACAGTGCTCCTTGAAATGAATTCTGAAGGGGTGTACAGTTTGGGGTGTGGCAAGAAAGCCGCTGTGGGAAGAAGACAGCAAGGATTTAAAAAGCAAGATATAAGGAAAGGAACTCACATGGTCTTGAAAACATAACCCATTTGATAATTTAGAAGTCTAGTAGCACATCTATCTTCATTATGTTCCCTAGAGATTTTGTTCAGAGGTCTTTTCCTTCCAGCTATTGCAGAAGGCCACTGCTCTTTCTCAAGCCCTGCCTCCGCTGTCCTATCTACCCTGAATCATCCTGTACTAATATATTTCTAAGTAGAACGTGTCCAATAACTTATATTTTGTGTCTCCTTGGCACTTACACTTCAAAGCCAAACTCTTCATTTCCATGAAGACTGTATCACTTTTTTTCCACACTGTTTTATAAAAAGTGCAAGTGATCAGATTTTCCTTATGAACATGTGGATCTTGTTGATAAGCTATCTCCAGCACTTAGTCTGTGCTACAGTATGAACTCTGTGTCACCTCATGAAACAGACACTTAAGAATAATGTTGCAGTCCCAGTAGTGGGGTTCAAGGTGAAGGAGTAACTTTTGAACAAGAATATCTTACATACTAAGTATAGTGACCTACTACACCAGGTTAAGCTAAACAGCTGGAAGCGGCATTCCTGAAAAATAGTGAATGCTTTTCAGCACCCTCTAAACAAAACAAAAACCAAATTAAACCAAACCAACTAAACCATCCCCACCACCCACTTTTCCAACTGTTGTGGTCCTCATAAAGAGTTCATACTTCCTAGCCAAAGAGAAAAAGGAAAGATTAAAAGAGATTCTAGCTGACACCACCTTCCTAAAAGGGCTCCAGACTGAAATGAGGTGGCCCTATCAGCAGCTGTCAACTGAGGGTCTTGGATCACTCTTATATTAACAGTTTGTATCAGGAATCAACAATCATGAAGGAAAGCAAACTCTCCCAATCATTCACTTCTCTCCTCTGCTAAAGGGCAAAGACAAGCCCTCTTACCAACAAAGTGCAGGGGTTAAAAAGAACAGTGCAGCACCTGGACGGGCCACAAGTCTCTCCTTTGCCACAAAAACAGAAGGGTAATGAGGGTAGGGTAAGCCCTTCAGCGATTATCTAGTAGGCATTTAGACTCCTACCCTCCACCTGGAGCTGGCATAAAGTACCCTTACTTACTCCATATTACCTGAACAAAGTTAGGCATTCCTAGAAGCAGTGCAATGAATGTGCAATAACCCCAGAAAGTCACAAGGAGAGGTTGATAAAAAAAGCATATGTGAAACCTAAGACTTCTTCAAGTCTCCTTTCCTTCAAGTGCTGTACTAGACTGTGGGAAAGTCTCTACCTCTGTCTGGAGGCAACCCTGAACTGTCTCCTAGAATCAGACAGAAACCTTCTCCTGTGGGGAGGTCAAGTCTTTCATACAACACAGCTGCAAGAGGTGCTGCTGCTTCTGTACTGCATACAGGACTTAGAGGTTCCTCAGATCACAGAGTAAGCATTCTCCCTACTTCAGTAATTAGGGCACTCAGCTGTGAAAAGGTTAGAACTCTGGTAGCCACAAGCCACACACACACAAAAATATGTCTAGCTGTATAAGGCCTGCTGTATTCTCTCTTTCTTAGGCTCACAGTCATCTCCAGGTGATGGTACCAGGCAATCCCTGCCCAACAGTAAGGTGCATCTGGACAACTACTGCTTTGAACTCCTCTCACTGAAGCACACGTGCAGAAAATAACATAGTACCTACCACTTGAGCATGGAAGTTGATAGTTTGAGGTTTACATGAAGACACAGTAGACATTTTTGTGTGAAAATTAGAAAGAATGTCAGTCAATTTACAGACTGACCACAAGGAAAAGACAGAGGTAAAAGAAATGCTTCTAAGTCCTTGAGTTCTTAACTGAATGCTGCTAAATATATTCATCTTCCATGTCACATACAGCTTTCCTGAGCTACGTACAAATGTGGATAGAAACAATATTAAAAGAAAAAAATTCACCACATGCACAGTAAATGAAGTCAGACAGAACCAGAGCTAACACCAGGAGCACAGCCCAGAGGTTCTAGGGTCAGAAGAAGCCAGGTTTACCTCTCTCCCAGAAGCTGCAGGACACAGGGGTGTGGTGTAGGGACCTCGATACTGAGGAGGAAACATGGTCCATCACGGTCCAGCAATCCCATGCAGCACCACAAAGGTCATTAGGAAACAGCCGTTTTGATCCGCTGTCTCTGCCCCCTCTCTCAACCTGCGTGTGCCGGCTGGGAGCGCCAGCTCCCCGCGGGGTGCCACCACAGGTACGGGGAAGGTGAGGGCTGCCCAGAGGGCCTCAGTGCCGCCAGCCCGACCCCCGCACTCCTCCGCACCCGGGAGGCTGCTCCGCGGAGCCCGCTCGGCGGTCGGCTCTCACCCAGCACGAGGGCGGCCCGTCACGGCAGGGCCTCCATTTTCTCCTCAAAGGCGCGACTACCGAAACCTGCAGCTGCGCTTCCAAACCCCCCTCTCCGACCGCTACGTCGCCGGCAGGGAGACCCCCTCACGACTCCCTCCTCAGCCGCCCACCGCCAGACTGAGGGAGGAAGGCCGTAGGCGACGGCAAGCCGCTAGGGCAGCGCAGAGACCTGCCTCCCCGGGGCGGCTCCCGCCGCTGCCGACAGAGAAGTGACAGCCAGTGCGCGTCGGGAAGGCGGGGGCCTGCGCTGCCGGCCCTGTGCGCTGCCGGCCCCGTGCGCTGCCAGCCCCGTGCGCCGCAGCGCCCCGTGCCCAGGTGCCGCCGGGCAGCACAGCCCCTCCCGCTCTGGGCAGTCTGCGGCCTGCCCGGGGCCCTCGCCTGTCCCGCGGCCGGCACCCTCGGTTCTGCCCCTCTCAGGCGCGTTACTCAAGCGCTGCACGAACAGCCCTGTGCAATTTCCCGGCCGCTGACATTCCGGATTCCGCAGTGGCGACAGAGGGCCCGATCTTTCCAAAGAGACAAACCACCACATCACCGCGGGCCCCACTTACCCTGTTCAGGCCCCAGCTCGTGGGGAAGGAAAGAGGGAAAGAAAACAGACTTGTTCTCCTTTGCAAAATTTTATTAGCAAATCATAATAACAAATACATGTAATTTTTACAGTCTCTACTATTTCCAGCTACAGAAAAATCAGTATTTCTCTTAATAAAAATATAGGCACACAGATCTAAAAACATCACCACTAAAATAACAATAAAAATACTTTATTAATAAAAATACTCGGGTTTTTTTTCCAGACTAACGCTTCACTTAAGTCCAGGCTCCTTACTGCTCAAAAATAATAAAGCAAAAATAGATTTTTCTTCCCCAAAGTAAATTCTGTAACAGATTGTTTTCTTGCAGTATACTATACCCCCTCTCTCACCACCACCCTCCCTTCCATGTGTCAGTTGTTTCTTTTTTTCCTTACTAGAAGGAACCTCTAGGTGGTTTCTCAAAAACAACCATTGGTAAAGCATGAAACTAACCCCCGCACTGAGGAAGATGTCCTCCAGTGATGTAAACAGTTTAATTAGACGGTGACTCCCTGAAGCAGGTCTGAACTTTCACCTCAATAGAATAGATAGTGTGATAAATACAGAGAACACCACCTTTGGAAAAACACTGTAAAACTTCCTAATGACAAACATTAATCCCAAGAACAACAGAGTATGCACTTACAGCACGCTCCTATCTGGAACTGTCAGGGAATAGTTTGGCTTGCCAGCATATTGCTTGTGGTTTCTATGCAGTAGACACACGATCACTTGGGGAGCCACAGAAAAATACAAAATGACTGAGTGCTGTAGAGAAGGGCTAACTCTGTTGCTCTCCTATGACCAAGCCAGCACTCCTGTCCTCAGCTGACTTGCACAAAAAGATGACTGGAAACAAAACACCATGAGCTGTCTATAACGTCTTTGTTAAAACACCATCTTATACCTTTCAGTAAGGTAGAATTAATAAGCTGGAGCTTATGGCTTCACACTGCCTTGCATCCTCTGTCTGCCTTTCTACTGCATCCCATCTTGCTCAATTGTTGCTAGGATTTCATGTAAGAAGAATTACCTCATCTCAGTGAAAGCCTAATTCTAACACAACCACCTAACAGCTAGGACTGCATTTTCAGCAGTGTGATTTATGTACACATCCTGCAAACTCTAATTTAGAAACTCAAGGTGTTTTGAAACTCTGAGAATACAGAAAAATACCACTGGCTCGGAGTTTATTTGGTTTTCCATATCCCAGGGAATGAACTAATGATAAGAAATGGGACAGGGAAAGCAGGAAGCAAAATTTGGTAAACTCAGCAGCTTTTTATCCAAACACATATTTTTAGTATTTTGTCTATGAAAGATTCCCTCCAGACCCTGAAACAATAGTTTTTCCTATTACTGCTCCATCTTAATATATACATTACTACAGCACTTTTTGACGATTCTGCCTCAAAAATTACAACGAAAGCCCAGAAATACACCTTTTAATTGAGTGTGAAGATAAACCCATGCCCTGCTCCTTATCCTTTGACCCTATCACAGGCTGATGAAAGGAAATAAAATAAATAGGATCAAAATACAGTTTCGTATTTGTCGAAATAGTCATTTTGCTTCCACAATTCCTATACCTACATTCTCTTTCCCTTCCTTCAACCTTCCTAGTCCAGGTTCACCTCTGAACCCTACATGTCCCTCTCATACTCATTCCTCTCCACTGTGGTTTTTTCCTCCTATTTTCTCCCTCTCTCCTCCAATGCTTCTCATACATTTCCTTCCTTTCATAGAAATACTTCATCAACTGCATTTTACTCTCTGTCTAAGCAGGGATACAAAGCTACAAATAAAAGTAATTTTTTTTTTTCTTTCTTAGAAACTAAAAGCCAGGTAGAATTAATCTGATACTAGTTTCCAACACCAGTGCACAACTATGGCTCTAAAATCTCAGCCTAGAAGTGACAACCATAAAGCCAAACAAAACCATTTTCCTTGACAATTTATAGTTTCTAGTAGGCTTCCTTTCTGATTCTTAATCTATAACAGTCTACAGTCATTTTCTGGTACGAATTGAAGCAATACTCCTTAGAAACTAATATAGTTATAATGATGCAACTTCCTAGCATAAAGACATTACATCAACATCAAAGTGCTTACTTCCTCAATTTTGGATACAAGCTCCTGAATAAAACACAGATGTTTGGATTAGATGTAAACAGCACCTATACAAATAAGTGTTAATGAATCTCTAATTAAAACAATAACGAAGTGTAATAAAGACTATTTCGTCATATACGTTGGCTTTTTAAGTGTCCTGTTTTGGTGAAGCATCCTGCCATCACTCTATAAAACAGTGTATTTCAGTGCAAGTCACTAATCATTTTTTTCTCCTTTTTTTTTTTTTTTTTTTCTTCTTTTATCCAAAAACCATCCTTGTCTCAGTGGCCAGGATCAGTTCTACTCAGGTTGACAATGGCAGCAGTGTTTGTCTTCAGCCAGAGACACAGCACAATTCTTATTGCAGTACAGGACTGTTTACTGTTAGATTCATGAAATCAAGGCTATGATATGTTCTTTTCAGTAACAGCAGCAACAGAGTACTGCACACATCTAAAAACACCTGTCAGGTATCTGCCATATTTATGCAATTAACAAATATTAAAATTGTATTTAAAAATTTCCTTAAGACTCAGTGACAATTTTCCTGACTGAAGTAACACACACAGTCTTAATCATTGTGTGGAATGTAAATTATTCTGTAGTAAAAGATTATCAATAGAAGCCCTACATCCTGAGTGCAGTTAATATTACAAATAGATTGAAGTATCACTGCCATGCTCAACATATAAACATTCCAATCAGTGCTTGTGCTGCAGCATTTCCCTGGGAATCTGGATCCTAAATTTTCTAAAATGCTCAGTAGGCATTTAATAACATCATCCATCTGTTGTAGTCTATGAAGTAAGAAGCATTATACCAAGGATTCAGACAAGAAGTCAAGGTCTGTTGTCAGAGCTTCTGTTTTCAGCAAGGATGAAAGTTTCCTCTCTGCTGCCTGTGGAATTATCATTACATTATGATATGATGCTTCTCCTCTGATGAGTGGCTTTTCTTTGTGAAAGATCCTCACTGTCACTTTTACAGTTTTTCTTAAATAGAAAGGCTACAATGTTTCAGTCACATAAATGAGATACCATGCTCCTAGACATGATGTTCTAATATTATTAGTCTATCATTTATTGAGACAAATAGAGCTAATAGAAATTTCACAGTTTCATTCCAGAAGGTCACATGCACTGCAGGGGTCCCCCAACCCTCCATGACACAGGTAGGCACATGAGCTGCAGCACAGACTCTCTCCATGACTTGCTCACTTCTCTGTCAGGCAGCAGTCACAGCTATGGTATCCAAACATAATCTGCAGCATCCATGATGCTCCTTTACAGAATAAACGTGGCTAGCACCTAAGAGTTTATTGCCCAACACAGTAATACAACTTACAGCAGCATTGAAAGACACATAAGGGATGACATGGTCCCATCCGCTTTCCCACTCAAAATTATTGCCACCCTGTTGGGCTATAAATCCATATGAGGACAGTAAAAAATCACTGCACAGTAAAATTGGTCTGCATCTTCCCATTTGAGAAACGTACCTTCCAAACTTTCATCTTGTATTAGGACCTTTTTCACCATCAAAAGAGATAACTGGTTGCACAATAAAACAATATGGTAAGAAAGCTATGGAAAGAGGGAAGAATGAGAATTTGACCACACATAGGCAGTACAGACATAACCAAACTCAATTCGTTTATCTACTGCATATTACAATTTTACATTCAAGCTCTTTCTTGCCCTCTGATCCCATCATGCTTGGGAAGCCTTATGTGAGGATTGAAGGCTTGCTGTCACACCTTCCATCACCTTCTAGCATACCTACCAATACCTTTCAAAAGCATTATCTTTTGAAATTTTCCATGTTAACAGTAGATGCTTGCCAAACCAAAGCCTGTCACTTGTCCGCTGGCTGGAAGATAAGAGAGCAATTTTATTGCTTGTCTTCCTTTGGTGCATAAAATACATAAAATTTTTCATGCTTTGCCCTTTAACCATACCCAGAGCATAGGACCACAAGACATTCATATCCTGGCAAAAAATACACGAGGAAAGAACTGCAATACCCGAGTGTGGCAAATAAGAAGAAAAGAAATAATATATCAGATGTATGTACCATTTGAATATAACAGAACTGGGACATTTAAGCATTAAATATCATTTCATGCTGCAAATGGCTAGCATGGTACAACAAAACACCACATAGAAATCAACTTGAAGGGGAAAAAATGTCACTGACTAAATGTCAGCTGTACAATCATCATGAAAAATTTGAGTGCCCTTTCAGCAGTAGAACCATTGCTGAATCAAAATAGCTCACTTTACAGTATTCCGGGCTGTTCATAATTGCCTCTCAATTTCTAAGCAGCATGCAAACCGCTGACCTTGTCATTTTCTCAATCATCAGAATATCTTCTCAAAAGCATTATGTCAGTGACCTCCTTCAGCTCAGAGAGCACTAGCCTCAAGGACTGAGTCACAACAATATTAACATGCTCAGGAACAGAGTGACCTCATTTAATGTTCTTTCTCATTGTGCCAGGGCATTTGTTCACAAAGAAAATCTACATGAACAGGGAATATATGAGATCATGGCTCAGGGTAGACAGACTCATTCTTGAGAGTTTTTTCTGCAGATATTAACTCTCACTATTCTTTAACTTACTATTTTTAAGAATTTAAAGTCTCTTCCTCACAAAAAAATCCTGTGTTTCAGTTCCCCTGGAAGACCCTGTGGGTCTTCCAGTTCAAAGAAACCCGCAGAAGTGATGACCAATGCATTCTAAGACAATAAAAAAAATGGACGTATGTAAAATTCTCAATGCTATGTGTCACAGTGGAGCCCAGTTCTCCCCAGCGATCAACATCAGCTTGCTAGGGACATCTCCTGGCTATCTACAGTACTTCAAAGCTTTTGAAAATTTTACATCTGTGCAAAGATGCCACAGAGAGTCCATCCATCTTCCATCCTTTACTAAGTACAATGACATGAGTAACAATACCCTTACTGAATAACTGTTTTCACAACTCCGAATTTTTAACAGCCTCTACATGTCTTTCTGAGGACATGGCAGTGATGGTTCCACTGTACTCTGCATAAACTGGTTGAGAGTATGGTTTTATCTTTTTTCCTCAAAGTAGAAAACATTATTCATAATAAAGTTATGAATAACATTTCAATTTAGGTCATTACCTTCTCTGTAAAAGGAGGAGGGAGGCTGGGCAGTGAAAGACATTCTCTAATATACATATATATGTATATATGTATGTATGATCCACTCTAGATGGACTCAAGCAGTGATGCAGGGATTCCTGGCTACTATCGCACTAATTCCCGTAGCTATGTAACAGTTACCTTGTGGTAAATTCATACAGCTAGGCAAAGGAGCTGTAAACTAGCTGCAGAACCTAGGCTGGTAACTCTTCTCATTACACAGAAGCCTGACATCTCTTTTTCAGTCACCATCAGGGAACAACTGCAGCCTGCATCAATAACTATTTATTATATCCAAAAATTAGATTAATATATCTGTTATATATTAATCATTATAATCAAACAATTGAAAAAATGACAGCAGAGCATGACTCAAGTTTGGGGCAACTTTTCTTTTAGTTTCTAAAACTTAAGAAGGAACATCTTCACAACAAGAATACTATTCTCAAATTCCCCACCAGCATTTAAATTAACTGTAGCATTGTCATCTTCTTTACTGTATAAAGCAAATCAGGCCTATATTATCAATTATCACTCACAAATTAATATTTGCACTGTAAAATTACATGCACAGTTCATTACAAGTTCACACTTGTGTCATTTGAATAGTTTTCCTTGGCATAGGACAGGAAACTTAGCTGATTTTTTAAAGGTTTAATCATCAGCTAACACCTTTGATGGTAAAAGATTTCACCCAGCATAACTGGCCTAAAAATAATCTTAATTTTTCTTCATCAACAGCCATTTCACTAAGAATTCTGACAGTACTAGCTAAATGTTAAATTACTACACCATTTACTTTATTTTAGAGGACAGATTAAAGTTTTGCAAATATTTCTCCCATATGGTCTGCAGAACTGCCTGCAACAGGTCTACATTACTGTCCTTCATCCAAATAAAGATGCTATCATTATATTTTTATTAGTTTCTAGGCATCCAACTTCTAGTAAGTACAAACTTACCTACTCTTTATTCCAAGTTAGTTACTTAGTAATCATCAGGAACTGTAATAATATGCTATAGGTAGTGCAAAGGGTTGTAAGGTTAGATGTGTCCATACCACTGTGATAATCTAGTTCCTGTGAATCGAGACACTGGACATTGGAAAAAAAAAAAACTTCAACACTACAAACACTGGAAGTTTTGGTCAGCATCTCATGCAATACTAAAAATAGCTAAAATGTTTTTGTGTAGAATCTATGCACTAAAAACTTCTTAAGCTGCCCTATGTTGAAACAGGCAGCAAACCAGGCACCTAGCCTGATCTACAACATCACTGATTTGATTCTATTACATGAAGATTCAACCCTGCAAGGAATTCTTCACAGCGAGATCTATTTAAGTGTTTTATTAGAGATTCATTAATATCTTTATTGAAAACAGAATCAAAGTTTCCGTTCACATAGGCTTCACTTTCCAGTTGAAAACTACTCATTAACTCCTGTATCCACTTGAGTTCCTCAGAAAGTTCTTGACTGAGACATTCATACTGACTCTGCAGATCAGCATATTTCCTAGTTATACCTGTAAGACTAGCACCTACAGTCTTGATATCATCTTGTAAATGTCTATTCAGGGATTCAATTTTATGGTATTCATACTTCAGCTGAGACAGCTTGTGCCTCACACTTTCATTCTCTTCTTTATACCAAGCTTCTTTCTCATTATAAATGGAAACCAGAGCATCAATGCCCTCCTGCAAGGAATTGTGGGAGGCAGCCAAAGTGCTGAAACCCTGTTCCGTAAGTGAAATGCCTTCTACTACCTGGGCAAAGCGCTCAAAGTTGATGTAGGTATTACTGGGAGGCATACTCGAATGGCACTTTATGGTGTACTCTCTCAGGCATTTTGTTTTCAGCTCTGTGTTCTCAACCTTTCTGTTTTCTTGGACTTTTATTTCTTCTCTCAGCTGGTAAGTCATCAGACAGAGGAACCGATATTACTGAACATTTACAAGACAGTGCAGTAATTAAAAAACTCTACACAAAGGACACAGCCTAAACTTCCATAATACTAAAAGATTCTTTGCTCCCACAGATTTTACTTCATGCATTTGATTAAAAGGAAAAAAACCACCAAACGCACAAGCCCAAAGACGAATGTGACAAGTGATGTGCATTCATCCCAATGTGATAAGTGTAAATAACAGGGCTGCAATTTATGTTTTAGCAGTTAGTCTCAAAGCTGTCAACATTTGTAAGAGGAAAAACAACAGTCCTGAAAACACTCCAGTTAATGTTTTGTGCAATGCAAAGCAAAAACTGAATTTCAAACATCCTCATGAGTCATGCTGAGATTAGCTAAATGTACTTTCAATAAGAGATATATCCACAAAAGCAAGCAATGTTTATGATGAAAAAATACACACAAGCACACAATATTAAGCAAATCAGCACACTTGGTACAGCACTTACATCTTAAGAGAGATTATATATTCCACATTGGCTGTAGTCAACTCTCAACTCAGGAAAGAAGGAAACCCAGCATGTAGTATATATCCACGCAAAAAGTGAAGAAGGATGGAAAAAATGCAAAGCCCAGTCTAATGCAGCATACTGTAATGTGCAACAAGCATCAAAGCTTTGTCACCCTCTTTTTGAAAGTCATGATAATAAAAAAGTCATTTGCAGAAATCCAAGGATTTAGTCAGACCCAGCCAATTTCTTCCCCTACATCTCTCTGATACACCCCGGGTTGTTAAGTACTAGAAGGCAGTTTTCCATTTGATACACCAGTAAGAGTAAGAATATTGTCTCTGTTTTGCTCATGGTAAAAAACAAGATCTGTTTCTTTATTCAGTCTTACCATTATCCATGGATGATATTGGGCTTCCTGAATTGTAAGCCGTTTCCTAAAAAACAACAACACAAATCCCCACAGACTTCAATGACAAATACCTGCTACACAAGTCCATTGACCCACACTTCTCCCAGGCTTTGCATGAAGCATTTATTAAGACAATGCCAGGACTAACTCTCAAATTTAAGTTACTTTTCTCCATGAGGCATACTGTTTGTGTGTAGTTTAGAAAATGTTCTAAGCTTCAGTAAGGAGCTGTCCTTAATCCATTCAATTTTAATTCTTACTAGGTAAAAATCTACCTGTATTTTCATGCACCCTTTCATAAAAAGTGATAAAATATTACTTTGTTTTGTTCATCTTACATCCTTAGAAAATATATTCTTTATACATACATATACCTTTATACATAGATAGACAACATTAATTATAAAATTGTCCTCTGGAGCACAGTATCACATACTGCAGGAGCTGTCATTTCCTGAAAGAGACACTTCTAAGTGCTTCAAACTCATCAAACCTGATCAATCCTAATTTCCTTCTGCATTGTAGCAGTTCTGTGAACAGTACATTAAAAGCACTGAGAATTAAAGGAAGAAACACAGCATTTCACAGGGACTGCCTCTGTATATGGGACAAATATCAGTATCACTGACTTGTCTTTTCTTTAAAGGAGGTTGCTAGACCTGTGCAAAACTCTCAGCAAACCCCACCTACTCTGGCCTATTCTAAGGCCTGAGGATTTGCAGAAATCTTGACCAAACAGCTTGCATCTTTCTTGCTAATAACTCTCTTCCACTTGAATCATTAGAAAGAACGGAAATGGCCCGACTTCTGTCCACTTGTCCTGTCTTCCCTCCACTACAAATAGGCTTAGGGGGAAGGAGATGCACTGCTTCTGCATGCACTTTATTGAAAGCAAGAAAAACTAAAACAACAAAGGTTGGTGGATCCTATAAACTGAGAATAAAGATATACATAGCTGTCACACAAATTCTAGATGATTGCAACATATGCAGAGAGACTTCAAGAACAATTCATCTATGAGCACACGTGAAGATTTTTCTGCCCTTGCACCACTGGGAGCATATTCTAGGATCATGTCATCTCCTTGTAAGTAATTCATAATAGACTGAAATACTGGAGTGGTAGGCACCCTGAACTAGAGAGTTTAGATACCATTTTTGTCCTTTCACCCTATTGTACCAGCATGACTCGAGTGAGAATTCAGTCCTGAAAGTGAAAGGTAACTGAGGAGATATGGTTCTTTTTCTTAAGGTTTCTGGGTGCAGTGATTAGCTAGGGGCACAGCAGCATTCTGTCTTACTCTTGAATGGTAACTGTTGTGATTTAAGGGTAAACAGAATGGGGGGGAGTGGACGGAAACAGGACAGCACCTGTACGACCCTGAGGAGCCAGAGGGCAGCTGTTACTCCCTCCCCTTCCCTGCTACACCCCATATAGCAAGGAGACAGGTAATGCTGTGGAGAAGGGAGGGAGGTGCAGCACTCTTCCTTCCCAGGCTCTGGTAGCCATGACAGCATATCAGCAGGGCTGGGTCTGACTCCACCTGTACCACAAAATCCACCACCATCCGAGACCAGGTTTTGTGTAGAGTTCTGTATCCTTCTTCCCTTAATATTCCCTTTTCTGTTTTTCTCTTGTTATTCATTAAATTTGGTATAATCTTAACTTCAAATCTTGGGTGAGGATTTTTTTTTTTCTTTTTCCTTATTCCCCTTTTTATCCTCCCCTGGGAGGGAGAGGGCAAATCCTTCTCTGTTTCATATGGGTTTGCCCTGAGCCTTAAACAGAAACAGCAGTACACACTGCAAGGAAAGCTTTGCAAATTACTCATCAGGCTACATTTCACCAGGTTTATATTGGAGACAAATGGGTATCTCTGAATTTTTACTTACTGTGTATCTTTCACCAGTAGTTTCTGAATAAAATCTTTTGCCAGGTCACTGGTATTGCTGAAAAATTGTTCATCAAATTCATAATTTACAGCTGTGACGTTGGCAAGTGTTTCTTGTTTAGTTTCTCCAAGGAAGGGTGATGCACCACTAAGTCTAGATAAGCCAGTAAGTAGAATCAGTTGGAAAAACAAACAGCAGAGGTCCCCTAATGAAATTACAGTGACTGTGTCATATACTCTCAGAACATTTGTGGATCTCATGCTATAGCAGCCATGCCACATGGGAAATAACAGGCCCAGCTTTGGCTCACTACCTCTATGGTTATGAGTAAGACTCATCTTGATAATCTCTAGTGAAGTACTCGTGTGCACACAGACAGAAATACACAAATGCACTGTTTCTCCTCTCTTAATTGTCTTAACTGAAGTCATTGCTAATCAAACCAGGAAAAGCTTCAGCTGGGAAGCATCTCCATCCCTGTGAACCCACAAATGCTACCAGGCAGAAGCTCCTATTGGTTTCAAGCAGATAAAGTAGTGTTTCTATAGGTTTTCTTCAGGTAGGAAAAGCCCTGCCCATACTATGTTTCTCTCTGCAAAGCTACTGACAAGTTCCCTCCACATTGGGTTCAGACAAGAGACCTTTCTCAGCTGGAACCAAAATACAGTGTGTGTTTTGAAGTCAGGTGCTTGGCCTTGCCTAGGAGTCAATTCCACCGGAGAGGTAGGGCCATGCTGCTCATTAAAAGGAATCCACAAACAAAAGGACTTTGGCTGCAATAAAATCCAGTTGTTTCTGAACAATGCAAAATTTCATTCTATTGGCACTCTGGTCCAACTGCAAGAAGACATCACCATACCATAATGCCATTCAGCAATCTTTACTTAGACAGAAAAAGCTTTCTTCCTTCTTTGCCTGTCTCTCAAACGTGACTGACGATCTTCATCTTTGGTAACTATTTACCCCTATTCCATAAAACTTAAGAGTCAGAACAGATATATTGCAGAATTCTCCTGCCCTGCTTTCCCTCCTTTCCCTTCCTCAATCCACAGGGATGCTGACTTGCAAAAGTCTGGTTTATGGAAATTATTATTTATACCAAGGAAATTGATCTCATCCCTTTTCTAAAATCCTCTGGGCTATTATTATGCTTATCCATTATGTCTAGGTTTGACAGCATAGTTTCAGGATGCAGCAGGCTCAAAACAGGACCGCAGGAAACTCCTTGGGATCAAAATAGAGATTTTGAATAGTAAAATGCTTGCTTACATGATCCTGCTCAATAGACCTTTTACCCTGTCTGTATTGCCACTGCCATGTTGACAGGGAATTTGGGGGTAAGCAGAAAATTAGATGGGACCACCTGGGCCATTCAGCCCAGTCTGCAGCTACCACCTCTGAGTTTATGCACCGAATAAACACACAATCTGTTTCATCTCCCACTACAATCATTCAATGACACCAAAGCAGCTGATGCAGCAAGGTAGCATGAGTGAGGTCCTCCAGTTGTCTTCGATGCAGTACATTTCATTGCATAAGCTGCAGTCAATCTCATTTCTTAGCAGTCTTTACATGCTCCCTCTTAAGCTGATAATGTCCCGTAAGAACCAGAAATTCCCAGTGATGCTAGAGACATTTGTTCTTCACCTGCCCCTCTTTTACCCCTTATTTTAAACTCAAAAACGCTGCAGGATACCATTTATGCATTAGACAATGCCCACCCTGTGTATGCAGCTCCTTTCTTAAATGACTAAAGGGAAGAGCAGTTTCATACTAGTGCAATAGAGCTTCAGGGATACATCTCTACAGTACTGAATCTATTGTACTCACAGTATACAGCTGATGACGCCTATGCTCCTAAAAAACAAAGGAGATTAATTGCGGGGGTTCTACATGACCTGTATCCTTCTTAATGTATACAATACAAAAAAGTCATTAGTAGCTACTATACAGGCAGGAAAGACATTGTGGTTTTAGTTAAACGCTAACATCTCTATTAAAGAGCAGTGTCTCAGGGAAAATGTGAATTTCATATGTAACTTCAAGTAATGTCAAATCTCTTCATGTATACCTACTCTAGCAGGTATTTACTACAGTGCACATCAGAAATACAAAGAAATGAAAGCAAGGATGTTGTATTTAGGGTGACCTCTTTTGCCTGCCTTCTCAGCAGATCGAATTAGTAAGCAGGTCTGCTATGCATCCAGCACCTTTATAAATAAAGCTATCACAAGTGCTGCAGAAACATGTTTAAAGAATACTCCTCTGCAGTGGACAGTGCCAAATTGTTAACTCTATAACCACCATCATTAAAGATTTTCATTGTAATTTTGCAGAAATCAAATGCTTATCTTGTAATTAAAAAGAATGCTTAAAAATGGAAAGACAGAACAAAGAGATATTAACTGCACCTAAGAGTTTTGTTTTTAATTTGCTGCAGTATATTGCTGCAGATGTTTTGTTGCAGTAAAATGGATTCTATTCAGAGCAAATTGGGAAAAAGTAATTGTAAAGCAACTTGGGAAAAAAAAAAGTCTGCTAAAAATTCACCACATATTTGCAGCTAGTCCAAGAAGTTTGTAGTTTACTACTTCCAGAGCTGTAAGAAAAATTTTATCACCAGCAGCAACTGAGGTAACAAAATTTTACCAGGCTGAATTTCAGTAGAATGTCAAGAATTACCAAGTGGGACAAAGGGCTGGGGGATGGGGTGTGCATGTGCTGGGAAAATGAAATGTAGTTATAGGATACATTGTTTATATTTTTATAGTCCTGATAGGTATTCATGTTCACAGGTGTCCAGAAGAGATTATGTAAAGTCACTTGGAGCATAATGCAAACTCAAGAATAAGGGTAAAGCAGATACTACATACTAATTGCAATGCAAACTATAATAAATAACAAATTATTTCACCTCCCAAGGATACTGTTACCCCTAAGAATCTGAGCTTTTGTTTTGTTTTTAACTGGTGCTCAAAAAAAATGCTAATTAAAGCTAGTTTCCAAGAGACCAAAATTACATGTCAGATGACATTGCTATCCATGTCAATCCTTGTTATCTTTATAAGAACATTTCCTTGTTGGAAAACATCCCCATGTAATATTGCATGCAACAGAGAAGACTATGGTGAGGTAATGAGATGAAAAAAAGGTGTCTGTAACAGTTCTGTTTAACTAGGATATGTATTACAATTCTCTCCCCACCCCTTGGTCCTACAACATCAACCCCAAAACCTCTAATTAAAAGTAGTAGAAAGGAGTAGGATTAACCTAAAATCCAAGTGAGACAGATTAGAATTATGATTAGTGCGCAATGAAAAGATAAGAGGAGGTGAGAGCTTTTTACTCAAGAGGTGAGCAGTATGAGGCAGTCCGGATGGCTCCGGAGCGGTGGGGAGACCATCGCGCCCTCCCTGCTCCCCGGGAGCCGCCAGAGAGGTTGGGACTGGGTTCCTGGTGCTGTTTGCTGTTACTGACGTAGCTATTGTTGCTTGTTTGCCTTGTTAGATATATATTTAGTAAAGAACTGTTATTCCTATTCCTCATCTTTGCCTGAAAGCCCCCTAATTTCAAAATTACAAGCATTTGGAGGGGAGGGGGTTGCATTTCCATTCCAAGGGGGGCTCCTGCCTTCCTTGGCAGACACCTGTCTTTCAAACCAAGACACTTGTCTAGAAGCATAATGTTTTCAGGCTAAAAATATCAAAAGATAGTTCTTTGTTATTATAATATTAATACCTTGGGAAACTAACAGAGTTCTCAAATGTTGGGTTTTTTTTTTTTTCTTCTTCACATACACTACACTGTAGAACAAGAAACACGTAACTGTGCCTAGCCATTTACAATTCATTCTTTTCATAATGGGGTGACAATTGTGAACTTTTACATCATTGAATGGACCAGACCTTCATAAAAGCAAAGCAAATCCAGTAAGAGTAATACTTTCATTCCTTTAATTTTAACTCATACAAAATCTGCCTTTCTTCATCTTCCTGTTAGCACTCCTAAGCTTATTTTCTTAATAATGGTTACTGCCAGGATGAAAACAAGATATCCTTGTTCTCGCAATAAGATAGAACTTTTTCACACAAATGTGTGTAGTTCCCTAATCTGGCAAAATACGCTACTAGATTATCAACCCAGCCGCACTGTGATATACATAAAATGGATGTTTGGTTTACCTTGTCACCTTTTTGGGAGAAAGTACATCCCTGAACTGCAGATCCTCCTGGGAAGCTGTCACACTGTGACCCCGTGGTTTCACCTCAGTTACAACAACCAGTGCCCACATAACACCAGCTAGCAGGTAGCTGAAGCAGGGCAGATACCTGGTGCTAAGAGAGATTGCTATTACTTGATCCTGAGGGAATGATGAACCACCAAATATTTTGACTGACAGCAATTTTACTAATCTGTTCTTGGAATTTACACTGGGAAACATCACTACTTCTGCCCAGTTGTCCCTATACTATATTGTAACCAACTGGAAGATGTCTTATTAAATGCTTCTGGAAGGATTCCAAACACATCCAAACTTAAGGAAGGAAAATGTTCTTCTCTATGAGACTAAACTCACAGCTGCAACAAGGTTGTGAAAGATCTAGGATTTGCTACCTGCACAGTTCAGAAAGTGAAAGAGTTGAGATCAGAGGTCTTAGATCATATGTGACAGCGAGCTATTAAAAGAACATGTAGCATTTCTCACAGCATTGCAGGGAAAAGCTGAAGCTAGAACTGTGAAATAAAAGATGACTTTTTCAACCACAGTCTTTGACTTTCTTTACCAGTTATAAGAGGTATTTCAAACTTGAATTAAATTTCTTAGGCTTAGTTACTCCCTACTATGGCCCTATATCACAGGTTTCAGAGTAAACTATGGGTATAATTTATCTCCCACAAAGAGCTCCAATGTATTAATTTGCCATAATTTAATCATAAACTCAAGAGGAACAGCAAGAGAGTTTGATATCCTACTGGCAGCTGTCTGACCTTTTCACAGCAGATCCTGACATGGAAACGGCTCCTTCTAACACGGTCAAAGCTGCACTGGGAAAAAGAGCATACGAATAATTTGCTGTTAGCCATTGGACCAAGAATATTTTAGCCTCGGGCTAACAATTCTGGCTTTCTTCCATGGATCTAGGTCATATTTGGAGCAGACTTAACAGACTAAAATGACCAAAAAAATCATAGTTACTACCTCTTGGACTGTTTTATTCCTTAGGGGTTAAGTCACTGTAGCTCCACTGCAGTTGATGGAGCCCTGTCAAGTGATGAGATTAATTATGAATCATCTAAACAGAACACTACTTAAAATGCACGTCTAATATAACAGTAGCAAAACTTGAAACCTAGTCCTTTAGAGCCCATGAAAGTGATTCTGTGAATATGTTTTACATAATTTAATATTCAGTATCAGTGAAGAGATTCTTTACTTATCCTTTCTGATTTGTATCTCTCAGTTCTTGTAACAATTTCATTGACCACCTAAGATTACTGGTACTCAATATCAAAATTAGTAGCTAGAGACCAGTATAGAAAAAGTTGCAGCTATATTCTTGCAATATTTTAATGCCATTAGATATTACACTGCTTTTTAATACACAGTGAAAACTTTCAGTCTTTGGCTTGTGGATTCACATCGTAATTTCAAAATCAAGTGTGTATCCTTTATATGTTCACACACCTCCTAAGCTTTTTCATATGTAGTCCATGTAGATTTGGATGGTAGTTTGATCATCACTTTCTCAGGTTAGATGTGGTCTGCAACATTTGCAACAATTACACATATGCCATTAACACTGACACAAGACAAAGCAATTTAAGGCACAGACAGCATTAGGCACATATTTGCACAAGGAATCAGCATATATATCTTGAGAATCTGGGAGAAGTCTATCTACAGCACACATGTAATTAATAATTAGTAATAAACTAACGTGGATTTAAAGTTAGGACAAGCAACATATAACCTGAATATGTAACCTAGCAGAAGGGTTTCTTCCTATTTCTTTCATTTTAAAACAGTTACCTCCTCTGTTTTATTCTACTTTCTCCTGGGGATAAAAGCATTTTGAATGTATTTCTGAAAGCAGCAATGTTTGAGGCAGCCAGTTCTGTGGCTGTGAGTCTGCTGCTAAGAAAGTACTTTTTTCTAGTCTCAAAAGTTTCATTCCCAAGGACGAAAGACTCCAAGCTTCAGAGAAACATGTTCACCTAGGTAGGCCACAATCAAAACCAGACAGTCCCTTCTGTAATGTCTAGACCAGTTGTACTGATAGCAAAGTTAAGGACCAATGCTATAGACTGCACCTGCTATGATAGGAAGAGAGCTCCATGTGATGTGTTTTCAAGGTCCTAAGCAGATAAAAAAGCAACAAGTCATTCTATTAACTAAAGTGTACTGGAGAACACATACTCCTCATGTAATTCTAAACACAGTTGGATTGGAAGAACCAACAGTTGTTTGTATCTGGGCCTGGCTCTCCTGTTCCCAAAAATGCATTTCATTCTAATTTGGTTTGTTTGGGCTTTTTTAAACAGCATGCTTTGGATGACACCACAATTGCAAACAGCTGTAGTATCAAGACTTAAAATTTCTTTTTCTCAGGCAGTAAATACAGAAGCACATCCAAAGGTTACCACAGGCCTGATAAAGGAGATTGTCTTCCTTTGACCACTCAGCTGTGAAGTGCATTTCAAATGGTCTTACCTATTCTTTTAGGCAGGTTATCAAATACAGATATCTAACAAACTGTAGAAGGTACAGTCCATCATTAAAACTCAACAAGAACAATAAGACTAAATCACCATCTTTACCTTTAAATCAAAGTGAGCTATTTTCTTAGAGTGAAGGTAGTTCACACCATCTAAAATTTGCTTGATGAATCTGGTTGCTGGATGAATTTGGATGAAACTTGGCACTTGATTTGTTGCCATTCCAGGTGTTTCATGGTTGAGGATCAGGACTGTAATAGGAGTGACTTTGTGTACACATTAGCCCTATGTCGAAAGCATCATCTTCTGTAGAGTTCATAGTGTGTGATGTTGGGGGATTGGACTAGGTGATGTTTAGAGGACTCACAATCCCTAACATTCTGTGACTCTGTTTGAACACTTGGCCAACTAATCTTACATTACACAACAGTGGACTTCAGCTTCAAAAGAATGGCCCCAGTGTTCTTGATAAATTGAAGAAGATGCCCTGGTGTTTGAGAGAAGTTTGGCTAAACAGTTGATCCCTCTCCCAAACTCACTGTCCTGGCACAGGCAAGGTTATCCCCTCTACGCAGGAGTTGACTATACAGTTACTGTTTCTTCTGTTCAACGACAGGCAGAGTATTGACAAGACTACTGTTGTTAAGTGCAGTTTGGCAGGTACATGGTTTGCCCTCCCTCGTGCACATTGTTCCAGGGTATGATCCCCACAGCTTTTTGTGACATTGCTGTTTTCTTTCTCAGTTTTGTCTAAACAAAAGCAGCCTAAAGGCAGGTTTGATTGATATGTCAGTCTCCTCTACTGGTAAGGTTGTGTACAAAAAATAAACAGCTCATTCCAAGAAGAAGGGAAGTGTTGTCATTTGTCTTTTATTGGACTTTGAAGGAAGAGCAAAAGTATCATTTGCTTCTTTCTTTGTTTGCTGTGGGAGTAAGGTGGCAGGTTAAAAGGGGGTGGGACTAGAGGAAGGAATTTTTCTGTAGCCTAAGGTCCTTTGAGAAAGGAGCATTTGCTCTTTTACAGGTGCTACTGATTTAGAAAACACATGTCTCTGGATGTTTAAATGTAACTTGTAGTGCAGTTATGTTTGGTTTACTGCAAAGGAGTTAGTGATGAACTGCTTTTTTTTTTTTTTTCTGGGATTCCATACTGCCTGGCTTTTGGAATTGTTAAATCTCTTCTGCCTGAGGATTTCACTGAGTTTGGGTGCATAACTTGGCTAAGAATGATCCTGCAATAAACTGCTTCCCACTCTCTGTTCAATCTACTCAGATCTGGTTTTAAAGCCTGAGCTGATGTTAATAAGAAATCACCATATCTCTTCTACTGAATTTTTCTTTAGATTACTCTTTTAAGATCTATGCAGCTTAGGCTAATATCTTCAGCTATACCACAAGAGACTGGAGATTAATGTACTTGTAATGTATGCCCATCTCTGACCTTCAGAAAATGAAATGCTTGTGTGTTTATTGTAAGAGGGAGTCTTTTGTTGATAAAGTAACAGAGGGACTTCAGACTCAATTAATCTTTTTTAAAATTTCCTTTTTTATGTTTATGTTGTATTCTGTACTCGGGAAGTACCTCCTGCCTAGTTAGTGTAAACTAGGCAGAAGAGGGAAAGTTCAGCAAAGTGCTAACACGTAAATCTTCTGTGTTCCTCCATCTAGCAGGCTTGTACAGTTTCTTCAGTGATGCCTTAGGCATAGCTGGTTGCTCAGGATGTTGCTGAGGTTGCCACTGTGGCAAAATCCCTGGTGTGCCCTGAGCAGCTAATGCAGCTGTTAAGTGACCACTCTTGGGGGCAGCAAGAGAGAAAAGGAATGAAGTACCTCCAATCTGGGCAGCTAAACAATTTTCTGACGTTCCTTTGTGTAGCAAAGAAGATTCCTGAAAAGAAAGTAGCCGGTCTCCTCCAGGGTGGAAGGTATCCTCTAACATCCTTATCACAGTCCTCTAGAGGAGGGGGAAGGTAAGGGGAGTGGCTTTGCAAAGGGCTCAGCTTGCCTGCTCTTTGTACACAGATTTCACCAACAGAGACTACCGGGTTTAACTTTTCTTTTTCTTTACTAGCTTGTCAAAGTCAGTTGTAGTAATTTTTTTAAATAATGAGCCAAGGCTCCTAAATCTACTACAATATGGAAAGGAGACAGTGTTCCCTGGTTCCTGAAATGCACAGGCTAAACCAAAACCTGTACAGCAAGGCTAATGGTAGTGCTGAGATCCTTGGTATGTGTTGCCTAAAAAGAAAATCAGAGATTAAGTAAGAATCTCATAGGCTGAGTAACTGAGATTAATAGGAAGGAGAAGGCTACAGCCAGAGTCAGGATTTGCAACATACTCTTGCATCATAGAAGCTTAGTTTTGTTTGTTGTAACAAAGTGTCAAGTGACTTTTTCCCAGGTGAAGAGAAGTGACTTCTGCCCAGGAGAAGTGTCCTGCGTCAAATTGCTTAGAAAGTTTTTGACTATATGGAAGCTGTTAAAAAAATATACACTAATCATTGTGCTAGTCAATAGGTCCTGTGTAAGTCTCTGCCTTTGGAACAGCAAAGTATCATACACAGCAACAATAGAAGATAAGAAATAAGCCCAGTGTCTTTGTGGCTTTTGATACATTGTTCTTGTTTGGAGCTGACAACTTCTGGCAGTTTTTCTAGCCTTCTGCAATAGTTTTCTCTGAAAGAGGCAGCATAAGGAATCGCCATCTTGTCACCACCAGTGTTGCGTAGGAGCCTGGGGTAAGAGGAATGATCGCTCAGATGTCCTCTGCAGTGCACAGTGTGATCAAACTTGTCTGTGAGTCACAGCATTTAGTTAAATCCAGGCATTTGAATCTGTCAGAAGTTTTACAGGTATTTCATCAGACAACAGGGCCAAAAGCTTGTTTTCCAAAATGGCTGTTTGATCTCTCGGGTCTTCTGCTTGCACTCTGAGTGGTGAGCACAGACGAGTTGTACACCTGAGCCCAAGAGCAAAACCACTTTGTGGCTGCCCCCAACAGTAAATTTGAATGAGAATAAATCAATAGTATCAATGACAGTGTGAACTAGAAACAAATGTAAGAATTACTAATACCAACTGCTAACAATGCCCAATTCAATATCTAGATCATATTGTTTCATAATATATGTAACAATAGCACTGGAGATCATCACTACAAGGCACAAAAATTATAATAGAAGTCATGTACTAAATATGCATGGAATCCATTTCAATTTTTATGTGAAAACTCATAATAAATAATACCACTTACCTGATGGGGAAGACAATACTAGGTACCTTCTAACCTGCTGCAATATGCTTTCTTCTGAAAAATTCAGCACAAAACAAGTGCTTTCCTGTCAGTTATGTCAAGCAAGAATCAGTATTAGAACAGTGTAATGGCTGGTAGATCTTATTGCTTCATGTTTCTGATGGCCGCTGATAAGAAGAGTAATTCTTTAACAGTTATTGACTATTACAATTTGTTGCATTTACTCTATCTCATCCAGAATGAAAATGTTGAAAAATAACAGTTGAACTGGTTCATATCAAAGTCCTACCTATTGCAATATGTAAAATTCTGTGGGTTCACCAAATATCATACATTTCTTTGGTTCTTTATAATCTTTGATGAGTCAAACCTTCCAGCATCAATGAATTTGGAACATGGGACCAGAACACAAAAATTCTACAGATTCTCTGAAAGAGTGGCATTTTTCTAGATATGTGAAGGATTTTTGGTATTTCAGTTGTCTGTGCTTACATTTATTTTATGTCTTACAATGTGGTAGTTAACAGGATATTTTCTGGTGTGTTTTGCAGGGTTTATGGAGGAGAACTTTTTGACTTCCTAGCACAGGAATCCGTGAGTGAAGAGGATGAATTTGGATGTTGCACAATCGAAAGGAAAGGAGGTAGACATGAGTACATTTTGCAGTGAAGGAGAGGCACAGAGAAGGCAAGATTCAGCAAGACAATTCGGGGCTAGCATCTTTCTTGAGGGAGCTAGGTCGAGACGTTTGTCACTTTTTTTGCCTGTGCCGCAAAATGGCGAATTGAGCACTTTTGACTGCAACATGTTGCACATGTGAAAGGAAAGGAGGTAGACGCGAGTGCGTTTTGCAGTGAAGGAGAGGCATGGAGGAGGCAAGATTCAGGAAGAAAATTAGGAGCTAGGACCTTTCCTTTAAGCGCTAGGTTGAGATGTTTGTCACTTTTTTGCCTGTGCCGCAAAATGGTGAATTGAGCACTTTTGCATGCAATATGTTGCACAGCCGAAAGGAAAGGAGGTAGAGGCGAGTGCGTTTTGCCGTGAAGGAGAGGCATGGATAAGGCAAGATTCAGAGAGACAATTTTGGGCTAGCACCTTTCCTGAGGGAGCTAGGGCGACACGTTTGTCATTTTTTTGCCTGTGCCGCAAAATTACGAATTGAGCACTTTTGCATGCAACATGTTGCAGATGCCAAAGGAAAGGACATAGACGTGAGTGCGTTTTGCAGTGAAGGAGAGGCATGGATAAGGCAAGATTCAGGAAGAAAATTCAGGGCTAGCACCTTTACCGAGGGAGCTAGGTTGAGACGTTTGTCATTTTTTGCCTGTGCCGCAAAATTGCAAATTGAGCACTTTTGCATGCAACATGTTGCACAGCCGAAAGGAAAGGAGGTAGACGCGACTGCATTTTGCTAACAAAGGCCTGTAACAGCCGTGATCACCACACCCACGTCGGCAGTTGTGAGGTAACAAGGTCTGGTAGCTGTGAGGTCACAAAGGCCTGCGCCACCCGCGATCACCCACCCAAGATGGAGACGTGCGGTCAGAAATGCCTGCGCTAGCCGAGATTACCTGTCCACGCCGGCAGCTGTGAGGTCACAAAGGCCTACACTAGCCACTATCAAACAGCCACGCCTGGAAATGTGAGGTCAGAAAGGCCTGCGACAGCCGCGAACACCAACCCTCTCCAGCAGCTGAGAGGTCCCAGAGGCCTGCGCCAGCCACGATCACCCACCCACGCCTGGAGATTTGAGGTCAGAAATGCCTGCGCCAGCCCCTATCGCCCATCCACGCCTGGAACTGTGAGGTCACAAAGCCCTGCACCAGGCTCGATCACCCACTCATGCCTGGAACTGTGAGGTCACAAAGACCAGCTCCAGCCACGATCACCCTGCGACGATGGCAGCTGTGAGTTCACAAAGGACTACGCTAGGCCTGATCACCCACCCACGCCTGGAG